>VDFB02000008.1:326189005-326529053 GCA_007258455.2 Sequoia sempervirens
TTCATCCTTTTATTTGCCAATCACCTATTCATGTCACCCATTATAAACATCCCTCTCTCATGTTCCCTAATCAGGATCAACAATGGCATGCACCTACAAATTCTCCATCCACATATATCATCCCCAAAAATACAATCTCCATCACTCCTACTCCCATGTTTCCTCACATCATCCATCTCTCACACCTATCCTCCAAAATCGTTTTTCCTCCCCTGTTTGCAACTCTTTGGGTGGTTTTTAGGCTTGTTCTATTTGTTGGAAATCCTGTTATGTCTTTGCTATTTTGTTTTGGTTTTATTTGGTGGATGTGAGGCCTTTTTCACATTGTTGTATGGGTCAGGGCCCTTTAACCCTACTTTCTTAATAAAATAAATAAATGAGAAATGTATAAAAATAAATAGAAATAAATACAATAACAATATTTTCAATATAATAGATCACATTAAAATATTTTATGAAATCCACTTGTACAACTAAATGGAAAATTGCATAGGCATGCTAATTGCACCGTTGCAACAATTCAATTTGATACAACGTTTATAAGTAACTTGGTGTGCTAATGGAGCTCCAAAAGGACTGTTGCAAAAGTTAAAAATTGCACATCCAATTGCAAATAAAGGGAAAAAGACAAGTAACTAGGGAAGAGTGGCCAGTAGTCGTGAGGGATAACTTTTTCAACTTGTAAAAAGTCACCAGATCAACACATCTATTGAGAACTGTCAAAAATTTGACATTTTAAAGATACGCCCAAAACTTAATCATGGTACACATAGTAGTTGAACAAAAAAATATCATGTGTTGTTTGTAGAATATCAAAATTTTATTTAAAATTAAATTTATATGCAACCTAAATGGACCAAATACTTATTGGTAACCATAAGTCTTTGGTATCTCTAACTTTTATATTGAACACAGAAGGACCAATAGACAAAAAAAAACTATTTATTTTTATAAAAACAGCACATAATTATTTAATATACAACTTATATCAAACAAAAATGGACCAATAGTTGAACACTAAAACATTTTGAAAATGCTTCACATTTAATAGAAAAATACATGGTATTTGTTGTGCTCACCTTTTATTTTCATGATAGGACAAACTATTAATATAAAATACTCCAATGTTTGTACATTGCTACCCCAATTTAGTTGTACACATAAAAACAGTATTTTTTCACTACATATAACAATACTTGTTTAAATGAGTGTCGTGTTTTATTAAATGAGCATTGCATTTTATAAATGACACACTTACAGAGGATAGTTATGATATTTTATTTGAGACAAAAAAAATACTTATTTCATTTCTTCATGAATGTATTTATGTTTTTTTTATATAACATTTATAGGTTCTCATGTGTTCAAGTATAGGTCCATTTTGATCAACATTTGATTATTTTTCTATTTACATGTGAACTATTTATTTACAATATATAATATAAATATGTGATAAGATTGAATATTATAAGCATAAATGCTATAACAACAATTGAACCCTACCCAGCTACTGACCCCTCTGCAATGGACGCAGTTGAATATCCCCTGACTTGTTGATTTCAAGCATCTCTTTTTTTCTAAGCTGTTCTGAAATGGCCGGTGAAAGAATCAGTATATGTTGATCAAGATCGAATACAACGCAAGCAATACGATTAGGGACGGACGGGTTAGAGCTGCGGCTGCGTTCTGGGTTGGGTGATCTCTGTTTCCTTTTGGAGGGGTAAAATTACCTGCATTCCCTATTCCTGCATTATCTCCACTTCCTTCCCATGATCCTCCGCCTGATCCTCCGCCTCCTCCTCCGCTGCCTCCTCCGCCCGATCCTCCGCCTCTTCCCATTAGTATACTTTGATTGTGCATCACAGATCCTGCTGCCACCCTTATCATCACTTTCTCTCCCGATTTACAACGATCAGAAATCCTCGACATAAAATACCAGCTACCGCTCGTATTCAGTTCAATGCCCTCCCCGCCTTTGTAGATTAACGCCTTTGAACCCTCCGCTATGCAAGCCTCATACTCAGATTTCGACATCACTCGAGCAATATCATCCTTTTCATCCTCTGTTCTAAATACTGCACCATAACCAGTAAAGCCACGATATTATAAGTTAACAAAGCTAATACAGATCCGATCCTGATGACCGGTCTTACGATTGTAACATTCACAAACCATTCTACAGGTCCTTTAACAAAAGGTATTTCCCCCTAAATTTCGGACAGTGGTAGCCCTAAAATTCACAATATTTACAGACATGCTATCAATTTAACACAGATTAGGGTAATCCACATACCCAATGTGTCGCCAACAAGAAAGTTTGATCCATGATCTGAAACTCTGTACAATCTCTGGTTACCACAAATGTTCCAGCTCACTGTGTGATGAGTCCCATTTGTTCCCTGCAATGTTATAAACATAATCTGTGCAAAAATCCCTAAGAACATAGAGGTGTTAATGCTCATTGGAGATACTGTTGCAGTTGAAGATTTTCTTTTTACTCCTCAAATTTTAACGTTTCAGAAATGAAGTACATTGGAGTTCTTTTATGATTACCATGAGAAGCAACGAAAAAGGGAAGTAATGCTTCTAGAGAAGCATGGAGGCAACTTATGTCTGCTTCTTGTCTTTTACAGCATCAAGGTGTTTGGTATAAATGCTTATTGCTGCACATATTATATTCCAGGGAAACCTGGTGAATGATATTGTTTTACCGAATCAATTCGATGAAGGTGTTTCAAAGATATCGGAGCACTATGGTTTCTACTTCTGCGCGTCGAAGTAAAGTATATTCATCGGGTTTATACGAGAGTAGGTTTTCCTTGAGGTGAAATGGATTTTCATGCTAAAGGTCACGTATTCCGCATATCAAGAGAAACAGGGAATCACGACGGGAGGATTTATTCTAAACATGTCGTGGCCTCTCACGGCACCCATCATAGGAAAAATAGTAATTTTCCCTAAACTTAATCTCGGTTTAGGAAAATCAACTTATATGAATAAATATAAATTGAGGGCATGTGTATTTGAAATGGTAAACTTAATTTTATGTTGTGAGTTTTTTTTTTTTTTTTTTTTTTATTTTTTAAAATGTATTTATGTGTGGAATATAATTGTGATGTTAGACAAATTGTGTGTGTGTGTGTACGGCGTGCGTGATATATGTGATGTTAGACGTCTGTGTGTGTGTATTTATTTCAAGGACTAAAATCTTATAAATTCATATTTGAAATTGATGGTTCAGTAAAGGTTTTGAAATGTAATTTTTGTTAGAAGGAAAATGATATCTAAAGACCCTAGTTCAAAGGTATATTCACCTAGAGATACTTGCAAGCTTTCATTCAAAGGTACCTCCAAATAAAAGCCCTTTGATTAACTTAAAAGATTTTTCAAATATTCATATACCTTCAGTTGAAAATATTAAAAAACACCTTAAAATAGAGGTCTAATTTCATTTGAAGATTATGTGTGTGATTTTTGAAAGAAGGAAACATCATTTGAAGAAAAACCTTTGAATGGAGGTGTTTTCAAAATTTCTTGTCATGTCCCATGCAAAATTTGAATGCCCCACAAATGAAACACATTATTGTAGGTTTGACCTTGTATTTGAGAAAAAACTTTAGAGAATTGGTTATATGTCACAAAGGGACATATTCTCCTAGGTCAAATTCCAAAAAGCTTAGGTGAATAACTAAAGGCAATAAATTTTTGCAATGGAAATGCTCTATAATGAATGTGTAGATATAAATTGAATTCAGTGCACAAATAGAAGAATTCCTAGCATGTTCCTTTCACGTGAATGATCAAATATGAGAGGATGTGAAACTAATGTAATTAAATGCCTTTAATACAAGGAAATATCAATAAAACACACAATATTAAATTAATATAGGAATAAGAGGGAAATAAATTTATGGGAGTTAGCCAAATTTTGAATTTAAATATTAAATATGTACGGGTCAAATCCAAGGTGACAATTTTTAATATGTAAAGGTATTAATCTATTCTATCACAATGAACACATAGCTAATGAGAAACAAAATGGATATTAATGTTTCACCATTATAGTTTTTTTAGGTTTTGATGTGCATATGAATCCTAGAATAATCATGTATCTCAAAGTACATGATCCATATAAAGTAACAAACCATGTTAACTATAACTGTGTAATTTCATCCTTTAGCATGTGCATTTTGATAAATTAAAAAAAAAATTGCCATTCATACCTTCCTTTGCTAGTAGTGAATATTATTCTTATAACTATGTAGGAACTAATAGGAAAGTGAGTTCTTTATTTAAAAACATGTCTTCTTGATCTTCTTAGGGGAACATGGGTGAGTTTTGATTGACGAGTAGGAGCAAGAATATGAGTCCACGAAAAGTGGAAGTTTTTGCCTTAGGAAAAAAATGAAATCAGATTGAAAAAATAGGATTACACTTTTTAATAAACATGATCCCATTTGGGTTCGGAATCCCGAGCCTAGAATCAATAAATAGGATCCTGCTTTTCAAAAAATAGGATCCCGTTTTGAAGACTTTCTAAAAATGGAAAGTTTCCATTTTTGGAAACTTTTCAAAACGAGATCCTATTTTCAAAATTTTTCATTTTTTGAAACTGTCCATTTTGAAAAAATTTACTTTGGAAAATTTCAAAACTAGATCCTATTTGAAATTTTCCAAAAATCTGAAAACATTTTGCCATTTTGAAAATGGGATCCTAATTCATAAAATACAAAAAATATTTTTGATAAATGGGATCCATTTAGAATGATCCAATTTTTAAAATATAAATTTTGGTCGGGTTTGTGCCGGTTTTTGGTTCAGAAAGGTCGATGAACCTAGGCCCTGGACCTAGTTTGACCTGCAAATTGAAGGCCCTAGTAATGTCACAAGAAAATAGAGACTTTGGGCATATGTCTGAAGACATTTTTTTGTAGAATTTTTTGACAAAATTAAAACCTATTATAGATGAGACAATGTAGATTCCAAATCTATAATTTTTTTACAATTGGATTTTTTTCTTAAATTTTTCATTTAATTTCTAATGAAACAGGTACATAAACTTGAATTATAATGGTTTTTTAATATTTAATAACATTTTATTAACATAATTTTTTGACGAATGGATTGCACGAAAGTGTACTTCAGACAATTCTTTTCAATTTTTAAAAATAAAATTCGTAAAATGATGATAAGTTTAGGTCATCTTATGCATGAGGTACACAATGATTTTTCAAACACCAAATATGGCCACACAAAAAAATTAATGTGAAAAGGATTCAATAAATATTACAAAAAATAATATGGAAAGGTGTACTCTCAAAGGAGTAGTCAAATTGTTTCAAAAGGATTTAGAAAAATATGATTATTTAGGTCAAAATATGGATGATGTACACATGCATGGTATTGTAAAAAAAATGACTTTTAAATAGTGGTTTTTAGAAATTCCTATTGAAAATTAATTTGTATCATCTAGGTATTGAAATAAATTACATATTTGGAAACAAGAGTCTGAGTACTACATTTTATGATTAGTGACTTTTTCCAAGATTTCATCTCTAAGTGCTTCAAATTTTAAGGTCAAATGTGTCGAATTCTGAAAATTAGGGAAAACATTTCCACTAAAGGCCAAAAAGTGGACACAACTTCTTGCCAACACCCATATCTCACAACTTTTAGATCTAGAAAAAAGAGAAGTATAATATAGGGCACACCATGCCTTAAAAAAACCATTTGAGCTTCAAATTTGTAATATAGATTACTCACTATTGCCAATTATTAGATCCAAGTTAGTTTTGCTACTTTCCATTTTTATTTGTGTGATAAATTAAATTTCAGATCTAGGGGTATGTGTAGGATTATGATGGGCCAAAAAGTGACGATATGATGGGTATGTGGCTGACGACTTTTTTTTTAATCCAAAATTGATGAAACAAAAAGGGATTTTAAAGGAGATTCTCATATTTCCACCAATATAAATTATGCTAAATACTTTGGATTTAATAAATATTTATTATTCATGGATAATAAAAGTGTTGATAAAGCCCGATGGATATGTAATTGGATTGGGTGAACCATTTAAATCTTATGTTATTTTTGGAATCTGAAACATTGCCATTTTTTATGCTTTGCATACTATAGAATTAAAAAAACTGAATTGAAATTTTGACCAAGTTAAGGTGGTCAGACATACAAGTTTTTATAATTTTTTAAAGTTGTAGTAAAAAATTCATAATTAATTATTTACTTGGAAAAAAATTACAAAAAAATATGCATCACATTGGGACATGAGTCCTCTACTTATATCTAAAATCTTATAAAAAAATCTTATAATTTTATTATGGTTAGGATGGTTAGACAAACACCTACTTCTTATTTTTTCCCTAAAATTTAAGTACTCCTACATTGAAATTTTAAATTTTCACCAAAAATATATGTTTTTTAAATAAACCTAGTAGTTTAAAAACTAAATTCAATTTACTACAAATTTTATTCTTACATATTTTTGAAATAATATAGACAAATTATTCAATTTTTTACGTCAAGTTGCCTAACTCTGATTTTTCTAAATTTTTCACCACTTAAGGGCCTATTTTTTCCATGATGGTCCCGCACATACCCCTAGGGTAATTTTCAATTTGAATTGTTAAATTACACATCAAATTTATCATCCTCACAACTTAAATAAGCATATATTGTAGGAGGTTAACTATCCCTTGTCTTAGCAAGCTAATCATAAAACCCTAAGTTATTTCATGTTCAAATGTGGAGTCAAGTGATAAGGAGATAATCCTAGTTAATCTAATTGGATCTAGGATCAATTTTCCTACTCAACATTTTGGTGAACCTAACATATCTTGAACTTGCAATTTTCTAATTTTTCATAGCATAAAATTCCAAAAAATATTTATAAATCCTAGGTGCTTTGAAGATCTTGCATTTATTTCATTTTCAAAAATATACATTTGCATTCTTTCATCATTACTCATTAAAGGTAAAAATCACAAATAATTTGAATGATTATTTGGAACACGATCCTTGGGAAGAAAATATGCTCCACAACTCTTGGAATGCACCTAATAGCAATATCAAGATTTTTTAAAAAAATCTTCCCATTCTGTAAATTTTCGCTTCTCCACTGGAGCCCATAGAGTGGATTCTGGTTTAGAGAGGGGTGTCAATGGTGCTCGGCGGCATCATCTTCAGGCAGACGTCTCTTTTCAGTCTCTTCATTTTGAAATTCAATTAATCAAGATATTCAACCTTTTGACATTTGTGTTTTTGATTTGGATTCAAGTTGTCATGTGTCTTTTCTTAGCTGGAGTTACTCAGAGGTAGTCTTTGCTTCTTGCTCACTACCTTCTTTTGCCAACAATATTCCCATTCCTATTACTTCAGGAGCTCCCTTCAATCCAAAATTGTCCTTGTCATGCCCTACCACTTTGCCAAACAATATTCATGTTTCTTTCCCGACATCTTTTATCCCTCTGAGATCCCCTCTAACCTTTCCAAATAATACTAATATCACTAAGAAGGTTATTTTGGGTTTGGAGGTCTTTGGCATTGATGAGGTTGTGCGAATAGAGCATCTTAGGTCTCATACGCAGAGGAAGATCAATGCTTTGGGATCCAAAGGCAAGGTGTGAATTCTGAAACAAAAAATCATTTCGTGTAGCAATCAAGTTAAAATGTCACTCTTCTTGATGCCATGCTACATCCGTAGATCAAGGATCTCAAGGATGTGGCCCTCATCTGTAAGTTTTAGAACTTTACTCTAGATCTTGCTTTTTTGAAAAGTTGGATATTTCAAACTTGGGAAGGATCTAACCAAGTATTCTTTTTAGATAAGGGGGGACATTTTTCTGTAGTAATTTTTTCTGACAAAGATTCTCAGAATGTTGTTTATTGAAAAAAGTCTTGGATTTGTGAGGATAATGGTCTATTCTCAACCCTATGGACTCCAAATTTTTCCCTTCTCAGACTATGGTTAAATTCATTCCTTTATGGGTTTAGTTGCAAGGGTTACCATTGGAATACAAAGAATCTCACGTCATTGAAATTCTAGGTAACCAGTAATGCATTTTTTTACAGCAAGATTTATAGTTTTTCTCTAACCCATCATTGCCAGTCAGACTTTGTATCCTTCTTGATGTTATAAAAACCCTTCTAGTAGTTGGGTGATCCCACAATAGTGGTTTACAATTTTTGGCCAAACTGGACATTGAAATTTTTATTTTTAACTAAATCTTTACATTAAGACACCTATAGCGGCTAAGATGAGGAATTTGAAGATGATGCAAACTAGAGTCTCATCACATTTTTTCTGTAGATTCTAAAAATATTTTTTTCAAAATTTTTGGAATCAAATTGCACTTCTTTTTCCATCTCCCACAAAACCGGGTTTTTTTCAAAACAACATTTTAAAAAGGACTGAATAACGCTGTAACTTTTTCCATGAAGGATAAAATTTAATTTTTGAATTTAGATTTAACTCTGATATCTAGTGCTTGAACTTGGTTAGATAATTTTTATTGAATATTTTTTTAATTCAAACCAATGACAATTCAGACATACTGACAATAGAGACGTAACTTTTGTATTTATTCAAATTCAATTGTTTTTTTGTTGATCAAGACTTCAATATCATGCGCCTTATTTTTCAAAATTTTTTTTGACAATCTACTATTTTTCCACATGTGCATAATAGAGACCTTCATTTTTGACGAAAAACCTATGTTTAATAAAACTAAAAAAACAAATACATAATAAAACCAAAACATATTAAAATTATATTCATTGTATAGCTTCTCAAGGACTTGACTCCAATTGGGTTTGTGAACATAAATCAAAATAAAAAATTAGGGAAAAGGGGGGTTCGCTAGAACCAGGGGGGTTTTAGCGAACCCCCAGGGGTTCTAGCGAACCAAGATTCATTCGAACCCCATCAATATGCATTTTTCCTTTTGTTTTTTGGGCAAGAAATGTGGGCCCCGTGATTGATGGGTTCGGTCAAACCCTAGTTCAGTCGAACTTGTAGCTTCATTCGAACCCCTAAAACCAATTTTTTTGCCATGGGGCCATTTTTTCTTAATTTTCCTTCCTCCATCAAATTGTAAACCACTATTGTGGCTTCACCCAGTTGTTAACATTAATTCAATCCACGATTTGTGAAAACAAAAGGTGGTTTTTGAGGATCCAAAGAAAATTTATTTTCTTTATCACTTTCTTATCCATCTTTAAAAAAACTATGTCGAGTTTAATGATCTAAACATGGAAGTGACTAGGGATTCATTTAAAAGTTCTGATAACCCTCTTAATGTTAGATTGATTGTTGCTTTTCCCACTCCTACTAAGGATTTAATGTGAAATATTGATTTAACCTTCTTTTCTAAGGTTTTTGATGTTTTTTTTAAGTGGAATCAGTATATCAATGTACTAAACACACAATCTAGTTTTAAAGGCTCTTATAGTAAAGTGCTACATCAATGGGGGGCTTCAAAAATTTTAGTGTTGGAATCAGCTAGTGGTCCTTGTTCTAGTTATTTCTCTTTGAGGGAAGCTGAGGTTGTCCAACCATATTACTTTGATGAGGTAGAATGTGTCCATGATAGATCTACTCTTTTCCATGGTAGTAATTCATCTCTAGTTGGCTTTAGTAAAAATGGGACAGTTAGTAAGTTCTCTAGTTCTCACTTCAATCTTATTATTGTTTCCTTTGTACCTGTTTGGGAGAATATTTTGTTGTCTCCCATTAATATTTTTCATCATTCTCTCAATATTCTGGTCCCTCAAATTAATATTGTTAGTTTTCAACAATTGAATCAATGCGCTTCAATGTTAACATTGGGATAGGGTAAACCCACAAAAGTTGTTTACAATTGGAGTGAGGAAGGAAAAGTTGAAAAAAATTACCACATGGAAAAAAATTTCATTTTTGGGGTTCAAACGAACTAATAGGTTCAAGCAAACCCATTCAATGAACTTCCCACCATTCCCGCCAAAAAACACAAAGGAAAACCATTTTTGAAAGGGGGTTTAAATGAACTCCCCTTTTCCCACCTTTCCACTCTTTGGCACATAAAAACAATAGAATTTTTCCCTTCGAAGCTCGAGTTGAGGATAAAAATGGAGGAGACTTCATAGAACCAACTAGATGATGGTATTCCTCAAAAAGAGCTATCCAACAAATATAATTTTAATATGTTTTGGTTTTATTATGTATATATATTTTTATTTTTATTAAACATAGGTTTTTTACCAAAAATAAACCTTTGTGTTCTACACGTGGAAAAACAGTAGATTATCAATTTTTTTTTTGAAAAATGTGAGTTCACCAGATATTGAAGTCCTTGATCCAATAGAAAAAAGAATATCGATACATACAAAAAATGTTGTGTTATATGGTTTGCCTATATTTGAATTATAATTGGTTTGACTTCAAAACTTGATTAAAGAAAAAATATTCAATAAAACATTATCTAACCAATTGGAAGCACTACATATCCAAGTTCCAAATCTAAATTCAAAATAATTAGAATTTTATCCTTCATGGAAAAAAAATTATGCGTTATACAGTGAGTGTCACTCCTTAAAATGTTTTTTATTGAAAAAACTAGTTTTCGAAGGATATGGAAAATGAAGTGTAATTTGATTCCAAAAAAATTGAAAAAAATATATTTAGAATATACAGAAAGAATTTCACAAATCACTAGTTTGCATCATCTTCAAATTCCTCACGTTTTAGCTGCTATAGGTGCCTGAAAGTGAAGATTTAGTTAAAAAAAATTATTTCAGTGTCTAGTTCAACCAAAAATTGTAAACCAGTATTGTGGGATCACCCAATTGTCAAATCAATGTGAAGAAATGTTAAAGAGTTTTTCCAATCAAGATGATGATGGTAGTTACATCCTACAGTCACATCTGGTTCTTGAAGGTTCTAATGCTCAATCCTCTAAATTTCATTCTAATATGGAGTTTGAGAAATTTGTTGTTGAAGCATTAGTTACTGTAGATAAAGAAATGATAGATGATATTGCTTCTGTGGTTTTTGGGGAAGGGGAAATTTTAGATACTTTGGGTTCTTTATCAATATCCCAATCCCCATTGTCTCATTCATCAAATAAAAAGTATCCTACTAAGAGAGGTAGGAAATATTTAGCTACCAAGCTACAAGAGGAAATAGCAATAGACATCCAGTCGACATTAGATGTTAAAATGGGTGTAGGTGTGAAACAAAAAAGGCTAAGGAGATCTTGCTACTCTCCCAAGCTACAATGAGGATAATATCATGGAATGTTAGAGGCATAAATTCCTCTAAGAAAAGGGCCCAAGTCAACCATCAACTGGATGCTTATGGGGTAGATGTAGTTGTCCTTCAAGAAACTAAAACTTTAGAAGACAACTTTCAATCTATTAGTAAGAAGTGGAACAAATGGAAAGCTTTCCACTCGCTATCTCAGGGAGCTTCAAGAGGTTTGATTACTCTTTGGAATGAAAAAACAATTAGCATTAGCAATGTTACTTATGATCATAACTAGCAGCTAATGCAGGTTAATCATTTTGACTTATCTTTATGGTTGTTGAATGTTTATGGGTCTAATAGTACAATAGGTAAGAAGTTGTGGGAAATTCTAAAACAAAAATATAATGTCTTGGGTCAACACAAAGTTATTCTTTTAGGGGATTTAAATGCAATTACAAGTTTATAAGAGAAAAAAAGGTGGAATATATCTGCCAAAAAAACAAATGGAGGAATTTGCTGCTTTTATACAAGATAATGCTCTAGTGCACATAATTCCAAAAAATGGGGGGTTTACTTGGACAAATAGAAGGAAATTTTTTCTTCAAATTGCAAAAAGGTTAGACAGGTTCTTAACTTCTCTGAATTGGGTCTTAAGTGAATTTGAATTAGCATAAAAAAAATTCCTTTTGCTATCTCAGATCATTTTTCTATTTCACTTGATTTGATGGCAAAAAAAGTAAAGTCAAAGTTTCAATCTTCCTTTAAGTTTGAGGCAATGTGGTTTAGACATCTAGAGCTTATCAACTTGTTAAAGCAATGGTGGTTTAATTCACCCTTTTGTTATGGTTCTAGAATGTTCCAGTTGAGCAAGAAGTTGGATCATCTGAAGCAGCAATAAAAAATTTGGAATTCGCAAGTGTTTAAGAATACTTTTGTGCAAAATGATTTGGTTTATAAAAGGTTAGCAGAGGTAAATGAAAGCATCATTGCTAGTGACCTTGATAGTTTTTTATTTGAAGAACAAAATAAATTGCAAGCGGAATGGAAGGAATTGTTATTGATAGAGGAGGTTTATTGGAGACAGAAGTCAAGAGAATTATGGCTGAAAGATGGTGATAGGAATACAAAATTATTTCACATCTCAACTCAAATCAAGAAAGTAAAAATACTATTTTCTTGATTCAAGATAGTGTCATTGGAGTCCTACTTATAAAAGAGGAAGAGATATAGAATGAAGGAGTCAAATTTTTCTCTTCCTTATTAGCTACTAAAAATAATGACAATACACATTTAGTAATGGAAAGAGAAGAGCTTCTTTAGGATATCCCAAATCTAGTCTCTCATGAAGATAATGTTAGGTTGCTTGCTCCTTTTTCTCTCAAGGAAGTAAAAGAGGTGGTATTCTCCATGCCTCCTGACAAAGCTCCAGGACTTGATGGATTCACTACCATCTTCTATCAAAAATGTTGGGAGTTCATTGGGGTTTATATTCTAAATGCTTTGGAGAAGTCAAGAAAATTACGGCCCTTATGTTGAAAAAGCTCAATGTCACTAATATTGCTATCATCCCAAAAATATCTTCTCCAAATACTTTCTCTAATTTTTAGCCTATTTCACTTTGCAACACAATATATAAATTTTTTACAAATCTGATTTATCTATGGTTACATCCTCTCATGTCGTAATTATTTTTGAGGAACAGGGTGGTATTGTTCCTGGCAGAGAAACAACAGAAGGTGCAGTTGTTGCTCATGAAGATCTACATTCCATTGTTGTAAACAATTTTTTTTCCATTATTATAAAACTTGATATGCATAAAGCATATGATAGGGTTGATTGGTCTTTTTTGAACTAGGTGCTATTGAAGTTTGGCTTCTCCCCTAAGTGGTGTAAGTGGATAATGTCATGTTTATTAGGTGCCAAGTTTTCAGTGTTGTTAAATCGCTCAACAGTTCATTTTTTTGGATCTATTGAAGGGTTCATTTCATAAAGCTCATGAACATGGTATCATTCAGGGAGTTTGTATTCCTAACATAAACATATCAATAACTCATTCTCTTTTTGCTGATGATACTTTTCCTTTTGGAAAAGTTTACATTTCAAAAGCTTTGCATATAAAGTCAATTTTGGTAAAGTATACTAGAGCTTCGGGTCAAAAAGTAAATGAAAGAAAGTCAAAAATATATGTGTTCAATACAAAATATGCTATTGAGAATTTAAGTATTATGAAGCTATTAGGTTTTCAACAAGTGCAATTTCCTTGCAAATATCTTGGGATTCCATTTTTCATAGGCCAAAACAAGATTTCTTATTGGAAAAAAATCATTCAAAGCATACAAGCTAAAATTTCATCTTAGAAAGGGATATGGTTATCTTTATCAAGAAGAATTTTGTTGCTAAAAACTGTGTTATCTACAATTCCAAATTATTATATGGTAGTTTTAAAAGTTCCAAATTCCATCATTCTTCAAATTCAAAAGATGATTAGAAAATTTCTATGGTCTGGTAATTTGGATAGAAAAAAGAAAATCCCTTTGATATCTTTGGAAACCATGTGCTTGGAGAAGCTAAAAGGGGGAGCAGGTCTCCACAATTTGATTAAAAGGAAATTTGCATTAGGTGCTAAAATGGTTTGGTGAATGTATACAAAGCCTTCCCTAAAATGGAGTCACCTTATGTTCCATAAGTATTTGTATAATCTGTGTCCATCAAGAATATTCACTGTGTCAAATCCACCTTATGGGTCAGCAATGCGGAATTTTTTAGTCTCATGTAGAAAAATCATCTTACCTCACCTAACTTGGGAGATAAATGATGGTAATAAAGCCCTATTCTAGAAGGATTCATGGAATGGGTATCCAAATTTAATCGTCTCTTATAATTTTGAGAATTTTGCAAATCTATTATCTCATAGATGGGGGTCAAAAGTCAAAGATTATGTTCAACATGTGGATTCTTTATCAAGTAAAGTCAAGTGGAAAGATTTATCAAATGCCCTAATAGATGATGATCATAAAAGTCATATTTTATCTATCCTTCAGGAAAGAAGAGTTTACTTTTCACCCAATCCTGATAGGTTACTTTGGTCTAAAGCAAAAATAGGCTATTATATAGTAAAAGAGGGGTGCAAATCAATTTGTCAAGCTGCCTCACAAATAGAAAAACAAAGAGCATATCAATTTTATTGGAATTCAAAAGCTTTTCCTAAAGCAGGCTACTTCTCATGGCTAGCAATCAAAAATAAAAATCCTTACAAGTGAGAAGTTGGAAAAACTAAGCATACCAAACCCTTTCAAATGTGCACTTTGTGAACAAGAAGTAGAAGATGCCAATCACCTTTTCCTTTTATGTCCAATAGCACAGGTATGTTGGATGTTTGTAGTGGCTAAAATGAATTGGAAGTAAACATTCCCAAATACTATTTGGAAACTATTTTCTAGTTGGCCTCAGCTTTACAAAGATTCATTTTTTCCAAGCATTAGGTGTATAATTCCATCTTCAGTTGTTTGGGCTATTAGGTGGCCAAGAAATAGATGCATTCTCAGGAAAGAGAAGTTGTGCATTGCTTAGGTGTTGTTATTATTGGAGAGGTCAATACCTGAAAAAATAAATGCATATGCGTATAAAGCTAAGAATGTTCGATCACTTTTTACTAATTAGGATTCAAAACTGATGTCTTCATGGACATTCTTGTCCCTACCTTTCAAAGGAAATCTTCATCAATCTGCACAAAAAGTAGATAGAGCTTCCATAGCTTGGTTACCTCCTCTAGTTGAAATATTTAAGTTGAATATAGATGGAGCCTTAAGGGGGAATCTAGGTTTATCTAGAGCAAGGGTGATTAGAAGGGACCATAAAGGGATAGTGTTATGTGCTAAGTCTTTCAAGTTGATATCTGGGACTAAAAATGCAGCTGAGGCTCAAGCACTATTGGAAGGCTTAAAGTTAGTTCTCAATTTCAAGCTTCCCATGATCCAAGTAGAAGGAGACTCATTGATCTTAATAAATGCATGTAGGGATCATAAGATTTAGAATTGGAAGTTGGGGTATATTGTTAAATAGATCTATTCCCTGCTTGACAAGATAGGAGATTATCAAATCTTACACACATATAGAGGAGGAAATGTGGTAGCAGATGTTTTGGAAAATTATGGTTGTGATCAAGTAGTTAATGAGATTACTCATGTGGCTATGTTGAGTAAGATGCACCCTATACTAGAAGAATTACTATCAAAAGAGGAAAGCTAATTACTCCTCCCAAGATCTATTTTTGCACATGGTAAACTATGCTTCAATTATGTCAAATATACATAAAAAATTATCTATCTTTGTTTGGGGAATCTATGTAAAGTGGTAAAAAAAATAAAAAGACGAGCCTTTGCATGGTTGAAAGAGTAAGTGACATTGATGGTAAATTTGGGGAAACAAGGAAAGTAAATTTTCTTTTGGGGTCAGATGTGTTGGAAATCCAAAGGGTCATCCATGTCAATTTTTTTGATGTTTCAAGTAGGAACAGGTCACCATGTTGACACATCATAAGCTCATAGAAAATATTGGTCAAGTACATTTATCTTTAGTTGGTGTTTTTACAACCATCCTTTGATCTTCACAATTGTTCAAGTAATGAAGATCTTAGTATAGGAAGGTACTTTTTTTGGTTTCAGCATGCTTTCAAGTGTATGGAATAGTGGTAACATGATCTGTCTTATTGAGATTTGATAGTTCTTTGGCATGTGTGAGGTACAATTTAGAATAAATTGGATTGTACATGAAAGCACCTCAATTTGGTTTGAACGAAAATAAAATCTTGGTGCGATTCGATATTGTAAGCATGATGTAAGATCATGGCTTCAAATTTTTTTATCTAATTAAGTGTTTGTAATGTGCAAGATACATGTGTCAAGAAAGTATTAAGGCCCTAATCCGTCATAACAACTTGGTATGCACAAACTGTGTGAAAACTTTTGTACCATTTTATGGTGGCGACATGACTAAAATTAGCTTTCCTT
The DNA here is from genome assembly GCA_007258455.2 of Sequoia sempervirens. Lineage (NCBI taxonomy): Eukaryota > Viridiplantae > Streptophyta > Pinopsida > Cupressales > Cupressaceae > Sequoia > Sequoia sempervirens. The sequence continues at coordinate 326,205,254 of VDFB02000008.1, forward strand.
CTAGTGCTCATGCTACAAAGATAATTTTCCTATTGGCGATAAATTGCATCAAATGTGGTATTGCAAAAGATGTAATTGGTGATATTTTCATCAAAAAATCCATGCTCGACTATCAAGGTGTACAATGGCATCATTTGTTTGTATGGAAATACTACTACATAAAGGTATTGATCAAATGAAAAATTCTTTTCACAAGCATTATGTATTCTCATACTGCATCATAACAAACTACCTAAATTGTGTGAGGGAAAAAATCCAGTCGAGTGCATGTTTTATCAGAAAACCTCAAGCAGTGGGGATTTGTATGTCCCACCAAATCTCTATGCAGGGTGTATGAGAAAAGTAATTGATTTCTATCTGAGAAATTACATAATCTTCCTACCTATTAATGAAATGGAACTACCCATATCTAAGTAAATTGGTGATGTTGAACTTCACTTGGTGTTCAAAGATCATTGTGGAACTTTTAACAAGTATACCAAAAGGTTTCTGGTTACCAAAATATTGAAGCCAGAGGCAAAAAGGGTAATTTGTCCTTCTCCATTTCTATCAATTTTCATTTCAAATATTATGAACTTGTTGCAGGATGTCAGGGTCATGGTCTTTATTACAAACAAAGTTGTAAATGAACAATATCTGCAAAATGGATCCCTTAATAAAGCATGTCAATGTTATGATTTGTGGAAAGGTCATGGTTATGTAGGAGATTTATTCCCTAGATATTTCTTGCTTCATCGATCATCCTATAATTTTTTTTTGTTGCAATTATTAATTCTTTTTCTCAGCATGATTCTAGTTTCATGATAAGTGTTCTCAGAAGATTTGTGGTGCATAGCACTATGCTTCTCAATTATGTGAAATGAGTCAAGTTAGGTTGATTTAGTCTTTTTTTTGAAAAATAAGGCCATGTTAGGCCATTTGTAATGTTTTTTTAGGTTTATGAGTCACGGTGGGGTAATAATGTCCATATTATGAAAGTTGCAAAGAAGATGTAAATGTTGTCATGTCAAAAACTGAAAATTGCAAAAAATGTGCAATCTTGTAGAAGCCCAATGGTCATGGGTAGTTGAAACGAAGTTTTAGGAATTCTAAGGGGTTGGTTGAGCTATATATATGTTTGGAACTTGAAGATGTGGGTGGTTGAATAGTTTGAAGGAGAAAATCAATAAAAGTATCACTATTTACTCTTATTTTCTATGTATTTTCATCACTTCCAGCTTGTGTACGACCCAGGTGCAATTGAAGCTTGATATAACCCTATATATAATTTATTGAAGGAAGGAAATAGTTATATTTTACACTTGGTCTTAAGTTATTATATTGAATTTGAAGGGAGTTAGGCCTCATTTTTTGAAGTTTCTTGTTTAAGTTGAGTTTAAGGGTTTTGAGGGATAGGATGTTCTAATAGGCCATTCCACCTACTGTACATATTATAGTTTGGTGGAATGGGCCTAGTTAGTGTATATTTAGGTTTAGGAATAATTTTTTAAGTTTGGAAAGGTCATTTTGTGGATTTCTCCATGCTTCCTTTGTTGAAAGTAATGAATTTAGGCCTAAAAGGCACAACTAAGAAAGGAAAATTAGAGAAGTTTTTTGGAAGAAGGGTAGAAACTATTTATTTCAGTGAAATCTTGTGGATTTTGATGTGGGTGAGGGTTCCCAAGGACAGGGTAGGTCATTTGGATGTTTGGGCATGAAGCCCTGGTGGAACAAAGAGTGAAAATGGGTGAATTTGAGTGGTTTTAAAAAGGAAGCGTCTGAGATATTTATGGTTAGCATAATTTGAAGGTGTATTAACTTTGTGTAGGGTGAAATAAGAGTGTTTGAAAAGGTTTTGAGGTACTATGTGGTCTGGAGATGGGTTTTCAATAAACCCTCGCTTATTTGGTGGAAAATGAGGGTTTCATGAAAGAGGGTCATAGAAAGTGATTTTTGACTCAAAGGTTGGAGAATATGAGGTTTTGGAGGCATTTTTAGGACTTTCAAGTGGAATTTTGAGTTGGTAGAAATTTTGAAGGGGTGATACTTTGTAAAAGTGGGCTAATTGGAGCCCTGGTTAGTGTAAAATCCTAGTTTGAGGGGAGTTAGTCCAAAGGGACCTATTGAGTTTTGAGTTATGTCTTGTGAGAGCCTAATGGGAGTCTAAAAAGGTGAAGATTTTGTGAAGAGATGACCTTCTCTAAAAGATATTTGTGAAAATCACAAGTTGGAGACCTACAAGGAAACTAGGTTGAAATAGTGAAGAGTTTGATGAAAAGGAGTTGCAAGGGGAAAATGTTGGTTTGAGTTGGATCAAATTGTGTTTTTGTGTCACCTAAAAATGTATAGTTGACATTTGTATGCTCACTTGAGTCTTTCTAATGGGATTTTTCTTGATATAATGTTGTAATGTGGTCAAAAAATTCACATTAGGGCTTTACCATTCAAATTATGATGTCTTATGAAGTTGTTGTGAAGTGTTGTAAAACATTTCTACAAGGGGTGAAATGTTTCATGAGGTTTTCATGAAAGAGCATCATAGAAATGGATTTTTGACTCAAAGGTTGGAGAATCTAAGGTTTTGGAGGCAGTTTGAGGACTTTCAAGTGGAATTTTTGGTTGGTAGCAAGTTTGAAGGGGTGATCCTTTTTTAAAGTGGGCTAATTGGAGCCCTATTTAGTGTAAAATCTTAGTTTGACGGTAGTTGGTCCAAAGGGACCTATTGAGTTTGAGTTATGATTTGTGTTAGCCTAATGGGGGTCTGAAAAGGTGAAGGATTTTTGAAGAGACAACCTTCTCTAAAAGATATTTGTGAAAACCACAAGTTGGAGACCTACAAGGAAACTAGGTTGAAATAGTGAAGAGTTTGATGAAAAAGAGTTGGAAGGGGAAAATGTTAGTTTGATTTGGATCAAATTGTGTTTATGTGTCACCAAAAAATGTATAGTTGACTTTTTATGCTCACTTGAGCCTTTCTAATGGTATTTGGCTTGATATAATGTTGTAATGTGGTCAAAACATTCACATTAGGGCTTAAACATTCAAATTATGATGTCTTGTGAAGTTGTTTTTAAGTGTTATAAAACATTTCTACACTTTTCTAGACACTATTGATTACAATTCACCTAAAAATCACCTTTTTATCACTTATTAAGTCCTATTTTGAAGCATTGTAAAGTCTTGTAACAAGATTTCACACTTTTCTAGGCTTAATTTCACTAATTCACCCCTTTCTCATGTCTAAATGACCCCTTAATACAATCATTTTACATCTCCTATCTCCAACAATCATCTATCTCCAAAATCAATTACCATCTCTTGCACTCATTAAGCATTCAAGAAAATCAAGCATTATCAAGTAAAGCTATTCAAGTTCTTCATTGCACATCTTTAGATTTGAGCATTAATGGTGTGGTAAGTTTATGACATTTTCATGTTATCTATTTATCACTCTCTTTTCATCTCATTTCATTCTTTAGGGTTTGATTACCAAAGTGGGGTTTGACCAAGGCAAACTCCTATTCTCTAACCCTCAACCATTTTACCCCTTTTGCATGTGACTTTTGTATGTAGATTTGTTAAGAAATAGGTGTTGAAAAGTGATTAAAAAGTGCATAAAGTCAATCAAGTCAACATCACCTTATTTCAAGCTTGGAGAGACTTTCTACCCCGTTTCCTATAGAATTAAGTACATAGTCTGTCAGAAAAGGAAGTACAGACCTGAAACTACAAGATTTACTCCCGAATTTCCCAAAATATGCAAGAGGGAAAAGTCACCACCAGGGGTGAATGAGTCTTACTTCTAGGACTAAAAATTGATTTTGACATTTCTAGATACCCATTTGACAGATCCTCGTTTTGACAAAGTTTCCCGAAACTGGAACTAAGTCACCCAAACTGGCTTAAGTGTCTTGGTCAACATTCTAGTCAAATTTCTCATGATTCTAGAATCTTCCAACATCAAACTTCTAATTCTAGGTGCATCTCTTTCATTATGTTTTTTCATTTTAGTATTTAATTGCATTCTTGGGCATTTCTAAATATCACGTTGTGTTTTCCAACACTTCACATTTTCATAGTTTTGCATCATTAGATCATTTAATTTTTAGATCAGAGCATTAAAAAATCTTAATAAGGCATAATAAATTTCATTAACATTAGTCTTGAGTGTAAACCATTGCATTTTGGTCCCCCATCCAATCCCCTTTCTCCTTTCAGGTGAAAAACCCTAGGAGGAGCAAAGTATTGTGAGGGGCAAACCAAAATTGTTGTTTATTGTTTGTAATTGGTTGACCTCCCTACCATTGCATCAATTTCCAAGGGAGTTTGAACTAGGGTTTGCAAATAAATTAAGGGTGAAATTTCAAGCAATTATGGCCTTGATCACGCATGTACACAATCCTCCAAAGCCCTATACTCATCAACCTCAAGCACTTCCAAAAGAGTGTAATCAACACTAGCAGTTGGGTGCTCGAAATGACAAGGAAATTGAAGAGGAAAATCAGCCTCTGGTTTGGAAAATTGTCCAGGAAAGTGCAGTGGAAGCTACTTAGCCAGTGAGGGATACGAATGTCATGGGTTTTAATCTTAATGATTTTCCTCTTGAGCAGCTTGGAGAAATCTTTGTAGCAAAGGTTTAGGGTGATTATGGATAGCCAATGGGAACACAAAATATTAGTGATTTTGCTAATTGTGCATGGTGGTCTGCTTCTGTTGCTGAAGAAAACTTGGCAGAAGGCCATGATGAAAATGAACAACCAGTAAATATGGAGATAGAATAAGAATATGGCTATAGGGATACATTTTTTGAAGTCAAATGACATGAAAATGAAATATATGATTTTGAATGCAATGGGCTCATGATGTTTCAAATGGGGTATTGTTGCTGAGGGAGAAAACCCTTAAAGGACTGTGCTACGATTGGATAAAGTATATATGGAGATAAACATGCATAGTTTCATTTATAGGTAGTAATATTTCTATTTTGTGAAAGCTTGATGACATGAAAAAATAGCTAAATATTGTGGAGTAGCCTTCTTTTGCTACAAGCAAGGTGGATATCTATGTAATAGGAGAATTTTGTCATGGCTGATAGAATAAAAAAAGTAGGTATCAAGTAAGCTCAATCATATCTAAAAGACAAATTTCAAAGTTTTTTGACATTTTTGTAATTGAAATATCATATATATTAATATAATATATAGGCTTATAGCCTTTTAATAAAAAAACAAATAATTTGAATTAAATTGTTGAATTTTAGATTGAATTTTTCCTTGTTTAGGGCTTTGATTTGAGTTATTTTTATTGAGAAATTTAAATTTCAATATTATTTTGTCATTTATGGATGCCTATTTTAGTGAAAATCATTGAAAAAGTAAAAAAAAGCATAATATTTTGATTTCAAAAGATCAAAAGCATTGCATTTTTGCACTTTTTAGATAAATCAGTCAATTACAATATTCTAATTTTTTTAAAGTATCATTTCAACTATCCAATTTCCCTAAAAATATCAAAAATTGTATGAATGAGTGTGTCTCACATACAAAAACTAGGTTTTTTGATGAGGGCGCAGCCCGAGACTTAGAAAATAACCCACAAACAAGAGAAATTTCATTATTAAGAAAATGGAGCTTCTTACATGCAGAGGATCTTAAATCCCCAAGTTCTACAACATATGCAAGTTACAGAAAGCTACAAAATAACCCTTTCGCAATATGCGAGCTTGTCCCCAAAAAGCTACCCAAAAATTAGAAACCCGCCCATAAATAGAGCTCCTCATTATTTTGGAGCCAAAACAACATTCAAATTTTAGTTTAGGTGGTTTGGTGCCAAAAATTACAACTTGAAGTTCAAATTTCAAAAGAACATTTGCAATTGTATCTTCTAGAAAGTGTGCCAACTTCCCAGGGTCATAACTTTTGATATGGGACTCCAATTTGTGAATCGTTTGAACCATTGGAAAGGTCTCGAAGTCAATAACACGCTCAAAATCCACTATGCCAATTTTGGCAAGTTTTAGGGCCATTCCAAGAACTCTAAGTGCCTCAAATCTAACTCGGAAGATTTTCAGGTGCAAATCTGGGAAACTAAAACTGCAATATCTTTCCACCCAGGAATAGAAAATAAAAACTATAAATTGGGAATTTCATTATGACAAAAAGGGTATCCAAAAATGTAAAACATCTAAAAACTGAGAAACTTGAAATTTAACTATTTTTGGGTGATGCAAGATTGCCCTTACACCACTGGATGCTCCTGCATCAGACACCCAGGGTAATTTGAGAAGTGACCCCATCACATCTCAGATGGTGGAGGAAAACCCAAATGGTCAACCTCTACCTTAGGAAACTAGGATGAATCTTCAATAGGCATTCCTTTCCATTTCACCAAATATTCTTCATACTACCTATTCCTGGTACTCCTTCCCACACGACTATCCAGGATTTCTTCAATCTCCTCCTTTTCTGAAGTAGGTGCTATAATCCCACACTATTCCATCATTGGTACTTCCTCTGCACAACCTTCATGATACTCTATCAAATCTGAAATGTTGAACACAGGGGAAATGTTGAATCCATCTGGCAACTCTACCTCATATGCATTCCCTGAATCATGCCTCTTCAAAATTTTATAGGGACCAAACTTCTTCATCTTCAATTTATTATATGTTCCCACTGGAAACCTTTCTTTCCTCAAGTGGACCATCACTTCATCACCAATCTGAAACTCCTTATACCTCCTCTTCTGATCTGCCTTAGCCTTATAATGCATATTCATCTTGTTAATATGTTCTCTTACCTTCTCATGTATATCCTTAATGTGTTCTACAAAATCTTCAGCTTCAATACTTATTTTCTTCTCTTGGTCCATCTTCCTCAATTTTGGAGCTATTATGGGGCTACCTCCATACACAATCTAGAATGGTGATCTACCAGTGCTTCTGTTGACAAAATTATTGTAAGAAAATTCTGCCTGGGGTAAGATCAAGTCCCATCCCTTGGGTTTATCTCCTACCAAACATCTTAGTAGGTTACCCAGACTCCTGTTAACAACCTCTATTTGCCCATCTGTTTGTGGATGGTGTGCAGAACTGAACTTCAACTTTGTCTTCAACTTCTTCCACAAGGTCCTCCAAAGTACCCTACAAATTTGGTGTCATGATCTGAAACAATACTCTTTGGTAGACCATGTAGCCTCACCACCTCTTTGAAGAACAAGTCAACAATGTGGACTACATCATGGGTCTTCTGACATGGAATGAAATGTGACATCTTCAAAAACCTATCAACCACCACAAAGACTGAATCATTCCCTCATTGTGTCCTTGGCAAACCAAGAAAAAGGTCCATACTTATATCCTCCCACGACCTCTCTAGTACAGGTAAGGGCTGATATAAGCCTATATTCTGGCTCACTCCTTTAGCCATCTGACATACCCTATAGCTTTGTACAAACTTCTTCACATCTTGTGGCAACTAAGGCCAATAATAATACTCACTGATAATGGCAATGGTCTTATCCCAAACAAAATGTCCTGCCATTCCTCCACTATGCTTCTCCTTTATCAGGTTATCCCTCATGGAACTCCTCGGGATACATAATTGACTTCCCTTAAATAACATGACATCCTGGATTATGAAATCCAACCACCTTGCCCTATCCACTGTAACAAGTTCCTTGCAAGCTTTCGAAGCCTCTAAAAAAATTAGGATCTTTTGCATACAGTGTCTTGAGTTCATTGAACCCAACCACTTCAATCTGCATCTTTGTCATCAATGTATGCCTCCTACTTAAGGAATCTACAACCCTATTTGACTTCCCACTCCTATGTTTCAAAACAAAGGTATAACTACGCAAAACTCTACCCATTTTAAGTATGCCTCTAATTTAATTTTTCACGACTATTTAGGTCTTGCCAAGGCGATGATCGTGCCAGAACAAAATTCCTTCAACAACAAATAATGTCTCCATTTCTTTAATGCTTGAACTATCGCTGTAAAATTCTAATCATATACAAAATACTTTCTCTTGGCATCATTTAGCTTTTTCACTAAAATAGGCAATGGGCTTACCTTCTTGGCTCCAACAACATCCAGTAAACAACCAGCGGCATCACAATCCTGAAACACCTTGTTGAAATCACGGGAGGGCTAGAGCAGTTTGCTCTGTCACCTTCCACTTCCATGAGTTCAAAAATTTTGCTGCTCGGTGCTCCCTTGAATTCTTTCTATCCTCTCATTGTTTTGATTCGGTCTAAAATACTACTAAAGTTTCTAATGAACTTTCTCTAAAAACTATCCAAACCATGGAAAGATCTCACCTTGGTAGCAGTTATTGGGGTAGGCCATTCTAGAATAGCATTCACCTTCTCTGGGTCCATCCTGAGACCTTCTGCTGAGACAACAAACCCCAAGTACACTAACTCCCTCTTCACAAAAACTACACACCTCTTTAGATTAATCAGGTTCTCTTCTCTTAACTTCTCAAGGCTCTCAGAATATGAATCAAATGCTCATCAGATCTTACTAAAAAATCAAAATATCATCTAAATACACAATAACAAAACTTCCCAGAAATTCTTTTAGTACCTCATTCATGAGCCACATGAATGTGCTCAGTGCATTGGTTAGCCCAAAAGGCATGACTAACCACTCGTACAGGCCCTCTTTGGTCTTGAAGGCAGTCTTCCATTCATCTCCCTCTCGAATCTGGATCTGTGATATCCACTCTTCAAATAAATCTTTGTGAAGTACTGAGCTCCACTCAAATAGTCCATCAGGTCATCCATCCTTGGTGGGGAAATCTGTATTAGATTGTTATCTTGTGTATGGCCAGGAATCTATACACATCCTCCACTCCCCATCCTTCTTTGGTGCTAGTACTGCAGGTACTGCACATGGACTCAAACTCTCCCGTATCAAACCCTTTCTCAACAACTCTTGAACTTGTCTGTTCAACTCCTCATTTTCTACTGGAGTCATTCTATGAGCTGCCTTATTTGGAAAATTGGCTCGAGGAATCAAGTCAATTTGATGACTGATCTTCCTCATTGGTGGTAAACCCTCAGGTATATTATCAGAAATAATCTCTTGAGACTCATTTAATAACCTAGAAACTTCTACTGGTACCCCATCACTATCTTCCTTATCCATTCTAGGAATCAATGCATAACACATACACTCATGCTTCATGCCTTCTAAAAATTTCCTTCCATCAACAAAACAAATTCTAGCACTACTGCATACCTTTTCTTCATCCTTCTTCAAGGGATTCAACTTATGGTAGACTCCATCCTTCCATCACATAGTACCTCATCACGATAGCTTCTGATCTTGAACTTTACTAGGCATTGCTCACTGACCAAAACTTTCTGGTCTTTCTACAACTAGGCAATCTGATATGGATGTGGATGCCTCTCCCTTTTCAGCTTCAACTTCACAACCATCTATTCTGACACCAAATTATCGGTGCTCCCACTGCCAATAATGACATCACAACATTTGTCTTCACACTTGCATCTTGTGCGAAACAGATTCTTCCTCTATTCTGGCTCCTTCTCTTCAGTCACCAGGGCTCTTCTGACCACTAGGGCTTCTCCCCTTTATGCATCATCTGAATGCTCAGATTGAGCTTCCTCATCTACATGTGCAACTCTTCCACGACCTTTTGGCCTTTTGTCTTTCCTTCCTTGATGTTGTGGACATTCATAGGCTCGATGCCCTTCTTCACCACAACAGAAACAAGTTCCTCTGAAACCACCTCTTCCAGGTCCTGACCCAGATCTTCCTTGTCCTCTACCTCTTTGATCACCACTTTTTGATCATGAAGGTAGTAGAATTTCTCATTCCTTTGGCTTCGGCTGGTACCCACATCTTCACTTTTCTTTTCATCATCATTTCAGCTTCCTGAAAGTCTTCCACTACTCCTTCCACTTTGACCTCCTTGTCCCTTTTGCTTGCCATCAAATCTTTTGTTCAGCCTCTCTTCCACCTTCAAAGCAAACTGATACACATCCTCAATGGTGGTCATTCTAACTAGGCTTAACTCCTCCTGAATGCTCGGTCGTAACCCATTAAGATATTGGGCTACCTTCTCCTTATTGGCCTCTATGTGACCCATTATGATGATTATCTTGTGAAAATCTTCACTATATTCTTTCACAGATCTGCTTCCTTGCTTCAACCCTTGCAATTTCTTCAACAAATCTAACTTGTAGTCCACCGGTATGAACTACTTCTTCAGTTTCTCTACCATGCGATCCCAACTGCTAATCTTTCCTTTTCCTCTCTGATTTCTCTCCAACTGGACCTTTTTCCACCGAATATTGGCATGGCCCTTAAGCTTCGCTTTTGCAAACTTAACCCAATCTGGGTCCTCTACTTCTTCATACTCAAAATACTCTTCTAGCTCGTTGATCCAGTCGATCAACCCGATCTGGGTTCTCTACTTCTTCATACTCAAAATACTCTTCTAGCTCATTGATCCAGTCGATCAACTCTTCTAGGTTTAAACCTCCAGAATAACTGGGGACTTCTATTCTGGGTCTTTTTCTGATTTTTGAAATGGCCCTTATTAGTTGCATCTGATCTCGATCGATCACTTCTTCTTCCTCTTCTATGTCTGAATCTTCCACCTCTTCTTTGTCTTCACTTTCTCCTCTCCTTCCTGGGTCTAACCCTCTTCTCATTTGTTCCTACAATGCATCAATTTGTCTCTGGAGGGCTCTGAAACCGTTGGCCGCCAATGGATCTCTTCCACCAGCATTTCTGCCACCTCTACCATCTCTGGCACCACCACGCCAACCAGGAATCACTATTGGAGGCATCTTAAAGATCTTGAACCCACAACCACAGTCCTGGCCAAAATTGCCTCATGATTGGCAATTTGTTCACACGCTCAAGAAAACCAACTCTGATACCACCTGATGAAGGCGCATCCTGAGACTTAGAAAATAACCCACAAACAAGAGAAATTTTATTATTCAGAAAATGGAGCTTCAACCCACAAACAAGAGAAATTTTATTATTCAGAAAATGGAGCTTCTTACATGTAGAGGATCTCAAATCCCCAAATTCTACAACACATGCAAATTACAGAAAGCTACAAAATAACCCTTTCGCAATATGCGAGCTTATCCCCAAAAAGCTACCCAAAAATTAGAAACCTACCCATAAATAGAGCTCCTCATTAGTTTGGAGCCAAAACAACATTCAAATTTTTGTTTAGGTAGTTTGGCACCAAAAATTACAACTTGAAGTTCAAATTTCAAAAGAACATTTGCAATTGTATCTTCTAGAAAGTGCGCCAACTTCCTGGGGCCATAACTTTTGATCCAGGATTCCAATTCGTGAATTGTTTGAACTATTGGAAAGGTCTCAAAGTCAATAACGCTAAAATTGCTATGCCAATTTTGGAAAGTTTTGGGGCTGTTCTGGGAACTCTAAGTGCCTCAAATCTAACTCGAAAGATTTTCAGGTGCAAATTTGGGAAACTAAAACTACAATATCTTTCCAACCAAGAATAAAAAATAAAAACCGTAAATTAGGAATTTCATTATGATGAAAAGGGTATCCAAAAATGTAAAAATATCTAAAAATTGAGAAACTTGAAATTTAACTATTTTTGGGTGATGCAAGATTGCCCTTACACCACTGGATGCTCCTGCATCATTTTTGTGTACTTTTTGGAATTCTATTTATCCCTTGACCTGAACCTATGTAATCTAAGACCCTTAGCCATTATTAATGGTTTCCAAATCCTCTTTTTTTTAATACCTATCTGGTATGAGGCACATAACACCCATGTCCAACCAACTTGGGTTAAAATTTTCTATGCATATCTCTATTTGGGGTCTCTATTTAGATTTGGTTCCTCTTCTAGAATTTTGTTCTACAAAGTATCTAATTTTTCTATGCATGACTAGTTTGATTCAAAGGACATAGCATAATTTTTTGATTGCAAAATATTGTTATATTATAATTGATATCTTATTCTCAAACTTCATTAAGCCATTTAAAGTACCTTACTTACATGCATATGAAAATGAGATAATCTCTTTTCTTTTCTTTTCTTTTTTTAATTTTTTGTTGATCCCTTTACCAATATCTATCTTGCTTATGAGGTTATCTTAGTGTAAGAGGATGCAATCATTTAGGATCATGAGAATCATTTTTTTTTCTAAACTCTCAATATTCTTCCTAATTGTGAGGATATCTTGGTGTAATAGGATCCAATGATTGATAACTATGAAAATCATGGTTGTTCCTCTCACATTACCTCTCCTACTTGGAAATATATCATGATGGGCCAAAAAGTGGCAATATGATGGGTATGACACTGACAATTTCTTTTTCACCTAAAATTGCTTTTAAAAAAAGTTTTTAAAGGAGATTATCAACTTTCCATCAATATAAATTATACTTTACTTTGAATTTAATAAGTAGTTATTATTAATTTTCTATTTGAATTACGACTAAAGTCCTAATTGATAGGCTGATTGAAAAAAATCTATAGCTTTCAAACAATGTCATTTTTTTTAAATAAAAAACATGTATCACATTCTATGCTTCACATGCTATAAGATAAAAAAAATAAAAAATGAATTTCGTGAAGTTTTGACCAAGTTAAGATGGTCAGACATATGAGTTTTTTATATTTTTTAAAAGTTGTAATAAAAAAATTCATAATTAATTATTTACTTGGAAAAAAATTACAAAAAAATATGCATCACATCGGGACATGACTCCTCTACTTATATATAACATATTATAAAAAAATATTATCATTTTCTTGTGGTTAGTGTGGTCAGATAGACACCTACTTCTTATTTTTTCCTTGAAATTTAAGTACTACTAGATTGAAATTTCAAAATTTCACCAAATATATTTATTAATTTTTTTAACAAACCTAGTAGTTTAGAAACAACATTCAATTTTCTACAGATTATATTCTTACATATTTTTGAAATAATATAGATAACTTATTCAATTTTTTACTCCAAGTTGCCTAACTCTGATTTTTCTGAATTTTTTGCCACTTCAGGACCTATTTTTTCCATGATGATTCTGCACATACCCACAAGAGGATGTAATCATTGATTCATTACATTCTTCAAATGATAGTAAGATGCATGGCATAAATGAAGATTATAAATTGACATTAGATCGCCCATCGATAGAAGATCAACTACAAGAAGTAGTTAATGATGAGACAAAAATATGTCTCATCTATTAGCCAAATAAAAGTGTGTGAACCAAGATCCTGATACCTGAAATAGACAAAAAAAAAACATATAATTAGATTCCAATGCAAGTTAAGACCAAGATTCCCCATAAAATCCATTTAACTATGCTCAAAATAGGAAATGAAAGCAAGAATACAACACAAAATTAATAAACTAGATTAAATCCTATTGAGAATATGCAAACTCTTGATCTTATGGGGGAGTTGGTGCTAATTTGATATGGAAATTGGCCCTTTCACAAATCCAATGCAAGCTTTGATGATTTGATGAATATTGTGATCCAGTTTGTTGAAGGTTGAAGTGTGCTCCAAGATAAAATCTGCATAACCTAGCTATAAAACTCAATGAGATGGATGATGATTGCTATGAATTTGAGTATAGTAAGTTTACTCAAGTTGTGGATGATCAAATGAGGAATGAGACCTCTTATTTATAGATTGACAAGTTGGAGAAATGCAAAAAATGGAACAATGTGGGACTAAAATTCAACCAATGGCAAGGTGCCACTTGTCAAGATGAGAATGGATGGGGATATGCACATTTTGATGAATGTGCCCATAAATGAAATTAGATGATATTTGAAATTAGTGAAATGACATGTAAGAGGGAAAAGAAATGCCTTAAATGCCACTTGGATCAATGCACAAGGACATGTAAGATGGAATGAATTTCTTGTTGGAAGGACAAAGTCCACTTGGATTTTGAATTCAAATTTGAGGGAATATTCCTCCATTATGCCATGTTGAGGTAAAATAGAGATTTAATAAATGAATTAAATCTATTTTAATGTGCAAGTGGAAAATCTAAAGGATGGTACATGGATGAGGATTAAATTAATCAAAGGTTAATTAACTTAATGAAGGATTAGATGATGTGACAAATTAGACTTAGATTTATAGGTAAATTTAAATCAAATATGAGAATAATGTGATGCAAAGATTAATTAAATAAAAATTTATTTAATTAAAGGAGATGAAGTTAGATTAAACTAAATAAGGTTTTAATTTATTCAATTTAATAGGTGGACTTTAGAGATGTAATAAAATGAATTATTTAATTAAATAGGGATAATTAGATTAGATTTGTTGATTTAATCAAGAAGGGAGAAACACTTAACTAGATAAAATGATTTATTTAATTAAGAGAGGAAAATTGATGAATTTAATCAAATAAAGGTGTTCGATTAAATGGTTAGACTGAGGGATGATTTAGGATGAAATGGTGTTAGTAATCAGGATCAAGTATGTTGGTAAATTTTTCATGTCTACATTTTGACCCTCTTTGAAGTAGAGTACTTATGTTGGTTCAAAGAATAAAACATCTCAATCAAAAGCCAAAATTTCCTAATTTTAAAATTTTCCCCAATTCCGCCTTAGTGAGAGAAATATGTCAATATACTGCCCCCTCAAGAGATCAAACAAAAATTTTGGTTTTTAGGTGATCCGCGAAAAAAGAGGACAAGGTGCCCGATAGGTCCAGAAAGGCTCTAGGAGGTCAAAAAATGAGTAAGACACAAAAAGTAGTGCAAAACAACCTTCAGATGGACAAAAATGAGATCAAGGGACCAAAACCCTTAACATGACAGCCAAATGGGGTAAAAAACCCTAATTTTTAGGCTTAAATAGGCCTCGAGGGGCCACTTCCAATTCATTTTCACATTCAGACTTAGGATATTTTTCCATTTTGAGCTTTGAAATCTTGACGAGATGGCACAATGGCAACTCCCAATGCACATTTCTAATCGAGTTTGGACATACCAAAGACTTCCTAGCATTGGACCACCAGTGAGTCAACTTGACCTAAGCTTTTCTTTTTGTTTTTCATGATGGTTAAATGCATTTAAAACTAGGTCTTTGGGCATGGTGCTATATTGGACCACTCAAAACTTTAAACTCCATTGCTCGGTGTTCAAACTACACCGCCATCACAAGATGGACTGTCACGGTATAGTTTGGAGTTTGGGGTCAAACTTCAAACTCTAACGCCTCTATAAAGTGCACTGCCATGGTGTAGTTTAAAATTAGGGTTTCTAGATAAAGTGTCACACTTTGCCAAAGTGCACCACTATGATGCTATTTAGAGGTTTGAAGATTTTAATGTCGCAATTTGCAAATTTGAAACTGAACTGCCTTCCCAAGTTGCGATGTTGGGGTGATTTTCTAAACACTAAGATTAGTTCAGAAAAAGTTTTTTTGATGAATTTTAACATGGTGACCTTTCCTAATGCAGGAGGAGGCGAGAGAGATCTATTCGCCCGAGCACAAGTCTCAAGATATTTTTGGATATTTGTGTGATTTGACAGAGAGGGAGCACGAGTGCCTAAGAGAGATGTGGCTCTGGTACATTGCCTATGTACTACCTGTGTGGACACACCTGGGCATGATGACAATGCTTGCTGAGAGGTGGTATAGTGAGATCTCTTCTTTCCACTTTCTGACTAGCGAGGCCATAGTCACGTTAGAGGACGTGTGATGAATTTTGAGATTACCTATCTATGGCGAATGGGTAATCTACGACACGGCTGTCAAGACACACTTTCTATGCCATCCTACAGACTGATTAGATTGTATTTTTTGAGGGAAAGATCAAGCTAGAGTGCCACAGGGCCCTAGCCTCACCCTACTGCTTGGTTATTGCTGCGATTATATTAGGCCTTCTTGCCCCAAATCGGTGAGGCTGATATTTTAGTCCTTGATGGGGGCTTGCTTGGGAGTGAATGGTCTCATGAAAACTGACACTTTTTGCATGGGGCCAAGTTTTAATAGCCTCCCTTTATAGAGACCTTCACGATTTTACATACTTGGATGACAAAGCACTTGGGGCAAGAGTTACACTTTTACATATCTGGGTGTGGGAGCACATCCCTGTGCTTCATCCATAAGTCATTCAAGTGCCGATGGAGCTAGATGATCCTGTTGTTTGGTGCTACAGGGGAGGCCTTTCTTTCACTCACATAGGATAGCATAGGATTCCACATTGGAGGAGGATCCTTGAAAACTTGCAAGTATTCAAATGGTGGTCATACCTTTGACAACCTGCATGGTTCGATGATGTGCAATAGTTATTCTTTGCTCACTAGGACCACTTGATGCAGGGACGAGAGCATACCATGGTGGTGATGTACCTACTGGGTTGGATCCAATGATAGTTTGGAGAGCCACAAGATATGCTTGATGATCAGTATGTGGTCATTTTCGTGAGGACAGCGAGTTAGGGATCCTAGGCCTGATACATACCTACCAATGAGGTAGTACAAAGCTTCATGGAGTTGGTGGCTAGGTCAGGGCCAAACAACCAAGGAGAGGAAGATCTAGGAGTGACATAGGCATACAAAGATTGGTTTCGGCTACCTCTACTACTCACAGTGCCAGGGACACCATCTGATTGATGCAAAGGAAGAGGTAGAGCAGCAGGGCAAGGTCGAGGAGGACAGGTTTAGGATCAAGGAGGCAAAAGGATGAGACTAGATTAGCCAGTTTAGGACCAGGCACTCCTAGATCAGTACAATGGAGAGTAGAGGCAGGAGGCCCCTCAACAATATCAGGAATTGAGTCACTAGGATGGACATCATGATAGGGTCCTGACACAACCCAGGGATGGGGACCAAGATTAGCCTCACATGTAGGCACCCTACAGCTAGATCCAAGAGTTGGGCAGATTTTGCAACTACAATCCCAGGTACAAACACTGATAAAGGAGAGAGATCAAGCTAGGGTTGAGTGGGATCAAGCCATTTTGTAGAGGCAGGCCGTAGAGTTATAGGTAGTAGACGAGATGGGTCACCAATAATAGTTAGAGAGTATGGTTTCCTCTTCCTCCCAGAGCATAGTATCACTTTGGTCATATAGGGAGGTCATTCAAGAGGTCGATTATTATAGGATGCACTACCACCAGGTCATGCCGAGATCAGGCTGAATGCCAGAGTTTTCACAAAGGACCAGCCTCAAACCGATAGAGAAGCACAAAGAGAGGGTAAGAGGTGAGGGCAACAACCAACAGGGCTAGGGCTTCACTTTTGATCAGAGACAAGATTTTTTTTACACCATTTGGGCTTGTTTGTACTTTTTGACATACACATGTACATTGATCCAATTTTTTGTACCATGATAGCATATTTGATGATATATGAGATGATGATTTTGATGTGATATGTTATGTCCAATCTTTACCTTGATGTATTATGGATGGATTTTAATTTCTATATGTTATGCAACTGTTCTATCTTATGATGCAATGTGATGTATAATGATATGTTGTTATCATGTGATGTAGTGATGATGCATATGTTGATGGATAAATGCATTTCTTTTTCAATATCTTTTTTATCCACTTTTAATGATGATTATGTATGGATGTTATGCTATGCAGATGCTTAGACTAACAAATCTATTTATGGAATGATGGATGGTATAATGTTATATGAATGTAAATGTTGTATAATAATGGATGCTTATATATGCAATGCAATGTTATGGTATGATAAATGCAAATGATATGATAGATGTAAGTGATGCTTATGATATGGGCTGATTATGTTATGCCTATGATGATGAAAATGCTTTATGGGATGAATAATTTATGTAATTATTTAGAATATATATGTGGAAGTGCGATAAATGTTTCTATATGCTATGCAATATGCTGACAGTTTATGGATGCAATATGGATGCAATAATGATGATGATCTAATTAACTGCCATGGTACCATTGTAGTGCAAAAATCAAGAGATAGAAGAAAGTAAGAGATTCCAACAAGACGTGAGATGATGATGATGATGATTTTCTTTCTGAGGAGTTAGGATTTTCAAATGGATAATTATCTTATGTATGATAACACACATAGGTACAATGCATCAAGGTATAAAAAACTAGGATGGAGTTGTACCTAGTGTGATGGACTTTGACTCAACAATTAGATAGGAGTATCCCTATTCCCACCTAGTGTATGACACTTTATTTAGAGTTCAGTTTAGATATTTCAAACATCTCAGACCAAAACATAGAATAGCAAGCCTTCATAAGTGGTCAACAAGACACCTAAACCACCTTCCCTACAAACTAAGCAAAGCATGCATGACCAAGTTATATTACAATAACATCCAAAAAGTGCAGCAAATAAAAAGATAATGATCATTGCCCCATTCCTATCTCTCTAAATATTTTGTTTAGACATCATTGAGAGGTCCTTGGAATGAGCGCAATAAGATAAATCAACAAGATAAAGATAAAGCGAACAAACAAGCTAATGTTCTTCAATACTGCTAGCCAAGACTAAACTACAGTGATGCTTGATGTTGATTTCCTTTGTAGGAAGGATGCATCCTAGGACATGACAATATTGGATGATTTTATATGGGCTTGATTGGATGATAGGCTATTGACACAAAGAGTTGACTAACTTGTTTACGTATTGACCTAGATTTAAGCTTTTAACGTTTGAGTTTTCACTTTTTGAACTGCTAGACTTGTTTTTTAATGTTTTACCAAAGGTTGAGGATGATGACTAATTTATTATGGGTGATGATTATTGCGGGTGAAAGCGAGATGAGACAGATGGATTTTTCAAATATTTGGATGTTTTTGGAGTTTTTGAAATGTTTTGAGGCTGTTTTTTTGTATTTTCAAGGTTTTAAAAATATTTTGAATTTTGAATTTTCCAATGTTTTGGGGTTTTCTGAGATTTTGACCAAGAGAATAACCTAAAGATCTATCCTAGGGGCCTCAATGGTTAATCAAAAAATTAGCCTTTCCTACGTTATACACACAGAGACCATGTAGTTCGACTGGCACAGACTTGATTATTGATGAGATATGAACAAATGGATTGTCAGTTTATTATGATAGACTCCTAATGGACTGACCTAAGTGTCTCAAGGGATGATCAAAGATCAACCTTGCCTAAGTTAAAGGCTCAAAGACCCATAGTTTGACAAGACAACTTTTTTTTTTCTTTTTGACTTTTTGACCTATTTTTGGACTTTTAAGTGTTTTGAATGTTTTTGGATTTTCTGATTTGCTAATGTTTTAGGATTTTCTAAGTTTTTGATAATTTTGGATTTTTTTATTTGAAGACTTCAAGAATATACATGAATCCAATGTAATGAGAACATTCTCCCATCATGATGTAATAGACTACTCTAATAAAGGCAAGACAAACTGACCTTGAAATTGGGCCAAGTAGTACTAGGAGGGATCACAAGACCAAGATATGATGTGGATGCAAATGGATGAGTGATGGATGATGGAAGCATGATGGATGGATGATGCAAAATGAGTCGTGAAGATCCTGGTGGATGGAAAGTGCTTATTTAAACACAAGGTGATTTTTTTCCATGTTTTCACCAAGGTACTTGCCCAAAGTGCCACTGAAGTGGTTTTCACTAGAGGACAATTTTTCTCTTTACAGTTTTTTATTCTTTTTTTGATTTTTTTGTTGTCACCAAAATGCCTGTTTGCCAAGTTTTCATCAAGGTAACCATTTTTTTAAGACATTTTTTGATTTATTGATTCTATACCTTGAAATATTAGGCATAAAACTTTTTGAGATGGGAGTTGTTTGATGGGCTCCTACAGAGGTTCCCCTTTGGGTGTTGATAACTAATATTACCTTGAATTATTGCTTGTTGTGACAACAAATGGTCCCAACCAATTGGGTTCAAAATTTCCTTTTCTATTTGGATTTGGGGTATTCTTTTGATTTTCCTTTAGGACAAGTTCTCCAAATTGGAAAGTTCTACTTATGATCTTCTTGTTATAACTCCTCTTAAGTTTATTATGATAGAGTTTCAAATGATTTAAAGCATCCATACGCCACTCATCTAGTAGCTCTAGCTCATTCAATCTTGATACTCAGTATTCTTCATCTATGATGACATTTTGTAGTGATATTCTCAGTGATGGGAGCTCGAGATCTCAATGGGAAATACTACCTCTAATCCGTAGACTATGGAGTAGGGAGTGACACCTGTTGGTGTGCAGATTTTGGTTTGATAGGCCTAGAGGGTAGGATTTAGCTACAAATGCCAGTCATGACCTGTGTCATTGACTGTCTTTTTTGAGAACTTTCAGAATGATTTTATTTGTAGCTTTTGCTTGGCCATTGCCTTGGGGATAATAAAGAGTGGAAAAGTGATGTTGGTTTTTTAATTTTTCACAAAGATCATGAACATCTCGATTCTTGAAAGGTGTCTCATTATCTGAGATAATAGGTTGGGGAACACCATATTGACATATGAGGTAGTTCTGAATGAACTTTGATATCTGCTTTGCAATGATGTATGTCATGGGGATGGCTTCCACCCACTTGGTAAAGTACTCAATGATAATTATGATGAACTTGTGGCCATTGGATGAGGTGGGACTTATCTTTCTGATGAGATCAAGCCCCCACTACAAAAAGGACCATGGTGTGACAATTGGATGAAGCTTTTGAGCTGGAGTATGGATAAGGTCCCCATGATGTTGACATTGTAGGTACCTTTTGACATAGTCATGTGCTTCTCTTTCCATTGTAGGCCAATAATACCCCATCCTCAACAATTTCTTGGCCAAGGTCATTCTGCTTAAGTGTGAACCACAATGCCATTATGCACCTTAGTTAAGGTAGTCAATGCCTCCTCATCATTTAGGCAACATAATAAGGTTCCTTCTATGCTCCTACGCTAAAGGATATTTCCTAAGATGACAAACAAGGATGTTTTCTTGACAAAGGTTCCTTTTAGGCTTGAGGGTAAGTTAGTAGGTAGGACACCTATTTGTAGGTAGGTATAAATGTCATGTTACTAGGGATCACTATGACCAATGATTTCACACACAAATTCTAACTTTGGTACCTTGAATGTGGGCACGACAAGTTGCTCTACCAAGAATTCATGTCTCAGGATGTTACAAGGGATGTCCAGTAGGGATCTAATCATTTCCATGGCATCTGCTACTTTGTTGTTTGCTCTGAGAATCTGCTCAAATGTAATATCAATGAATGATTCTTTAAGGCTCTCTACCAAATTTTTGTATGGATTCAATTTATCCTCCTTTGTCTGGTATTCACCATTTACTTGATTTATTATTAACTAGAAGTCTCCATATACTTTGAGGGACATGATGTGCCATTGCACTGCTATTCTAAGACCTATGGTTAAAGCCTCGTATTCTACAATATTGTTAGTGTAGGGGAATTCCAATTTGTAGGATCTAGGTATGCAGTCCCCCTATGGGGTGATGAAGAAGACACTGGCTCTTGATACATGCTACGTGTATGAGCCATCAAAGTAGAGTTTCCAATGGTTAACTATGCTAAGATTGAAAATGGATTCATCTAGAAATTCTGATATGAGTGGATTCTCTAACTACATGGGTGCTTCTGCAAGCTGATCTGTGATTTCTTGACCTTTGATTGGTTTCCGCTCTATATATTTAATGCCATACTTTGATGGTATCATGACCCATTTAGCCATCCTTCCAATGAGCATTGCTTTTGATAGTAGGTACTTAATGAGGTCAATTTTGGTGATGAGTTTGATTTTGTGAGCCAACATGTAATGTCTAAATTTATGTGAAGCAAACACTACTACTATACATGCTTTTTCAATGAATGGGTATTTTAACTCATGCCCAACCATTGTTCTTCTAATATATTAGATGGCCCTTTTTGTCTCATTTTCATTGTGCTGAGCTAGGAGAGCTCCAAGGGATACTACTATTGTTCACACAGAGGATTAATGGCTTTCTTGGGATTGGTGGCATACGTGTGAGTAGATATTATTTGATTTTTTTAAAGGCTTCCTCACACTTTTCATCCCATTTGTATGCTACCACCTTGTGAAGTAGATGAGAATACAATATTTTCTTGTCTATCAGTTCTGCTATGAATCTGTGGATGGACTGGAGCCTGCCCTGGAGACCTCTCAACTGTTTCAATGTTTTTCGTCCCTCCTTCTCTAGGATTCCTTTTACTTTTGTTAGATCTATTTAAATACCCCTCATTGACACTACGCATACCAGTAACTTTCTTGATTGTACACCGAAGACACACTTCTTTGGGTTGAGTTTGACTTTATATTCCTCCAGCCTATCAAAAATAACACTCAAGGTTGCTATGTGATCTCTCCTCTTCCTGGTGTACCATCAAAAAATGAACCCTTCCCATTCTCATAGTCTTTTAGGCCTTGTTTCATAGTGTTGGAGCTATATTGCTTTAATTTTATGATGTATCTTGACCTCAACATGCTTATTTTGGTGCTAAACACAAAGAACAATGTCTTGTGAAAGTGTTGTGAAGTGTTGTAAAACATTTCTACATTCTTCTAGACTCTATTTAATGCAATTCACCAAAAAACAACCTTTTCACTCATCAAAAAGTCCTATATTGAAGTGTTGTAAAGTCTTGTAACTAGAATTCACACTTTTCTAGGCATATTTTCCCTATTAACACCCTTCTCATGCTATATTTTGTCTTTTTATGACCTCATATGCTTATATTAAGTGTATTTTTGGGTCTTATTCTGACAAACAACATTAAATATGACATTTTTCCCAACACTTGGTTTTGGGTTCCAGGTAGGACTCATTCGCCAAGGCTAGTGAATGGGTCCCCCTTGGCCCCAAATTCAAAATATTTCAAATTTTTTTTAGGCTTTTTCTAAAAATTCACTTCATGTTGGCCTATGATGAGGTAAAAATGGATACTAAGGCACAAGATTTGTATAAATAGGAAATTTTCACCTCATTTTACATCTCCTAATTCAATTAATCTTCTACAATCTCCACATTCAAGTATTCAAGCACTCAAGCATTTTGCATCTTCAATTCAAGAACTTTGGAGCAACCTTTGACATCATTTCAGAGTTTCATATTCAAGGATGTGGTAAGTTTATAATAATTTCATGCTATTCATTTATCATTTCCCTTGCATGTCATTCATTTTAATTGGGTTTAATTACTAAAGTGGGGTTTGACCAAGGCAAACCCCTATTCACTAACCCCCTAACATTTTTCCCCTTTGCATGTGTCTTTGTAGCCTTTGTTTTATAGATTTAATAGGTTTAAAGGTGTTGAAAAGTGGATTTCAAGTCAACTAGGCTCTTCAAATTAATTCATCATTCATTCAAGCAATTTAAGTGACTTCTAGCCCATTTTTTGCACAATTGACCTTGACAACCTGATATTCAACCACTACCAAATCTGGAGTAGCAGTGTTGACCCTTGACTTTCAAGAAGTCTTGGGGAGGACTGATTCATTACCCTTGGAAAATGAGTACCACTTGAAATTTGGAAATTTGCATTTTGTCATAAATCAACTCCCAACTGTTAGAAATCAGTTCACGACACCTTTTCACCAGTCAAAGGACTAATTTGCCACCCTTGGTGAATGAGTCCCACTGTGAAAAATAAAAAAAATTCATCAGCATTCCAAAAATTCCAAAAAGCTCACACATCATTTAGGTGCACTCAGATTTGACCCTATACTTTTTGTTTTGCATATTTCATAGTTTCTGCATATCACACTGTGTTTTCAAAAAAGGCATAAATTTTAGTTTTGCATGCATTTTAGATCATCTTAATTAGTAAATTGGATGTATTTTAGTTATTTTACATAATATCACATCATACATGTGCTTATTTGAATCAACATAAGCATTTTAGTGAACCTAAATCTCTCTTTCTAGGTGAAAAACTTAGGAAGAGAGCAAGCATTTCAGGTTCCTAAAATCTATGTTTCATTTTGGTGAACCTGAATTTTGAGCATTTTTAAAAATTATGATTGCATCCATGCATTTCATCCTAGTTTTCATTTGCATTACAGTTCAATTAGGGCTTTGGTTTGTTATTGCATTCTAGGACCTTTCAATTTGCATTAGTGAAAAACTTAGTTTTCATTCTAGGACCTTTCATTTTGCATTAGTAAAAAACACAAAAAAAATCCATCCTAGGACTCATTCACCACCCAAGGTGAATTAGTCCCTCTGCATATTTTAGACATTCATTTTGCATTGTTTCTAGCATTCTTCTACATTTATGTTTCTTGCTTTTGCATTCTATTTCTAGTAACAGATTCTCTATTTTTCTTCATTTATTGCATCTTTATTTATTTACATCATGGCATCTTCTTTTAATAAGTTTTGGAACACCCTAAAATCATTGGTAGACATTTCCACTTGTACCTTTTGTTGTGACCTTAATGACTTTGTACACTCTCATGCTCCTTTAACTCCTCGTGAATGTCCTCCTCGTGAAGTAGACATCATTGGAGAAGATGATATTAGCATGAACAAGTTTTAAAATGATTTCCTTACCAATCTCAAAGACAATACAACCTTTTATCTGTCTATGCAATCACAAGACCTTCCTCCTATTGCATCTCATGATCACTTTGCATATTTACATCCTAAAATCAACAAAGGACCTATGGTTCCTTCTTCAAGTGAACCTAGTTCCTCTCAACCACCACAATCTTAACAATTCTATGAGCACAAAGTTACCAACAATCCTATCAGCCTTGAAGAAACGAATGGTATAGGATTCACTATATTAAGTAAACAAGGTTGTGACATAAAGCATCAACATGACATCCATCAACACTTTGAACAACAACCAACTGATGCACATATAATAGGATTAGGATATCAAGATCCTTATGATCCTGACAGATATTCTCTTCAACCTAGGAGAATTTCATATGTTAGCAAGGTCATCTTAAATTATCCTCCTCATCTACACATTTTCCTTCCCCATGAACAACCATTCCCTACTTCTAATGACAAGGATGTTAAGACCCCTATGGGTCCCCTACCTCCTTCTACTCATGAAAAAGGAGAACCTAGTAAATGTAAACAACCATACAAAATGAAGAAGATCAAGTTTCCTACACATCCTCCACTTGAATGAGAACAAAGACTTCAATTGCTTTTAAACAAAGGTATTATGCTCTCCCACCTTCAAATAGGTTGGTTATTCGCACTCCTGATTCCAACATACCATATTGCAAATATCATTGTATTCTTGGACATCACACTAAAGAATGTCGAACTTTAAATGAAATATTGAACAAGTATCATTTCACTGACACTGATTATTTTCCCCTCATCCCTTAAAACACCATTGACCTTTCATGGTTTAGCTATAGTATTTCCCATTATCAATATGGCATGATCCTTTCCCATCACTCATCTCAGCTCATTCTTGCTTTTACATTTTATGGGAGGAAAGACAATGATAGCCTTGTCCTTGTAATCTATTTTCTTGTCTCTTAACCTTGTTATTCATTTTTCCACTTGTTCCTCCAAGACTGAGAAAATAATAACTTAGTTAATTGTTGACTTACATCCGCATTGCCTATCTTTTCCTTTTTCTTTTCATGTGCATATTGTTTTCCCCCGTATTGTGTGTTTGGTGTTTCCTTCTCTTTGTACGCTTCTTCTATTTGTATCTCTATTATTTTCCTTGTATCCTTGTCTTTTTCATTTTGGTTTTGTATTTTTTCCTTTTGGGGATGACGCAAAGCATTGAGACCACAATGTCTCTTCCATGTTGACCCAAAATGGTCCTTGTCTTTTTCCTTTTTGATTTGTGTTTTCCTTTTTGGGATGATGCAAAGCATAGAGACACCCTATCTCTTCCATGTTGACCCAAAATGGTCTTTTTATTTTTCTCTTTTTCTTTTGTTTTGAGTTTTCCTTTTGGGGATGACGCAAAGCATTGAGACTAAAATGTCTCCTTCATATTGACTCAAAATTTGTGGTTTCTTTTCATTTTCTTTTTCACTTGTGTTTTTGTTTTCAGGATGATGCAAATCATTGAAACCACAATATCTCTTCCATGTTGACACAAATTGGACTTCCTTTTACATTTGTTTTCGCTCTCTTTGTGTCATTCTTTTAGTTCTATGTGCTTTGGGGAATGATGATAGTTTCAAGCTCTTTCATACAAAATACAAAAATATTGCAGCAATGAACATACTGACCCCAAATCCATAGATCCCTTATGTGTGTGGTGTGCTTCCTTTTTGGGGGGCAACTCCCTTTCTTTCTTTATTTTTCATTTTCCTTGACATGGTGCAACTTAACTTCGAAACATATGACTTGGCATAGAGTTTTCCAAGTTTGCTTTCATGTCTTGTTTTCTTTTTGGCATTTTCTTTTCTTCTCTACTTTAAAGTAATTGCTCATAGAACGATGTGTAGAAATTCCTTTAAAGTGGGGAAATACATTACCATTATTTCATTTGCATTCTTAGTGAGGCCTTGTGGTTTGTGTGATGCATTTATCACTTTGTGAATGAAATTGGGTATGATGTCCTTCATAAGTGTGATCTATCTCAGCATATTGCATTTCTCTTTATGGTTTGATGCGACACATTACATCCCCTAAGTTGTGAATATACTATTCTTTGATTGGTCCTCTTTTGGAAACATTAGACACAATGCTCCCTAAGTGACTGACCTTGCATAAACTGAACAAGACTCCTTTGAACATATTACACATAAATTTTTTACATATTGCATTATCATTCAACTTTTTTGCATAACACAACTTGCATGCTTGTGGATCTGTCTTACTTGTTTGGCCACCGTGCATAACACAATTTGCATGTCTGTGGTGCCATCCTATTTTAAAGCAACATTTACATTTTCTTTGGCTTTGTGGTGCCTTGTTAAAGTTATCAAGTGAGTATATCTTTAACATGGTTGAGCAGGAAGCCCAACTAGAGGCATAACTTTTCCCCATAGCCACTTTTGTGTTTTTCTGAGTTCATATCAACTAGGTTATGTATCTTACTTTTTGGGCCTTCTTACCACACAGACAACAAGTTTCATGGCCCCAGAGTGAGTACACATTTTCTTTTTCAAACAATCAGCCTAGATCTCTTTTCACAACTAGTTGGATTGATGATCAAAGCTTCACTCAATTCCTCTCAACACTTATGTGTTCCTTTGTCCTTATGCTTAGTTTTCCATGGAATCTTCATCCTAGGGGCTTGATCATCCCTATTGTTTGTTGTATTTCATCTTGCTAACGTAAGTGCAATTGAACCCTCTTCTTGATGTTCATGGCTACTTTAGTGTGAGGAAGCAAGTTTCTCTCACTAAAGTTGGGGCTAAATGTACCATCGAAAAATGAACCCTTCCCATTTTCATAGTATTTTAGGCCTTGTTTCATAGTGTTGGAGCAATGTTGCTTTAATTTTATGATGTATCTTTGCTTCAACATGCTTATTTTGGTGCTAAAACTCAAAGAACGATGTCTTGTGAAAGTGTTGTAAGACATTTCTACATTCTTCTAGACTCTATTTAATGCAATTCACCTAGAAAACACCTTTTCACTCATCAAAAAGTCCTATATTGAAGTGTTGTAAAGTCTTGTAACTAGATTTCACACTTTTCTAGGCATATTTTCCCTATTAACACCCTTCTCATGCTTTATTTTATCTTTTTTATGCCCTCATATGCTTATTCTATTAAGTATATTTTTGGGTCCTATCTTGACAAACAACATTAAATATGACATTTTTCCTGACACTTGGTTTTGGGTCCGAGATGGGAATCATTCACCAAGGCTAGTGAATGGGTCCCCCTTGGCCCCAAATTCAAAATATTTCAAATTTCTTTTAGGATTTTTTCTAAAAATTCACTTCATGTCATTCTGTGATGAGGTATGAATAGATACTAAGGCACAAGACTTGTATAAATAGGAATTTTTCACCTTATTTTACATCTCCTAACTCAAGTAATCTCCTACAATCTCTACATTCAAGCATTCAAGCACTCAATCATTTTGCATCTTCAATTCAAGCACTTTCAAGCACTTTGGAGCAACCTTTGATGTCATTTCAGATTTGCATATATTCAAGGATGTGGTAATTTTGTAATACTTTCATGCTACTCATTTATCATTTCCCTTGCATGTCATTCATTTCAATTGGTTATAATTACTAAAGTGGGGTTTGCCAAGGCAAACCCCTATTCACTAACCCCCCAACATTTTTCCCCTTTGAATGTGTCTTTGCAGCCTTTGTTTTGTAGATTTGATAGGTTTAAAGGTGTTGAAAAGTGGATTTCAATTCAACTAGGCTCTTCAAATCAATTCATCATTCATTCAAGCAATTTGAGTGACTTCCAACCCATTTTCTGCAGAATTGATCTCAACAACTTAATATTTAGCCATTACAAGATTTGGAGTAATAGTGTTGACCCTTAATTTTTCATAAATATTGGAGAGGACTGATTCACCACCCTTGGTGAATGAGTCCCATTTGAAATTTGGAAATCTGCATTTTTTCATAAATCAACTCCCGGCTGTTAGAAATCAATTCCCAACACTTTTTCACCTATTGGAGGACTAATTCACCACCCTTGGTGAATGAGTCCCACTGTGAAAAATAAAAAAAATTCATCAGAATTCCAAACATTCTAGAAATCTCACACATCATCTAGGTGCACTCATATTTTACTATGCACCTTTTTTTTTGCATATTTCTTTCTATCTCTTCATATTTCATAGTTTCTGCATATCACACTATGTTTCCAAAGAAGGCATAAATCTTAGTTTTGCATGCATTTTAGATCATCTTAATCAGTAAATTTCATTTAGTTTAGTTAGTTTACATCATATCACATCATAAATTTCCTTATTTGAATGAACATAAGCATTTTAGCAAACCTAAATCTTTCTCTTTCTAGGTGAAAAAATTAGGAAGAGAGCAAGCATTTTGGGTTCCTAAAATCTATGTTTCACCAAGATTTTTCTAGTATGTCATCAACATAATATTTGATATTTTTGTGGATCATTTCATGGAAAATTAGAATCATGGCTCTTTTATAGGTGGCCCCAACATTCTTCAAGCCGAATGACATCATATTCCAATAGTAGGTCCCCCATGGACAAGTGAAGGTTGTTTTATGTTGGTTTTCTTTAGCAATCATTATCTAGTTGTATCCAAAGAAACTGTCCATTAGAGAAAGCATTTCATACATCCTACTATCATGTCTACAATCATGTCAATGTTAGGCAAGAGGAAATCATCTTTCAAACATGCTTTGTTTAGGTCTCTCAAATCTGTTTAGATTCAGATGCTCCCATCTGGCTTTGAAATAAGAACTAGATTGGATACCCACTCAGGATATTCAATTGGTCATATAAATCCTACGTCCAGTAGTTTCTTCAATTCCATTTTGACTAGCAGGGTGTTTTGAGGATGCATTTTTCTCAATTTTTGTCAAATAAGCTTTGCTCTAGGATATACTGCTAGATGATGAACCACAATTTATGGATCAAGCCCAGGCATGTCCGCATAGCTCCATGAAAATTTGACTTTTCTTTCTCCCAAAGTGGATACTAAGAGCTCATGTTCCTCTTATAGTAATGACTCTACATAGAAAGTGATGTGTGGTGTCTCCTATGTTCCTAGGTTTAGTGGGTTACACCTTTCGGCTAGAACCACTAATTTTTCTTGGTGTAGAGCTCTGAGAGGAAGATTGAATCCCCCATCCTCAGGTGCCTCAGAGAGGTTTTCACCATTGGACACATCCTTTATTTTTACTATTTTTGGGGTAGAGAGCACCACAATGTGTTTTTCACTCAAGGACCTAGAGATTATTCTCAGTTTTTTGCTTTTGTGACTGAGGGACTCAATTGTTTCCCCATAATATGCATGTAGATCCAGCTCGATGATGAATCCTTCTTTTTGATCCACACATGGAATGTTATCTCACAGTCCCATGAATTCTAAGAGTTCCTCATCATTTTTGAATGTGTCAAGAATTGGCAGCCCTCATTGGTCGTAATCAATGAGTTGGGGGTAAACTAGGCTGATTTCATGGTTTTGATATGTTGTGTATACGAGATAGTTGTATGAATAGTTGTATGAATGATGAGTATTCAAGGAAGAAAGGAAGATTTATTACAAAAAAAATTCAACTAGAAATTAAAGGTGAGATATCACCAATCAAAGCGATAGATAGGAGAAAAAATGATGCCATAGATATTTGCACCCAATGCAACTCAAAATCATTTTTTTCAAGCCATCATAATGCTTGGGATAGCGGTTGATCATTCACATGATTTTGTCTTTATCTCTTTATATTGGTTTCATTAATTGTAGATTGATGTTGTGAAGGTTCATATCTTTATTCATATCTTTCATGTATTTTCTATACAATTTCCAAAAGTTTAAAGAGGGAAACTACAATTTAAAATAACTTGATAAACATTGGCTATCTTCATTTAAAATCAATCATTCTTGAGGCTTTAGACGACCTTTCTTTGTACCATCGTCGCTGGTTCGATTCTCATTGCAAAGTTTCATGTCGTCCTTATGGAAAATGAGTTTAGTTTTGATGGGGGAGGTGATAATTCAGGGAATTTCCCATCAATGTCCCTAATCCTCTACTCACCTCGACCAAGCAAAACAAAATTATGAATATTTTCACATAGTTTTCCATTGATCACAATCCGGACATCCAATGCCAAGGAAAGAAGGAACAAAGGAAAAATGTTAAAACTCATTTGAAAGATTTGATGGAGAAATGTTGATATATAAAATACGTAGAGTAGGTTGGTCGGTGGGTGTGGGTCCACCAGTCTACCAAACTCACCATTCCCATTCATGGTATTTACAAACCATGGGTGATTTTATTGACTAAATGTGAATGCAAAATAGACGGCGGCGTTAAACAGGTGGTGAAGAATTTGGAAACCAATTTTCCTGTTCACACGTGTTAACACAAAAAATTTGGAAATCTTATGTTGGTGGTGCAGGAACACCTAGGAAGCATGATGAAACACCTAGCAAAATTTGAAGGTTTAGGAAGGCTTTTGTGTTTTAATGCTTTAAGGTCATGTTGACCATTTGGTTTTGAGTTGGTAGAGTTAGAGCATGTTTGAGTGAAGGTTGTTTAGTGGTTCATGATTCATGGGTGAGTTTCTCAATTAGTTTCTTTAGGAGTTGAAGATAAAGTCCAAAAATGTTGCATTTGAGAAATTTTTACCTAATGTGGTGGTTATGTCCGACCAAGGGAAGAGTAACCACTTGGTGAACCTTTAAAACGGAGCTCTCAACCTGTTTGAGAGGTTGGAAGAATTTGGAACATTTGAAGTTTTATGAGAATAATAAAAAGATAGTGATTTTGGTGTGAAAATTCTATTTTTTTTGTTCTTGTTTCTGTAACAACTGTTAAATGAATTGAAAGAGGTATTTTGTGGGTTTGATTAGCATGTAGTGAAGTCTCTGGAAGTATTGTTTTGGCACAATAGATAGTTAGTCAATCCTTTTCAACTACTCTTGTAAATTTTGTGTTTTCTTTTATTTGCTGTCTTGACTGGAAAATTGTGTAAAAATGGAGTTTTAGGCTACATTCCCTCCGTACCAGGAAGTATGGACTTGTGGGGAATGTGGCCAAGCTCCATGTCTGTACATATTTTTGTGGTAGAAGACATTAGGAGTTCTGAAAGCATGCTCAAAGTCTTTTCCTAGGCGAGACTGTTAGTTCTTGGCTTGGAAAAGGCAGTCAAAGACAAGTCCTAACGTAGTAGGGGTGTCAACTCCTTAACAAAATAAGGTGTGTGATGAATGCAGGAAGCCTTGAGAAGGTTTGGGAAAGAAGATAGATTCTTCATTAGTGCATTTGAGGCTAGAAGAAGCAAACAGTCCAAGAAATGATCAATAAAAGCCCTAATTCTTGCAAGATCAGGGTTACACCTGTGTACAGACAGTGAAGGTCCAAAACCCTAAAAATCTTCAAGAGCTTGGAAAGTGAGCCAGGGTGTCAGAAGGGAGTTTGGCTTAATCTATTGAAGGAGATGAGTATTAACCCCGTTTTCTTGGGTTAGGAGACCTAAAAGGGGCTCAAGGCTAGTAGCCCTTCCTAAACCCTAGAAAAGGGTTTTTGTGAGAGCGATGGAGAAATGGTGAATGGTAATTGTTCAAGCACCTGTGGAAGATGGCTTTTGAATCCATGGAAGGTATCACACACCCCTGCATCAAGTTAGGAAGCATTTGGGAGGCAACTATTCTTTAAGGAGATTAAGGGCTAGGTAGTGAATGTGAGGAAGAGCACCAAGATTTGTTTGGTTAAGGCATTGTAAATGATAGTAGGGTTGGCTAGAAGAAACAGGTGTGCCTAATGAGCATTTAGGACCTATAGGTTGAGAAGGTGGAGAATGACACCAAGGGGTTCATCAAGGTGAGACCTGGAGCATTGAGATAGTGATTGTCTTAATCCAACCCTTCCCTATCAGATTGGTATCAGAGCAAGTTAAAGATTTGGGAAAGAAACTTGTACGTCTGAGGTTGAGTCAAGTGATTCTTCCACCATGGTGACAAATGCAGAAATAGCCAAGATGGTTGAAGAGCAAGAAGAAGACAATAAATAGTTGAGGGAAAGAATAGCCCAACTTGAGGTAGTAGTGAGGATTCCACAGTTTGAGGGAAGAATTCCAAAAGAAGAAGAGGTTGCAAAGGAAGATAAGACCCCTGAACCTGACGCTATTTTGAAGGAGGAGCCTTTCTTGAAGGCATACCACTTTTTAGTGGAAAGATGGAAGCAGACCTAGTCATGGATTGGATAGAAGGCATGGAGAATCATTTTGAGTGTGATGGAGTCACTGAAGCTTAGAAGGTGAAGGTTGCTAAGTCAAGATTGAGAGGATCAGCCTTGACATGGTGGAAGTTTATCTAGACAGAGAGGGAAAAAGAAGGTAAACAACCCATATCAACTTGGAAAGGAATGGTTGCTAAGGTAAAGGAAGCCTACATGCCAGATGACTATGAGATTCAATTACACAAGAAGAGGCCAAATCTAAGGCAGAAAGACCAGGATGTAAACACTTATACTGAAGAGTTTCAAAATATTTGTATGAGGTCTAATGTGACAGAGGATGAGAGCCTTAAAGTGGCTAGGTATCTTAATGGCTTGAAATGGAACATCCAAGAGGAGATGACTCTTTTGAGTCCTAAGACAGTACACCAATGTTATCAATTAGCTATCAAGATTGAGGAAAGGAGCAAAAGGAAGCAAGATCAGGCTTCTAAGGGCAGAGGCAAAGACAGAGATCAAAGAGATCAAAGAGGACAGCGTGGTGGTTACCAAGGTAGAGGCAATGATCAAAGGAATCATGGAGAATCAAAACTCACTAAGCATGGAGGTGAAACATCTTCAAGCAGAGGATTTAATAGAGGAAGAGGACCTCAAGGAGGTTCAAACAAAGGAAGAGGAGCAGGCAAGAGAAACTCTTATTTTGCAAATATGAAGTGTTACCATTGCAACCAACTAGGTCACCCTGCTTATAGATGCCTAGAGAAAGCTTCCTCATCAAGCAGTGAAAAGAGAGTGGCCTATGCACAAGAGGACACTATGAGTCCTAAGGCAACTGAGATCAGTCATATAGAATCTAAAATTGGAGAGAATATGATGTTTAACAGAGTTTTGATTAGGTAGCTAGTCAAAGAGTAACCTAAGCAAAGAAGAGCTCTTTTTAGAGTAAGGTGCAAGATAATTGGTAAAGTGTGCAAGGCTATAGTGGACTCAAGCTCAGCAGACAATATAATCTTAGAGGAGGTAGTAGCAAAGCTAAAATTGGAGAAAGTACCTCACAATAACCCATACAAGGTCACATGGCTGAATAAAGGGCAGAGTGTTTTGGTTAATGAGCAAGTAATAGTGGAATTTTCAATTGGAGGATATAAAGATAAGTTGGTTTGTGATGTATTACCCATGGATGCATGCCATCTGCTACTGGGCAGACCATGGAAATATGACAGAAATTCCATTTATGATGGGAAAGAGAACACCATCTCATTCAAGAAGGATGTAAGAACCTTCAAACTATAGTCATTGACAAAGGAAGATGAAGGACAGTCAAAGGTACCTAACATCATGTTGAGCAGTGGCAAGGAGTTCCTTAAGGACCTACACCAAGGGAATGAAGGGTATGTGGTTGTGTTGCAGCCTAAAGAAGAAGCCAAGGCTGAAAGGACAGTCTTACTAGAAGTAGTCCAAAGGTTACTTGATAAGTACAAGAGCATAGTGAGTGATGGTACACCTGCAACTTTACCTCCAAAAAGAGCAATAATTCATCAAATTGACTTCATACCTGGAGCCTCATTTCCTAATAAAGCAGCATACAAGCTTACACCTGAGCAGAACCTAGAGGTAGCTAGGCAAGTGCAAGAATTATTGGATCAAGAATTGATTCAAAAGAGCATCAGCCCTTGTGCAGTCCCAGTGGTCTTAGCAACAAAGAAAGGAGATAAGTGGAGACTTTGTACTGATTCTAGGGAAATAAATAGGATCACCACTAGATATAGGTTTCCTATTCCTAGAATTGAAGACTTGATGGATTGTCTTGGAGGTGCTCAGTTCTTCACAAAGTTGGATCTCAAGAGTGGGTACCATCATATCAAAATTAAGGATGGAGATGAGTGGAAGACAACTTTTAAGACAAATGATGGGTTATATGAGTGGAAAGTGATGCCATTTGGCCTCTCAAATGCCCCTAGCACATTCATGAGACTCATGAATGAAGTACTGAAGGATTTCACAGGGATCTTTGTAGTGGTATATCTTGATGACATACTGATTTTCAATAAGATAGTAGAAGAACACTTCAAGCATGTTGAGATGGTTCTTAAAAGGTTGCAAGAGAAAAAGTTGGCAATCAATCTTGAGAAATGTGAGTTCTTTAAGCAAGAGCTTGTGTATCTAGGTTTTGTAGTGTCCAAAGGAACATTGAAAATGGATCCAAGCAAGGTGGAAGCCATCCTAAACTGGCCTACACCAACCACAGCAACAGAGGTAAGAAGTTTTCATGGATTGGCCCAATTTTATAGGAAATTCATAAGGAATTTTAGTGGCATATGTGCACCAGTCCTAGATACCATGAAATGTGGTTTGAAAACAAAGTTTAAGTGGACACAAGAGGTTGAGAAAGGGTTTGAGAAACTGAAACAAGA
Organism: Sequoia sempervirens; assembly: GCA_007258455.2. Classification (NCBI taxonomy): domain Eukaryota; kingdom Viridiplantae; phylum Streptophyta; class Pinopsida; order Cupressales; family Cupressaceae; genus Sequoia; species Sequoia sempervirens. The sequence continues at coordinate 326,240,418 of VDFB02000008.1, forward strand.
AGTGGCAACTCAACCTATTCTCTTGTTGCCTAGTTTTGACAAGTTGTTTACAGTGGAGTGTGATGCAAGTGGAGTAGCAGTGGGAGGAGTACTTAGTCAAGAAGGTAGGTATGTGGCCTTCTTTAGTGAGAAGCCCAATGAAGCCAAGCAAAAGTACTCTACCTATGATCTAGAATTATATGCTTTAGTGTAGTCCCTTAGGAAGTGGAGGCATTATTTGTTACCTAAAGAGTTTGTGGTTTTTATTGATAACCAGGCACTTAGTTATATCAACACCCAAGAGAAGTTAAGTAATAGACATTTGAAATGGATGGAATACATCCAAGCCTTCACATTCGCTATCAAGCACAAGAAAGGACAAATGAACAAGGTGGCAGATGCATTAAGCAGAAGATTGTTGATAGTGTAGGAGATACAGCTAAAAAGCATTGGATTAGAGAGTTTCAAAGACCTATATGGTGAAGATGAAGACTTCTCAGAAGCTTACAAGGTATGTTCTGATTTTGAGAATCATTTTCATATCCAATTTTTTGAGTATACATTGCAAAATGGACTGTTATTTAAGGGTAATCAGTTATGTGTTCCAAGAGGGTCAATGAGGGAAAATATGATTCAAGAAAAGCATAATGGTAGTCTTAGTGGGTATTTTGGCATAAATAAGACTTTGGAGTTAGTACAAAGGTTTTATTACTGGCCTAAGTTAGCAAGAGATGTTAGAAGCTATGTGGAACAGTGTGTTGTATGCATGAAAGCTAAGGGAGGAGCTAGCAATACTGGTTTATATCAACCCTTGCCCATTCCTAACAGACCATGGGAGTGTGTGAGCATGGATTTTGTGGTAGGTCTTCCTAAGACCAAAACTAGTTTTGACAGTGTTTATGTTGTGGTAGACAGATTTAGTAAGATGAGTCACTTTATTCCTTGCAAAACTACTCATGATGCAAGCTACATAGCACACCTTTTCTTCAAGGACGTTGTAAGGATCCATGGCTTGCCTCTAAGCATTGTTTCTGACAGAGATGTGAAGTTCATGAGTCATTTTTGGAAGACTCTATGGAGCAGATTGGGTATAAATCTGTCATTTGGATCAGCTTACCATCCTCAGACTGATGGTCAAACAGAGGTGGTTAACAGAGTGTTGGGTAATATTTTAAGGTGTCTAACCAAGGAATATGGATAGACCTAGGATATGGTGATTTCTCAAGCTGGGTATGCTTATAATGACAGTGTCAATAGAACTACAGGGAAAAGTCCTTTTGAGGTTGTGTATGGGATGCACCCAAGAGGCATTTGTGAACTCAGAGACCTTGGATCTATGGAGAATAGGAGTGGACATGCAGAAGACTTTAGTCAAACTATGAAGGAGATTCAGGAGTAGGTCAAGAAGACAGGCATAGAGGCTACCCAAAAACTGAAAGAGAAGGTCAATATGTCAAGGAAAGATGTGCAATTTCAAGTAGGGGACTATGTTATGGTCCACCTTAACAAGTCAAGGTTGCAGAAGGGAATGTCAACTAAGTTACAAATGAAGAGAGTGGGTCCATGCAAGGTGTTGGCCAAATATGGCAAGAATGCATATAAGGTGGAATTACCATCAGACTTGGGCATCTCTCCAGTTTTCAATGTTGTTGATTTGATCAAGTACAAGGGATCAGTCAATGATGAGGATCAGAACAACAAGGAAATCTTCAAGGACATCATAAATGTGACCTTTCCTCAACAAGACAAGCTTCAGGCAGAGAAGATCTTGCAATCAAGAATGCAGAAAGCTACAAGACATAAGGTGTACATGGAACACCTTATCAAGTGGAAGAATAGGCCAGAATCAGAAGCCACTTGGATACAGGAAGATCAATTCAAGAAGTTTGGTATTGACCTATCATTGGTCTCTCCTTCCTCTCCTTAGTTTTTTGGGAAGAGAGGGGGAGAATGGTGCAGGAGCACCTAGGAAGCATGATGAAACACCTAGCAAAATTTGAAGGTTTAGGAAGGTTTTTGTGTTTTAATGCTTTAAGGTCATGTTGACCATTTGGTTTTGAGTTGGTAGAGTTAGAGCATGTTTGATTGAAGGTTGTTTAGTGGTTCATGATTCATGGGTGAGTTTCTCAATTAGTTTCTCTAGGAGTTGAAGATAAAGTCCAAAAATGTTGCATTTGAGCAATTTTTACCTAATGTGGTGGTTATGTCCAACCAAGGGAAGAGTAACCACTTGGTGAACCTTTAAAAGGGAGCTCTCGACCTATTTGAGAGGTTGGAAGAATTTGGAACATTTGAATTTTTATGCGAATAATAAAAAGACAGTGATTTTGGTGTGAAAATTATGTTTTTTTTGTTCTTGTTTCTATAACAGCTATTAAATGAATTGAAAGAGGCATTTTGTGGGTTTGATTAGCATGTAGTGAAGTCTCTGGAAGTATTTTTTTGGCACAATAGATAGTTAGTCAATCATTTTCAACTACTCTTGTAAATTTTGTGTTTTCTTTTATCTACTGTCTTGACTGGAAAACTGTGTAAAAATGGAGTTTTAGGATGCATTCCCTCTGTACCAGGAAGTATGGACTTGTGGGGAATGTGTCCAAGCTCCATGTTTGTACATATTTTAGTGGTAGAAGACATTAGGAGTTTTGAAAACATGCTCAAAGTCTTTTGCTAGGCAAGACTGTTAGTTCCCGGCTTGGAAAAGACAATCAAAGACAAGTCCTAACGTAGCAAGGGTGTCAACTCCTTAACAAACTAAGGTGTGTGATGAATGCAAGAAGCCTTGAGAAGGTTTGGGAAAGAAGATATATTCTTCATCAGTGCATTTGAGGCTGGAAGAAACAAATAGTCCAAGAAATGATCAATAAAAGCCCTAATTCTTGCAAGATTAGGGTTACACCTGTGTACCGACAGTGAAGGTCCAAAACCCTAAAAATCTTCAAGAGCTTGGAAAATGAGCCAGGGTGTCAGAAGGGATTTTGGCTTAATCTATTGAAGGAGAGGAGTATTAACCTGTTTTCTCGGGTTAGGAGGCCTAAAAGGGGCTCAAGGCTAGTAGCCCTTCCTAAACCCTAGAAAAGGGTTTTTGTGAGAGTGATGGAGAAATGGTGAATGGTGATTGTTCAAGCACCTATGGAAGATGTTTTTTGAATCCATGGAAGGTATCACACACCCCTGCATCAAGTTAGGAAGCATTTTGGAGGCAACTAGTCTTTAAGGAGATTAAGGGCTAGGTAGTGAATGTGAGGAAGAACACCAAGATTTGTTTGGTTAAGGCATTGTAAATGATAGTAGGGTTAGCTAGAAGAACCAGGGGTGCCTAATGGGCATTTAGGACCTATAGGTTGAGAAGGTGGAGAATGACACCAAGGGGTTCATCAAGGTGAGACCTGGAGCATTGAGATAGTGATTGTCTTAATCCAACCTTTCCCTATCAGTTGGCTGGGAGAATTCTTATTTTAAAAGTATTTTCTCTTTCCTTTTTAAAAGTATCAATACTTCTAGCTGTGGGTACATTCATAATAGTAGTTCTAAAATTACTTTCCTTACCATCACATATAGTTTGCCTTAATATTTAATGTCTTTTTTCCTTGATGAGAATTATGTTTTGGTTAGTGATGATTATGTGGGGGTCTTTCTCATAGTCATATAACCATTTACTCTCTGTCTAGCAACCAAGCGATAGTTATTTCAAAAGTTTGATCCATTAAAGCGGCGTAGTTAGTTGGTTAGTTTTAATTTGACTAGTTGTTGGTTCTCATAAATATCATTTGCCTCCTAAAAACTAGCCTTCAAACAAACCATGTATTTCAATCCAAAGGTTAGCTTTCACATCATCATTTTGTAAATGTTCATTTGCCATTGTCTATTGATTAACTTTTAATGCTCTGACCATTATATTTTTCACAGATATTTGACATGACAAGTATAAATTTTCTTGGTGTGATAATGTTGGAGGATTTATTTATTCCCTCACATATAATATTTCATTTAAGATAACTTTGTATTGTTTGAAGGGAGGGTTTTCATAAAGAATCAGTGGCATTGAAATCGAGGAGCCACAAGTGGATTTGACTTGGTGAATTGGACATTGAAATTGAAAAAGCATTTCTAAATGCTTATTGTAATAGCTTGAAGCATCCATTTCCTGCTTTTTTTTTTCTATTTTAGGCCAACTAGATCATTGTTTTTTCTAAAATTTGGGCTAAAATTGAACCTTAGAAACTCATTAGACTTTGATTTTGGTCTAAAATTGAACAAGCAAATTTGACACTTCATCTTGGCTCTAAAAAGAATTCACTTTTACTTTCTGGACTTAAAATGAACAAGTGTTTATTTGTCTTGTAATTACTTACTCAAAGTAATATCACTAAAAGGAAATATGCCCTTCTCTCACTCCTCACAAAGATCTTGAGAATAAAAAGGCCTTTTGTGTGACATTAAGTTGTGTAAGTAATTTCCCATACATTTTCAATTTGGGTATAAAATTGAACAAACTTTGCGAGTGTGAGTGGAACATATTGTGTGTGTTCTCCCTTTGTTTCTAAATGAAGGTTGATCAAACCATGAATATTTTTGCTTGCTTTTGTTAATCTTAGAGGACTTTCCTTGGGGAAAAATTACTCACCCAAGGGAATGACTCAACCAATAACACTTTAAAGCCAAGAGTATTTCCAGTCGGGATATAAAAGTGGGTACTGGAACAAAGGCCAGTATGACACGGTTGGTTCGAATGAGAAGGGAAGCAATGGTCTCTCGCCTCGATGGATCAACTCGTATGAATGGAAAGTCTGAATTAAAACCATTGTTGTAGAAAGGCCAAAATCCCTATCCATTTGTTGGTGCAAGAACGGTCATTTTGAAGCTGCCCCACACTTTTCTAGTTTTTAGTAGAAATGGAAAGTATGCCATGGGAGTTTCATGGGTGTTGATGCTTGGCTTCCTTGTATAAGTGAGTGTCATGGAGGGGATCCAATGGAGTCAAGCATCTAACCATTCACTAAAAATAAGTGTAGTTGGACTTGTCCAAGTGGGGACTCAACAAATATAGTCTTTCATATCCATAGGATTGTTCTTGTTCTTGGTTACAAAACACTTTTCTTGTTCATAAACATTTGAAAACAAACATTCAACATTATCATCAAACTTCAAACCCTTTAGGAAGCAAATATCTCTGACCAAATTCATGTGTTATTGCTTTCCCTTGGGATTCTATCCTTAGAGGTTTCTAAACACTTGGCTTTATATCTCAATTTGCTTACTAAAGTCAAAATTAGGTAACTTTTTCCTTAAATCCCTTGGTTTCCACACAACACACTATGTGGGATGATAAGAAGTTAAGACATTAGACATCTAGTTTTCAAAAGCTAATCAAGAGTGTATCTGTGGTAAAAATAAGTCACTAAGAAAATTTAAGAACAATTGGACCCCACACATGTGCTTGGCATCTTTTGGTCATATGGTTTTCATGCAAACGTTGATATTTTGGTTTGAACTACTCTTAGAGAAAAGCATGTTCTTCAATATCTTGGTCTAGTAAACAAGTCCTTCATAGGTTCATTTAGGATCAAAATCAAAGACTTCATCCATCCCAAACATTTATCATCTTCATCCCACAAACAACTTTAGAGCTTTGAAAACATCATTCTAGACTTGGGTAAATCATCAAAATCAAAATCACCTTGTTTAGTTAGGTGTATGGGAATGCATCCTTTCTCATACATTTAATTGAATTAGCAATACTTTGAACAAGTTCATCCTAAGATCACATCCAACATCTTAGGGTTTACAAGTTCATTATCGAAATCAAACCAATTAAAATCAAATCCTAAAGTCTTGCATTGATCCAAAGTTCCTAAACATTCAACACCCATATCATTCACCACTTCCATCCTTCATCTTATCATTAGTCCTAAACACCTTAAAGGTCACTTTTGTAACAAGGTTGAAACACAAGAAGAACATGGAATATAAACTTGATCCATTCATCATGACTAGTTTAAACCAATCAAGTTATCATAGTCTTACAATGCCAATTGATTATCAACACTCACATTTATTCAATCCGTACATGGGATCATTATCTCCTACAAACCTCGATGGTACAACAAATGTGAGTATGCCGAATCAAGATTTTGGAACACATTTCCCTATGATAAATTTAAATCTAAGACTAAACTTACCAACCTATCAACCAAACACTCAATGCATGGGTCTTCCACGAAACAACATCATCCCACCAAATCCATACATAACAAATGTGAATATATCAAGTACAATTTTTACAAACATGAACATTTAAAATTCACACTTGGTAAACTTTGGGGTAGATATGTTTGCAAATAATACAAATATTGTTCAAAGTCCAAACAATATGTTAACGACTCTGTGTATTGATCCAAGTCAAGGTAACACCATGCAAAATCAAAGTTACCTAAACCACAACAATGTTCAATTTAAACCTATCATGCCAAATCTAAACATCATCCCAAATCAGAACATTGTCCAAAATCAATTTGTCCATTATCCCATTCAAACACCATAAGTATGTGTTCTAAATTTGCTTGAACAAAAGCCAAATTAACTATATCAAGGGTGTCAAGATCAAAATTAAGATCAAATTTTGTGAGATTAAATTGCTTCACTTGCCAAAATAATTTACTCATTTCTCCAAGACACATCTTCACTCCAAAATCAACACTCTTCCATTGGTTCAAAGCATTGAGTTGTTTCTACAACCACATCAAGAACAATATCCCCAATGTCGAGAAGATAGATATCAAGATCAACAACATCAACAAAAAACTCAATCACCACATCTCGAAGGTCAATCACCACATCTCCAAAATCAATCACCACAAGGTCAATTCAAAGGTCAAATCTCACAAGGAAACAAATGAAAATACACACCACTTGGGAAACCAATCGAATCAGTCATGCAGCAACTAGTAAACAAGAATCTTATCAAAATCCTCATCTATGAGAATTATCAGGAACCAGACATGAAAGCACCCTGGTACAATGAAAATCACCTTTGTGATTTTCACAAAATAAAGGGACACACAACATCAGATTGTATTCAACTCACAAATCTCATCCAAGACCTGAATGATCAAAAAGTAATAATTGTTGAGGATAATTATTAGGATTCAACCACTGGCGATAGCATTGACAATCTCTCTGCCACAATTGTTGAAAATAATGTTGAAGACCTATCCATCAATGAGCACATTGAAGATATTTCCACCTCATCTAATGACCAACTCACTATACATCAAGAACCACTTTTTAGTCATCTATTTCAAGGAGTGTTAGAATTATTTGATCCCATTGACATAATCTACGATCCATCAACCAATGATCATATTGAAAATGTCTCTACATCACCTTATGAGTTAGAGGACATATCTCAAGAATTTATTCTAAAGCATGATCAACATCTATCACCAAAGTCTAGCAATGGTCCTTTCCAAGATGTATTGACACCCTTTGAACTCATAGTTATAGATAATAAAGGAATCCTCAAGTCAACAATCTGACCTTAGTCCACCCAAATATCAAGAGGATATTGAGCCACTTCCCATGAATAATGACAACATCCAAGAACCCTTTATAATCAATCCATCCTTTGAAACTGACCCATGTCAAGAACTTGATCCAAAGCATGCCAAAAGCAACTTTGAATCATTCAAGATCAAGAATTTGTATCTCCAAGATACTACAATGATATAATGGACACTCTCCTATCTATACAAGATGTACATACTCCTCCATCTACCTATGAGATGCTTTCTATGTATGGACACGTAGATTATCTTCATTCAGAACAAGATCCCTTTACTCCTAACATTATTACAAAAAAAGAGAAGGTTATTGATTCCTACAGTCAAACTGAGTTGACAACATCAGGATCAAATATATCCCAAATTCAAACTGAGTACATCATGTATGAAGATATCCAAGATTATCCACTCAAATAAATAGGTCAAACAGAACAAGAAATTCATGAGTTAGTAGAGTAGCAAATTGAAACAACATCATCTACAGTGGTCATTTCTCAGAGCATGCTTACTAAAAAAGACATCTCAAAATAAGTAGAATAAAGGAACGAAGGTGCTACTACCACCATACTAGGGGAAACTATGTCTCAAGCGAATATCAACATAGGAAGCACGAAGAATCCTTATGATAAAACTAACACCAATACTACAACCAACCACATCATGAATTTTTATCCACCCATCACCCCATCCACGAATTGGGACCAACATCAAAAGAAATATTTGAATCAAAGCACAAAGAACATTATCAAAGAAAAAGAAGCTAAGAATCATATCAGACAAATCAAACACATATGGATACCAAAAAATACAAAGAAAGATTATCCCTATCAAACTCCATTATTCAAAGAAACTATGGGGAAAATCAAAAAGGGAAATGTATCCATCAAAGATGTCCATAAAAGAAAAAGCAGGCTTCTCAAGAAACATACAAAGTATTTCAAGCAATTGGTCCTAATTCCACATACACTTTCATATCCACCCATCATTGCTCATCTTCCCAAGTTTGGAAAGTCAAAGGTTCTAAACTATCAACCAATCCATCTTTTATCCCTAAAGACACTCCATCCATGCCTCCACACATGATATCCAATTCTCACATTGATCATGTATTGACAACCACCCTTCATCATAAGTATTCATAAGGCACTCTATTGCGATGTGTGCATAGAGATAGAGTTAACTCCAGTATCAACAAAGCAGATCAAAAATCTCAAAAGTTGTATTCAAGTGAACATATCTTAGCAAAGCAACTTCTTCAAGTAGGATATTGATGGCACATTATGACAAAATCATCTACATCAACACCACCAGGTGGTTCAACATGAGCTTAAAATCTTTCGGAAAAAATCAAAAAAATCAAAAAATATGAAAATCAAAAAAATCAAAAAAAGGATTGAAAATAGTAAAGAAAAAAATTGTCCTCTAGTGAAAACCACATGGGTGGCACTTTAGATAGGTTCCATAATTAAAACCTGGAAAATAGGCATCATGCATAGAATCGAGCATCTATGTGTGCTAGTTCAAGTGAAAGCATCTCATCTCATCCATAATAAATCCAACATTCCCCTCATCTCATCCATAATAAATCCATTTCATCTATGAACCATTTATCCAATCCATTCTCATCCATCTGCATCCATAGTTTGAGTTATCTTGATCTTGACAAACTTTGGTGCACACTTTTATTCATGCTTATTGTAAACATCTTGACATGGATAATTTTCATTGATCCTATCCTATCCAACGTTATCTAAGCCATGAAACATTATCCAAATGATCATTCTTTATCTGAACATTGTATCTTATCACAAGATAATCCTTGGAATCCTTTGCATGCTTACCATATCCATCCATCCATACATCTATCCAAGCATCCACCCATGACATTCCATTCATTGCTAGACACTAGGGGAAAATATTTACATCTTGCTTCAGGAATAAATCTTGATCTATATCCTCCAACTTATGTGGTAATCTAAACATTGGAAAACATAAAATAAAATTGGGCCAAACACTTGTGAGAAAAAATCCAAATCACTAGCCCATGGAATATTTTGACAAGAAGAAATTCCTTATCAAGCTTCATCTTTCATCGAACATCAATCTAAACAATCAATATTAGTTGCATCTAATTTGTACTTCAATGTCACATCAAATCATTCAAACAAATTCTGTTCCAAATCAACCTTCAAAATCCTAATCAATCTAATCCAATCAATCCATCATCTCAGGATATCCATCCCAATCCTTGTGTTGCTTAACACTATCCTTGTATTGTTGTGTACCCTCAACAATGTTATCATTATCAATCTTGGTCAATCAAATCCAATCAATCCATCATCATCTTGGTATATCCATCCTAATCCTCATGTTGCTTAACACTATCCTTACATTGTTGTGTATCCTCAACAATGTTATCATCATCAATCCATTGATCCGATCAATCAACCTTAGCTTGGTTTTCAACAAAATCTCAAAACAGAACATTGTTATCATCATGCATATCCATAACTAAATCATCAAAATCATCAAAAAATTGAAAAAACTTCCAAATCATATCAAAATCCAAAAACATTCATAAAATCTCAAGAAACACCAAAAACATTTGAAAACACAAAAACACAAAAACATAAAAACCAAAATCCAAAAACATTCAAATAACACAAAAATACCAAAAAAAACCTCAAAACATTTTGAAAACTCCAAAAATATCCAAATATTTAAAAAATCCATCCATCTCATTTTTCTTTCACTCACAATAATCTCATCCATAATAAAAAAATCGTCACACTCACCTTTGGAAAAACAAACAGAAATAAGCACAACAATCGACAAAAACAAACTTCAAATAAAAAATCAAAATCGAAGCAACAAACCTTTAAACACAAAATCAAACTCTTGATCATTTGCAAACATGTCAATCGACCTTATATCAATAGCCTTTCAAACAATTTATCAACTTTCCACCATCCACTAACATGTCCTAGGATGTATCCTTCTTACAATGGGCATTATCTTTTGGAAAAATACTTTGGATAAACAAAACGATGTGCCACCATCCACTAACATGTCCTAGGATGTATCGTTCCTACAATGGGAATTATTTATTGGCAATCGTTTCAATTATTAACCTAAAAAAACCAAATCCCTTTGGCTAGAGATATGAAGAACATTGACAAGTTTGTGTGCTTGATCTTTCCTTTTTGATTTATCTTATTGCGCTCATTCCAATGACCTCTTAATGATGTCTAATCAAAGTGATTTAGAGAGAAAGGAATGAGGCATCAATCATTATCTTTTTGCCTTTTGTGCTTTTTGGATGTTCTTGTAATATAACTTGGTAAATACTTGCTTTGTTAGGTGCATCCTAGCAAGGTTTCTGTATGTCAAGTGTGAACAGGAATACTCCTATTTGTTTGTTGAGTCAAATTCCATCGCACTAGGTACAACACCATTCTAGCTCTTTATACCTTGATGCATCATGCTTATGTGTGTTATCAAACATAAGGTAAGTAGCCCTTTTAAAGTCCCAATTCCTGATACTCAAATCATCTATTTCTCATCATCATCTCTCATAAAGTTGGCTTGTTGAATCTTCTTGTCATCATCTCATTTCTTCTTTTCCACGCTAACATCATGTCATGATTAGGTAATCATCATTGCTAGTGCATCCATCCTACATCCACAAATCATTAACATACATAAATCTCATAATCATAGCATACCACATCACCCATCTCATTTGTCTCACATGCAATACATCATCATTTTAAGTTGTTTAGGATAATATAGATTGGTTATTCTAAGCATCTTAAAACCATCTCATTTGCATCATCATCATAACCATCCCTGTGTCCATTTTGAACCTCTTTGTCACGAGATCGACCCTCAAATCGAATCCTTTCACTTGATCTCTTGAGGGGGCAATGTAACAGTGTACTTCTTTCCACTGGGGCATAAAAAAAAAATTAGATTTTTTTTTTAATTTTCATCGTGGTAAGTTTATTCTTTGAACCAACGTAACAAGTACATTGCTTCAAAGAGGGGGAAATTGTAGACATGCAAAATTGGCATCACACATTTAATTAGGTCATATTCATCCATTCATCAAATAAATTGAAAGTTTATTTGATCAATCTCTAAATTCCTCCATTTAAATTAAATAAATTCATCTTTAGTACTAACATCATACCCTTTAGCTAAATAAATCAAAATATTTATTTAACTAAGTCTAAATCATTTTCCATCTCCTTTTGATTTATTTTAATCCATAAATCTAAATCAAATGGGTCAAATCACCTAACCTCCTCTTATTTAATCAAATCCTGATTAAATCTAATCTTAATTCATGTCCCATCCTCTAGCTTTTGCCACTTGCACATGAAAATAGATTTAATTCATTTATTAAATCTTCATTTTCTTTCAACATAGCATCTTTGAGGGAATATTCTCCCAATTTTAATTTTCCCTCCCACATGACTTGTCCATCCAAAAAAGCATTTAAGAGCTCTTACATGTCTCTTACACAAGTCAAACTTGGCATTTAACTCATCTTTCATCCCCCATAAACATGTCACTTCATCAAATTCAAAATTCAAACTTGCACATTGATCAAAATGTGCTCAACCTCCCTCCATTGGAATGATGACAAGTGTCACAATGCCATTGGATTATCTTTTATCCCACATTCCTCTTATCTTGCACTCTCCTGTCATTCTATTCTTTAAATAGAGACCCTCTCTATTGATTTAATCCTCCACAATTTCATAACTTGATCACTTGTCATCTTTCATCTTCATCATCCAAGAGCTTATCAAAAAGGGGTTGGGAAAGGGCTATTTTCCACATCAAAATAGCACCAATCCCCCTATGGGATGCTAGTTTGATCATTAGAATAAGTGTTTTGTTGTGTTTTGCTTGCTTTTTGCTTTGTTTCCATTACTCTTGTGATTAAATGAATTTCATAGGGAGCATTGTATTTTCCTTGTTTAAACTGACTAAATGATAATATTTATCTTTGTTTGAGCAAGATTGTAGGTTAGTGCTCACAGTTAGCACTATCTGTTCTAAATAGAAAGAGTTAAAATGGAAGGTTTTGAGTACATGCCATGTTGGTAAAAAATTGTCAATAAGGGATCTATTCAGGGACTTGTAAAGAGAGATGTGGAAAGAATGTCAAATCCAATGGATAGAATAGAGTATGTTTTTCGTAGGCAAGTACATCAGAGAGTTTGTGTCTCCATGTATATAACCAGCAAGAAATATATGGTGGTGGGGAGTTAAAGCTCTAAACGGACAACTAGTCTCCTCCATACTATATTCGCATCATGAAGCCTCACGGGCTCTAGCCAAACCCCTAAGCAAGAAAGACACACTTATTCTAAATATTATTCACAAAAAGGGAAAATGTATTGAATTTCTTGAAACATAGAGATATACATATACACACATATATATGTATTGAAATCCCCAAACTACTGAGGGTTGCTTATGATAGTCGTAGATATTCCCACATGCATACGGTAGTGGTGGTACAACTGGTTGCCTCGATGCACAAAAGAATAAGGCAAGTGTTTTCCCATCTAAGCAATTTTGATTAGACAAGCCATCTCTTACATAGACTGTTTGTTTTGTATCAATATGCTTGATGTGGGTTTCTATCATCTGTCATTTATATCTAATTCTTAAAAAAATTTCCTAATAGTTCTTTTACAATTTCTCTATATCATGAAACATATTAATAGAAGATAAGCAATCTATGCAACAGTTGGGTTGTCAATTCAAGAATCAAGCTACATTGTTTAGCACTAAATACTATGGAGAATCAGAGAAACTGTTAAAGAGATTTTTCTAAATTTAATCTCTTTTTTTTGCTTGGGATCACAATGGTATTGGTTTGATAGAAGACTATTGTAAAAATCAATCACTCCACCTCTTTTTTATAGCAGATTGGAGGGTTTTATAGCTATTATACTCCAAAACCTATGAGTTGTACATATACATACATACATACATACATACATACATATATATACACACACACAAACACACACACACATATATATACATGTATACATATATATGTATATATATACATGTATACATATATAAATGTATATATATGTATACATGTTGCAGTTCGCTATACCAAACTTTTTTATTATCATAGTTTTCCTATTCTATTTAATGTGGGTTTTGAAAATCTCTCATTTTCCTCTGATTGTTAAGTATTTTTCCAACACGTAAATGAAAGGCATGTATATATTTGAGTTTGTAGCATATTCCTGCTTACCAAAGACTTTATCACTATGTAGAAAAGCTATAACAGCAAATTCTATGTAACAGTTGGCTTGTGAATTCAAAATTGAAGCTACATTATTTGCTAGTATATATTCTAGAAAAAATAGGGAAATTATGAAACAACTTTTAGGGAAAACACATAAGAATCATTGGTAGCACCGGAGATGTCCTAGATGGTGGCAATGGGAGAGGTGTTTTTTTTTATGGCATTGTGGAGCTTGGTAATTACGTGGGTTCATAGTGGTAGAGTTGGTGTCCTTGATAAATGGAGGCTAAATGGTAAGTGTTTGGTCATGCAAGCATCAGTGCATTCTATCATTGTTGCACAGTGTGGACGAATGAAGTAAATGTAGTCAGGTGAAGTAAATGGAATATTGAATGTCATAGTGTGGGAAAGTGTACTTTGATTAAGTTGCATTATCGAAACAACCATTGTGGTGTTGGTTACATATATATACATGTATACATATATACATACATACATATATATACATATGTATGTATATGTATTTATATATATACACACATATATATGTAATATAAATATATATGCATGTGTGTGTGTATATATATATGCATAAATATATGTATATATGTTATACTAATAGTTATGTTACAATTTCCATATTTCTCTATAATATTGAATCCCAGATAATGCACCTCCTCTTATACAATTACTCTATTTGTTAGTAGACTAAAAACAATGTGGGCACCATATTAAAATCAAAAGTATGGGATCTCAATGAATGTGAAAATATATATACTAAAACACAGGAATAAATTATGTTCATATTTGAAAATCAAAAGTCTTAGATAAGATGCAGGCATACCTTGTGGGTGCAACTAGATGCAGTATGAACCAAAGAAAAGAAGCCCTACTCTCCACCCTGCCATATCAAGTTATGCAACCTCACCCCAAGCAAGAACATATAACCTAAGAATTTTCCTTAGTTTAAATCATTGTTATACATTTTGAGAAATATCTATAGTTGTATTATTTATGACAAAGAATTTGGCATGTAGTCACGAAATTAGAGATGGCACCATATTAAAATCAAAAGCATGGGAGCTCAATGAATGTGCAAATATATATATGCAAACATAGGAATAAATTACATTCATATTTTCAAACCAGAAGTCTTAAATACGATGTTGCCATACCTATTGGGTGCAACTAGATGTAGTATGAATAGCAGAAAAGAAGGCTTGCTCTCCACCCTACCATTTTGGGTCATGCAACTTCACGGGTTGTCACCAAACCCCTGAGCAAGAACATACACTGCTCACCACTATGATCAATGGTGAAGCCAATGTTTGGGCACCTAAGTTTGTTTTTGTTGGATATTTTATTTTGTTTGATATTTTTCATCCAAAAACATAAACATAATAAAATATCAAGAAATAACAAATCTTAAGCATTATAGATTGTGGAAATCTCATAGCATTAGCCTAAAATTTTTGTTTAGTTGAAATGAGTGTTATACATTTTTAAAAATATATATATTTGTACCATTTATGACAAATAATTTGATACATAGTCATGAAATAACAGATGAAATATAGGACATATAGCCTTACCTTATATATAAATAGAATATAGTTGCAGCTTGTACACCATGTCAAACATGTGATCACAAAAATATTTAATATTGTGGAGATGTGTAGTTGCAGCTCAAAATGTTTGCAAACTAAAATGGTTTCAATTAGATACAATTAGTCACAAGGAAAATTCAAAGTTTACTATGGCGAACATGTGTAATTGGTAGACAATATGCGACTTAGGAAATATAAATAGTTGTGTAGTTTATAAAAAACAATATGTAATACATCTACAATAGAAGAGATCGCATAAATAAGGTGTAGGTATACCTCATGCAGACAACAAGACAAGTTCAATGATTGTACAAAATATATATATGCAAACATAGGAACAAATTATGTTCATATTTTCAAAACAAAAGCCTTAGCATCCCATAGTGAACATTAAAAGCAAGACACAATAAATAGACCTTAAGAACATGGAGAATAGAAGAGGTGAACTACAATAATGAACTTGTTATGAGCAAGTGGATATTGATACAACACAAGTATTCTATGTAACAGTTGGCCTATCAATTCAAAATTGAAGCTACATTTTTTGGCACTAAATATTGTAGACAAAAATGAGAACTTGTAAAAGAACTATTGTTTTTAAGTTTCAAAATTCTGAAATTTTGCAGATAGGTATAAAGTACAAACATGACATTCACTTATACCTTTGGACTACTTTCAATTTTTTTTTCTCTATGTATGTGTTATTTTCTTTGGATGAAACATGTTATATGTCTTGTATTAATATGTTTCATGATATTATTTTTTTGTCATCTGTTTGAAGTTTGTGATAACAAACTGTTCTTCATGATATTGCTCTATTTAGTTCCCTATAATAAACTATTCGTTATTGTAGTTTCCCTATCCTATACTCCATATTTTAAAGATCTATTTAATGTGGTTTTTGGTCTATAATATTTAGTAAAAAAATGGTGTTATTCTAATACATGTTATACAATTCTCTATTTGTCTTCAATATTTACCACCAAAGCACGTACCTTGAATCTTATATCAATATGTTTCAAATTTTGTTAGCTATGCATAAGTTTAAAGAGATGGGAAAAAATTTCTTTACATAGAAACACTTAAAATCACATCATATAATTCTTGTGATAACCCAAAGGAAATAGGTATCATTGAATGAAGAACATGATTTAAATAGTTGAATTAGCAAGCTGCAAAGATAGATCTATAACCATGTAGAAATGCATTCAATAGAATACAATATGTTGTGGATATGTAGCAAGCAATGTATGTGTTATTTTGTTTAGATGGAACATGTTATATGTCTTGTATCAATATGTTTCATTCAATATTATTTTTTTGTCATTTGTTTGAAGTTCGTGATAACAAATTGTTCTTCATGATATTGTTCTTTTAAGTTCCCCGTAACAAACTATTCATTATTGTAGTTTCCCTCTCCTATACTCCATATTTTAAAGCTCTATTTAATTTAGTTTTCTATCTATAATATTTAGTAACAAATTAGTGTTTTTGAAAAGGAAAAAATAGGTTTTACAGGGACCTGAAACCGCAAAGTTTAAACAACAAAAGATAAACAGAAAAAGTTCAAACAAGCAGACGGGTGTCCCAAAAAGGAAATGACAGCACCAAGAGACAACAGGGCCCAAAAAAGGACCGCCCAAAAAACCAGCAACAAACACCACCACACTACTCCAAGGTGTTCAGTAACTCCTCAGCCTCCTTTTCAACATCCTTCATGTCTTGTAACCCCTGCTTGAGAATTTGAGTTGTATGTGATGAAGTCAGGGTCTTCCTCTTAATGTTAGCCCGGGTACGAGTCGAAATCCCTTCACCAACCAATCTGCTGCCTCCCCTATCCGCATCCAAATCCATGACCAGCGAACCCTTTTGGTTTTTTTCAAGCTTTTCAACCATCGCATTGATGATAATGGTGTTATGCCTAGCAATTTTGTGATTGTTCGCAATAGTGGCCCTAATGTTTTGTCCAATCTTGGACATGTTGCACTCGACACTAGTCAATCTATCCTCCTGTGATTGCTATCTTTTCCTCGGTAAGGGAGTTTCCTATCCTTCATTATCTCTACGATTCCAACTGATCTTCTGCTCCAAGTCTGTGACCCTGTTGCTGAGATCAGTAAAACGGCCTTTCAAATCACAGACTTCTTTCTGGGTCCACTTGAGAATAGTGAAAAGGCCATCCATACTCCCCATGTCCTCAGGCTTGAGCTTATTCAGGGCCAAATTAATTTCATCCTGAATAGGGGACTCATAATGATCATTCCCAAATCTTCCAGATGCAGGGGCACTAGGGGCCGATTCCTTACTAACCATGGGCTTATCAGAGAGGATTTCCATTGAATTCCCAGAATACGAAATAAGTTTTGTAATAGGGGTACCTTTAAAACCAGGGGACAAACCCGGAGTAGGGCATCCAGGAGACAGTTAGGGATTAAGACAGGGCGGTGAAGCAAAACCCAGACTAGGGCACTCATGCAAAGGCTTGTGACGGAAATGGTTCAGAATGGCAAAGTGGTAACCATAAACTCTGGTGAAGCACCTGTCAACCGTGATATATTCCATAACGACTCTTAAAACTTTCCTCCAGATAGATTTGATGGACTCCACATCAAAGTAGCTATTGGCAACCTTAACCATCTTCACTTTCTCCTTATCTTTTTTAGGAAATTTAATGACAGCTTCATCAAAGAATCATTGGTCCCGATAGAATTTAACACCCTCAGTCGAAAGACCTATTATCTCACCAATTAAGTCCTCACTCAGCTTAACATTCCTACCAAACAGCACAATCTCACCATTTTTCCAGTTTTTAACAAAATAGTCTAGCATCCCCTCATCTGTACCATGGAGCTTTTCCAGATACGGGATTAAACCTCCCTTTTCAATTCTTTCCCATGCTTTAGCATTCTTTCTGTGCTCTTGGAAATTGCTTGGCTCGACACATTTTTTTTCTTCGTCCATATTCAGAACTCTGTAAAACAACACTCTACAGTTGCTCTGGTTCCCATTTAGGCATTTATTGTCGAACACCCAGAAAGCGTGCTGAAGACTCTTCTTGAAAAATAAAATGACCTCAGTCCCATCAAATCTAATGAAATCGATGTACCTAATCTTTATCCGTTTCATCATGACTAAGGCTGCCTTCTTTTCCATGCACTGAATCATAATAAATTAGTGCTTTCACTTCAGGATGGAGGTTGTCATTCTTCCTCCACGTGTTTTCCCCACCCTTCTTAACCCCTTCATTGGCGAAGAAATTCGCCACCTTTTTGGCTTCTCTATAGGCGTGGGAAACTTTCACTTTATCAAATTTACTTTCATAAGTAACAAATTAGTGTTATTCTAATACTTGTTAAACAATTCTATATTTTTCTTCAATATTTACCACCAAAGAACATAGCTTGAATCTTATATCAATATGTTTCAAATTTTGTTAGCTATGTATAAGTTTGAAGAGATGGGAAAGGTTTTATTTACATAGGAACATTTAGAATCACATTATATAGTTCTTGTGATAACCTAAAGAAAATAGATATCATCATAAAGAACAAGGTTTAAATAGTTGAATTAGCAATCTACAAAGATAACTCTATAAGCATGTAGAATTAGAATCGACAGAATACAATATGTTGTGGATATGTGGCAGCCAATGTATGCTAGTGAAAGGGAAAACCACAAAACCCATGCACATTCTCCTCCCTGCCATATTGGCATCATGAAGCCTCATGGGCTCTAGTCAAACCCCCAAGCAAGAAAAGTATGCAAGGCCCATCAAAAATTCAATGGTGTCATCATATATCACACAATGGAGAAACAAGGGAATTTTTTTTGTTTGCATATATGATTTCTTATATTATACTATTTGTTTTTGTGTAACAAGTTTGAAGAGATGGATATGTTGATAAAAAGATACCTTTAGATAATTTTTGGCATAAGTTGAAAAGATAATTGTAGAGACATGGAAAAATGCAATGTGTAGAATAGACTATGTTTATTGTGCTCTAATGCATCTAAAAATTCATGGATACATGTATATCATATATTGCACAATGACAAAGTTGCAAAAAAATTGTGTTCTCATAGATGCTTTCCTTTTTTTTAGTGCTTTTTTGGCTGCAATAACTTTAAGGAAAAGAGAATGCAGATAAAGAATTAGACAAGGTTTGACTTTTCTATAATGTTGATAAGTATAGGGAAAGAAGAATATATGGAAAGTCTTGTTTGAAAACAAAACCAATTTTGTGGATGAAATAACTAAATATTGTTAAAAGGAAGACATCAAAGGAATATGAAAGGTTTTTCTTCAAAGAATAAATTGCACACAAATAACTTTATAAACATACCTGATTTTGATAAGTACTAGAGCCTATCTAGCCATGCAAGAAGGAAAAAAGTTGAATGCATAAGTTAGTAAAATATAATTTTATAAAACAAACCTTGGTTATGCTTACAACTATGACCATCTTCTACACAACAATTATCTCACAAATGGGCTTCATAACTCCTTGTCCATCTATACTTGCATTGAGCCCAACATAACATTATTGCAAAGCAACATTTTATTTGTATCTATCAAAATGTCTCTTGCTTGTTAGATGTGCATTGGATGAGGAAAAGACATTGCAACACAACTTACAATAGAAATAGGAGGCCAAATGCTATATGTTGTGGAGCACAAAACTTATAGCGCACTCCAATCTATTATCTAATAGAGGTGAATGGTACCATTTTTTTAATAATTTGATATCAAAATAACCTCACAATGGGTCATTTTCACAATATAGCCAAAATAATATACATCCTCAAACTGAAATATTGAATATTGCAATTACCTTCATCCACCCCGGTGCACAACAATAGCAAGATGCTAGGAAATGCAACAAAAATTGCATGGACTTTTAACATATATTAGGAAAAAATACAATCTAGCCAAGGACATATATTTCTGAATAGAGTATATAGGAAGAGAAAACAATGAAATGGTCAAAAGAGAATTCTAGAGGTGAATATTTCCCAGCTATTTGAACCACATAAATCCAATTGAAAAGGTGGGAAGAACACATAAGAATATGCACAAGCAAAGCATCAAGGACTAACAAGGAAACCTAGGATATATAGGCACGGAAACTAGAAAATGCAACATGGATGTAGAATTTTAAACTTATTATTAAAATGCAACACTTTTTTTTTTAGAATGTTTGTACACTATGTGCATACATAGTTTAATATATTGGGATTTCCAAAAAATGCTATTGACTTATAGAACTTTCGATACATATACATATGTGTACATATACATATACATACATATACATATATATGGATACACATATACACATACATACACTTTTTGTCCTTTGTTTATTGTTTGCAATTATCTCTATGCATCTTTGGAATTATACAAATTACCATAGGAGTAATTGTAGATAAATCTACAAATATTTGACCAATGAACTCCATAACCCATGATTACAATTAACCAAATTTCTATCTCCAAAAACAACACGCTCACTAGGGAAAAGTAATTTCATGTTTATCAATTACATGCCATGAGCTTGATGCATAGAGGCTTCATGAAAAATTTCACACTCTTGACACCCTACTCATTAATCACATCAATTGTTTCATAAAGCCTTTGTGCATCAAGCTCACTCCCCTCATCATGAAATTTAGAATAAAAATATCAATTTTTTAATGAATTACTGCATAGTGCAATTGAAGACTCGGTCAAACCATTTTTTATCAAAAACAAATAAAAAAACTTGATGAAGAGAAGAGTGTGATAATGCAATACGTATTTATTTCAATTCTTAGAATAAATGAATAAATCTATTGAAGAGAAAATATATAGCATTAAAATCCAAAACACAAAGTAATAATTTGTGTGCACATGTATCTATGTAAGAAAAAATATATGACGTTTATTGTTTTAGTTATCTATGTGCATCTTTTGCATTACACCCATTAACATAGGAGCAATTGCAGATTAACATAGGAGTGATTGCATATATATGTATATGCACAGGGTTAGTGTGAAATCATAAACATATTAGAGATAAAATTATTCTCGTGGTTGTTAAGTATTATTCTTTCCAATATCTCTTTTACCTATTCAATTTATTTGTTTGAAGTTTCCATTAGGATTTTTTGCCAACCCAACCATGAATAGGATTTGTTGTGCAATAGCTCCTTTACAATTCCTCTATTTTTCTATTATTGTCACATTGTCAAACAAGCCATAGCAGTCTTGGTCTATATATATGCATATATATTTCTTCCAGAGGTGTTGGTCACATTTCTTTTGTCAAGCCTAGTTCAAATAAAGAACCCAGTCCTAGCAAAGAAATTGTTGTTACACCTTGTTTAGATATTGATAGAGTTTCAGTTTGGAATGTATTCAAGCATGCCTAAAGCTCTCTCAATATGTCAACAAGGTGTAACAACAATTTCTTCACTTGCACTGTATTCTTCATTTGAACTGCATTATTCACTTTGAATGTTGTTTGTAACTAATTTCACATACATACATTTCCACATTTAATCTTTTTGGGGTAAGATTTCAAATCAAAATAAAACACTTAAGAATAACAAGAAAATGCCACATGATCAAGAACCCCAAAATTTCACAATTTAAAAAGTTGAAAACAATCTTTTTACAAGAACAATAGAATAATTTGTTACAAGGAGCTTCAAATAGATGAGGGAAAAAGAGTATCATGAAACATATTCATAGAAGACAAGCAATCTGTGTAACAACTAGCTTGTCAAATCTAAATTCAAGTTGCATTATGTGGCACTTAGTGTTATAGAAAAATAGGGAAATTGTAAAACAACCCAACGATGACTTGGCCTGGGTTTTTTTATGGCAACGTGGAGTTCCTAACTATGTGGGTTGGCGGTGGTGGAGTTGGTGGCCTTGATATGTAGAAGCTTAATGGTGACTATTTTCTCATGCAAGGGTTAATACATCCAGTCATTATTGTATGTGTATATGTATATGTATATGTATATGTATGTATATGTATATTTATATTTATATATACATAAATATATATATATATTATATGCATATGCATATATGTATTTGTGTATGTTTTGAAGCATGGATTTCTACATACAGTTCACATCGTATGTAAATATATATATGTATGTGTGTATGTACATATATATATATACATGTACATACATACATACATATATATATTATACGTATGTGAACATGTTTTCTGCTTCGTACACATGTAAATATATATATGTATGTATGTACATGTATATATATATACATGTACATACATACATACATATATATATTTACATACGACGTGAACTGTATGTAGAAATCCATGCTTCGAAACATACACAGATACATATATGCATATATATATCCAAGACAAACAACACCACAATGGCTTTTTTGACAATGCAACTCAATAAATATATTTTATGGCACATTTCAAACTATAGTTTCCTACACTGCAACACCCATGTAAAATGACTTACAGATTCTGAAGAACAACAATTTTAAGATAAATAATAAATAAATCATTTATGAAAAACACCCATGTAAAATGACTTACAGATTGTGGAGAACAAGAGTTTTAAAAGCCTCCAACCTACTATAAAATTGACCATGCAACTGAAGGTGATGATTTTTATTATATTCTGCTATGAAACCAATAGCACAATGGTTGTTTTGACAATACAACTTAAATAAAGTATTATTTCCCACACTACAACACTCAATATTACATTTACTTCATCCACCCCCATTGTACAACAACAACAGAATGAATTAACACCCTTGCAACATATATATAAATTCATGTTGCATTGTCAAATGAGCCACAGTGGTATTTTTTTGTATATATGGATATATAATTTGTATGTATATTTTGAAATATCAGGCAATTCAATACATACATATATGTGTGTGTGTGTGTGTGTGTGTGTGTGTGTGTGTGTAGATGTATCTGTGTATCTACCGGGGAATTCAATACAATTTTGCATTTTGTCTATAATATTCAATACCTAATAAGTGTTAAAAATGACATATGGTCGAAAACCCACATTAAATAGTGCTTTAAAATATGGAAAATAGAAGAGGCAGACATAGGAGTGATTATATATATATATATGGCCTTATACCCATTACCATAGGAGCAATTGTAGTTAAATCTTGTTTCTTGGTCAAAAAGTGTGATTAGGGTTATTAATTTTATCACCCTTTGTTTATTGTTTTAGTTATCTTTGTGCATCTATGTCATTATACCCATTAACATAGGACCAATTGTAGATTAACATAGGAGTGATTGCATATCTATATATATGCAGAACGTTGGTATGAAAGAAAAAACATGTTGGAGATAAAATTAGTTTAGTGGGTGTTAAGTGTTATTCTTTTTAATATCTCTTTTATCTGTTCAATTTATATGTTTGAAGTTTCCGACGAGATTTTTTGTCAGCCCAACTATGAATAGGATTTGTCTTGTAATAGCTCTTTTACAGTTTTTCTATTTTTCTAGAATATTTAATGCCAGGTAATGTAGCTCGAATTTTCATTTTAGTGTATGGAATTATACGCATTTTGTATAGATTATTGCCACTCATTGGGTTTACAAGTTGTAGTCAATGAGGGTTTGGTGCAAAAGAATGTAGCTTAATTTTTGAATTGGTAATCCAATTATTACATAGACTGCTTGTCTTGTATGAATATTTTTAGAGTGGGTTTTCGATCATCTATGATTTATGTATGGTTCTTAAGTGTTTTTCAAATAGTTGTTTTACAATTTTCCTATTTTTCCTATAATATTTACTGGCAAATTATGTAGCTTGAATTTTTAATTGAGAAGCCAACTATTACATAGAATTTGTTGTTACACCTTGTCTAGATAGTGATAGAATTTTAGGTAAGTAGAAAGATGTTGCAAACTCAAATCTATACATGCATTTCACTTGAACTAGGTTCTTTACTTTGAATATTCTTTGTAAGGAATTTCACATACATAGATTTCCATTTCTAAAAAAAATTGGTGAAGGGAAATTGGAAAAGACCTATTCGCAAAACACTTAACAATCATAGGAAAATGGCAGATGCTGGAAAACCCACATTAAATAGAACTTTAAAATATGGAGAATAGAACAAGCAAGCTATGATAATGAAGATCAATTTGTTATGGGGAACTTCAAACTGTTGAGACAAAAGGGAAATTGGAAAAGAGCTATTACAAAAAAAATTAACAATCACACAAACATGATAGATGTTTAAAAACCCACATTAAGTATAACTTTAAAATGTGGGGAATAGAAGAGGCAAACTACAATAACAAATAGTTTGCTATGGAGAACTAGAAAAATAATACGATGATGAATAGTTTCATATGGGGAACTTCAAATAGTCCAAGGGAAAAGAATATAAGGAAACATATTCATATAAGATACATAACATGTTCCATACACACAAAATAAGCATGACAAATAATAGTTTGTTATAACAACCTTCCACTAAGATAGATAAATTCTTAAAGAGCTATTACAATAACACTTAATAGATTTCATCCTAACCCTCTGCATATATATATACGATCACTCCTATGTCAATATATATCAGCATGGAGAATAAAATAGTTTTGTGGCTTTTAAGTGTTATTCTAATAGCTCTTTTATCTGTTCAGCTTTATATTTTTTGTTGATAGGCTATTTGTTTGAAGTTTCCACTAGGATTTTCATTAGTCTAGTCGTGAATATGATTTGTTGTCATGGAAATACCACCAAAGATGCATAAAGATAACTACAAACAATAAACGAACCACAAAAAAATTGCTAACCCTAACCATAATTTTTTATGAAAGAAAGAAGATTTACCTATACTAAATGCATCCATATAGAGCCATAATGTCTTTCAAGTCTCTAAAATGGGTATAATACCAAAGATAGAAACATATAACAAGTAACAATAAGTAGAGAGTAAAACACATGAACAATAAATTACTCATTTACACAAAATACCCATGTAAAATGACTTATAAATTTTGGAGCACAATAACTACAAACAATAAACGAAACCCAAAAAAATTACTAACCCTAACCATATTTTTTCATAAAAGAAACAAGATTTAACTACAATAAATCGATCCATATAGATCCATAATTTATTTGAAGTCTCTAAATAGGGTGTAATGGCAAAGATGCAAACATATAACAAGGAACAATAAGCAGAGAGCCAAAGAAATGAACAATATATTAATCATTTATGCAAAATACCATGTAAAATGACTTACAGATTCTGGAGCACAACACTCTTAAAACCCTCCAATCTGCTATAAAACCAATCCGAAGGCAACAATTTTTACAATAATATGTTATCAAACCAACACCACAATGGCTCTTTCAACAATGCTACTTAATCAATATACCTTCTTGTAGATTTGGCAGCACATCAGTGTTAAAACCCTCCAACCTGCTATCAAAAGGAACAATGAGTAGAGAACAAAAGAAATGAATAATAAATTAATCATTTATGCAAAATACCCATGTAAAATGACTTACAAATTCTGTAGCACAATAGTTTTAAAACCCTCCAATCTGGTAAAAAACAGAGCTGAAGGTGATGATTTTAACAATAGTCTACTATCAAACCAACACCATAATGGCTCTTTCGACAATATAACTAAATCAAAGTATACTTTCCCACACTACAACATTAAATATTGCATTTACTTCACCCACTATCATCGTATAGCAATGACAGGATGCATTAACCCTTGCCCGAGCAAACACTTAACATTCAGCTTCCACATACCAAGGCCACCAAATCCACCACCACCAACCCATGTAAATATGAAGCTCCACATGCCATAAAAAAAATTGGTGAAGTTGTCGTAAGCCGATACATCTCTAGCACCAGCAAATCCATTTCACGGTTGGGCTGACAAAAATCTCAATAGAAACTTCAAACAAAATAGCCTATCAGCTAATAAAAGAGAAGAGATAAAATATAATTTATAATGAGTTTTAAAATGTAATGAATGATTTTAATATATGAAAATATTATCATTGGCTAGCTCTCCATAATTAATGGATTAAATATGTGATGAATCTTGTTAAGTGGTATGAGATACAGTTGTTTATTAACTAGCACTTGCACCTAAAGGAGGTTCAAGGATTACGCCAATAGAAAACTATATGTATGTTAATATGCTAGAGAGTACATGTTTTTGCATGGGTGTGTATGGATGCAATGTGCTACAAATTCTAGTTGTATGTCGTAGGATTAAACAATCAATAATAAGTGTTAAATAATGGAATGAAATAAACATATACAAATCTAGATTTTCTCCTTAAAATAAATAAATATTATTTGATTTTGAAGTATTTGCATATAGATTTAAAACATAAAGCAATGCAAATGAAAAAAAAATTGTCATCAAATTGACAAGAAAAAACATTGTGAATGGAAATAGAATGTTCCCATCCAGCTAGAAAATCAATATTTATCTAGATTTTATGTGATAAGTGAGATTTTGGAGGCTTTCACCTGATGTTTTGGAGGATTTTACCATTAATTTCAATTGGTTTATCATTAAATGTTAGCTAAATCTATTTTTTTATGACTCAATAGTGGTTTACAGGCATGAGGCTTGTTTTAGGCTCAAATATCATACTATATGTAGCCTATCAGCTAATTAGCTTATCAAATTAAATTAATATTTATGATTATTTTTTAATACGTGTATGCAATTATTATTGTAGAGAAAATTGTAAACAAATGAAAAAGATGAAGATTGGAATTAGAATAACACTAGTTTATTTAGCTATTAAAAATCTATATAGAAGTAGAATTGATATCCAAGCTATCAAAATATAAAGACACTTGTTATGCCCACATATATGCATGGGCTTCAACTCAATCTACTATTTGTTTAGAGATTTTCTATTTAACAATGTAGATGCAATAACTTGTAAATACTATTGATCATTTGATCAACTTACCCTAATTCATCTAAATCTAATTCCTTTATCTTTATTGAATAATATTACATTATTTAATTAATATCATCTATATCTATCGTCATCCTAATTTTTTTTATCCTATTCTTCTAAAATCATAGCCTAAGATAAATAATTAATTTAATTATTTATTTAGCCTTACCTTATATCCCATCATATGCAAAGGACTAAAATAAATAAATTTCCTCACATGTCACATCCTCCAACTTTTCTTATTAACTCTATTCTTCACATAATTCACTCCCTAATCATGTGGACACACTTAATCCTTGATTAAGTGGCATAACCTATTCCAAATCTCCACAAAATATTCCCCTTCACACTGGACCTTAAATTCTCTCCCTTTTCGAAAGAGATCCTTATACTTAGGGGCATGTGTCTTCCTTTTCACATATAACAAAATAGAATTTTTTCCTCTTTGATTAAGAAGACACGAGTTTGCTTTATGAGGTTCCTTGCACAAGGTGCTTCATAGTACCCTTATTCCTATCAACTCATCTCATTATGCCACTTGGCACAATCCTATTCTTTGAGAGATCACCTTTCATCTCCACCCTTGATCCCAAGATCAAATATCAACTTTTCATCCCTTTTCTCCCTAATCTATGTAATCCAACACTTAGTCAGTTTCATACTCTCATAAAAAATTCACTGAAGAACCATTATACTACCAAAATCATTATGTGAGCACGCATCAAACATATTGAATCAACCATCGTGGGAACATCTTCACAATAGGATGTTTGACATTGTTTTAAATTTCTAAATTCTATGCTATCAAGTATCTTTTAGACCAATCTGAGTATTTTTCTTATTATTTGTGTTATTTGGTTTTAGATAGGTAAATTATTCACTTTGGCATAAACTCATGCACACATTTCTAGCATGTTTGATGGGACCCATGTCATGGGTCTACTAATCAAAAGTTAGTTTTTCATTATTTTTCACATCTGCAGGCTCAGAAAGGTGAATACATTGCTATTTAGGTGAATGCATTCTCTAAAAAGGTGAAGAAAACTATTAAAATTAGAATTATGTGTTCATAGAATGAAAAACATAGAGAAATAAATTAAAATCCTTCTCCCACTTAGGTGAATTTGACCTTGTACAGGGGAATTCATTGATGAAAACTTTATATAAGTACTAAGGTGAATGCAAAAATTCTAAGGAAAATTAGCGACTCCTAAAGAGAATCATAAAATTGGGAAAAAGAAAAATGTGTGACTTCTGAGGTGGCTCTGCCATGTTCTTAAGTGAATCTATGAGGTATAAAATCATTTTAATCCTAGTGCATTTAGTCAACTCTTTCACATTTGGGTATTAACCCACTAACTTGAATTGCATGTGATCATGTTAATGATCTCCTTTTAGCCCTTATTAGTCAAAGACTAGTGGATTGTAAACACTTAATGTTGTTATTTGTAGGCCCACAAGGTCAAAGACTATTTTTATCACTAATCTAGGAACATTTTAATTTCTTAAAGTGTTAGTTAGCCTTGTTTGATGTTCCTATGGTCCTCTATTGACATATGTTAAATCCTATTGCACGTTTTAGTGAGCTTGGAGATAAAAAATCATGGATCAACCTAAGTCTTGTTGTGTATATCTTAGGAGTGCTAGCTATATATATGATCTATCTGTATGGTTCGTGTGAGCCTAGACATCAAAAATGGCTAGCATATGGGTATGTGTAGGATCATGATGGGCCAAAAAGTGGCAATATGTAAGTGATATGATGGCCCATGTGGCTGATGAATTTTTTTTACCCAAAATTGATGAAATGAAAAGGGTTTTTTAAGAAGATTCTCAACTTTCCACCAATATAAATTATACTTTGATTTGAATTTAATAAATAATTATTATTCATTTTTTATGTGAATTATGACTAAAGTCCTAATTAATAGGTTGGTTGAAAAACATCTATAGCTTTCAAACGGTATCATATTTTTTGAATCTGAAACATGCATTACATTCTATGATTTGTATACTATAGGATTAAAAAAAGAAAAATTGAATTTCATGAAGTTTTGACCAAGTAAAGGTGGTTAGACATACGAGTTTTTATATTTTTTTAAAGTTGTAATAAAAAATTCATGATTAATTATTTACTTGGAAAAAAATTACAAACAAATATGCAACACATCCGGACATGATTCCTCTACTAATATCTAAAATATTATAAAAAAATATTATCATTTTATTGTGGTTAGGGTGGTCAGACAGACACCTACTTCTTATTTTTTCCCTGAAATTTAAGTACTACTACATTGAAATTTCAAATTTTCACCAAATAGATTTTTTTTTTAAATAAACCTAGTAGTTTAGAAATTAAATTCAATTTTCTAGAGATTCTATTCTTACATATTTTTGAAATAATATAGATAACTTATTCAAATTTTTACGTCAAGTTGCCTAACTTTGATTTTTCTAAATTTTTTGCCACCTAAGGGCCTGTTTTTTCCATGATGATCCTGGACATATCCATATCCTTCCCTCTATGAGTTCTACTTGGGGATTTCATCTCCCTAAGGGATGACCTCAACCATGTGAGTCAATGGGGTATAGAAAGGGGGAGAACAAAATGTGTACCCTAGTCTAGTAATTTCATGTCTATCAAAGCTTCAATGTTTAGGTGATATGAAACTATGAGTGCAAGATTGATCTAAATGACCTAGCGGACATTCCCAACACATGCTCATGATCAAATAGTATTCAAAAATATTCATTACATATCCTCTTAGTATTTAGAGAATGCACTAGATCACCTTCTGTTAGCCTAGCTTAGAACCATTCAACCATCAATTAATGTGGTCCAAGGGATGCATATCATACCATAAAGTTATTCATATTGTACCATCATGTACTAAGATAAGGATTATTAACGTATTGGCCATCTAGCCACTATTGGTAAGAGGTTCTTCACCCTTGTGGTTTGTGATCTCTATCTATCTAGCTACCATGAGATGATATTAGCTTCAATAGTAGGCTTACATTGATTGTCAAACCCACTTGACTAATTTAAGATTGTATTATTTGACATGTCTTCTTTTAATAGACTTGTGAAATTATTTTTTCAATCCAATCCATGTCATTTATCTTTTTTTTTTATTCATCATCTCCACTTCTTCTATGATCTATCCATCCTAGCTATTCAAGTGAATTAACACCATGTCCCTAGTAAAATCTACTAATCCTTAAGAAAATCCACTTCTTACTAGTCCTCTATTGTATGCCAATCAAACAAGTCCATCCCAAGCTTAAGAAAATATTCTTGTCCTTAGGTGAATTCACCTTGTCAATACATGAATCCACCCTCACAAAAACCCTTTGTATATTGTTGGATTAATTTAATATATTTTTTAGTGAATATGTATTCATCTAGATTAAATTTCCCTTTCTTGATGTGAAACACTTTGTCTCACCTTCATTCATCACCAATCCAAAAAATGTTTTACATTAGATCAGTGAATGCGACCTACCTTTTAGTGAAAAATTATCCCCTAATGTGAATTGACCCTATCTATAGAAGAATTCATTCCCATTTGAAATCAACCATTCATCATCAAAATTATTCTCATCTCCAATTAAGTGAATCTGCAACCTTTTTAGCAAAATTCATACAATTTTAAGAAAAAATGTATCAATTGGAATCCTTGACTTGTTTAAGTGAATGCACTATGTATTGAACTAAATTCATTCCCTATGAAAATATAAAGAGAACCATTAGGTCCTCACATTAGCCAATGTATTCATGTGCCTAAATTTGCAAATAAATATTTTATCTAGTTCAAATCCAACCCAAAATTATCACTTTCATCTCATTGACCAACATCAACTCAATAAAAAAATCATCTTCTTAGAACAAGGAGTCAAGAAACCACCTCTAATTAACATCTAGACAATCTAGTATCACACATCCAATCATAGAAACTTAATCAAGATCCTAAATCCTAATTAAACTATCCATGATGATGCTTTCTTAGTAACTTAGCCTATCCCAAGTTAGTAATCCCTCATTCAAACTATTTCATCTTGAGCCAAAGGTATAGTTTTCATTGATACATCCTCTTTCTTGAGAACTTAACATATCTCAAGTAGGAAATCCATCCAAATGAACTTTGACATAGGATCTTGACCATGGTTGAGAACATGCTATCAATTGTCCGTCCCAACAATCACCCCATTAGTTTAACTAGTAGTTAAAATTAGAAGACCCTCTCACCCTATTTTAAAAAATTTCATAATCTAACCTTAAACCAAATCCTAATATGAGCTTAATATAGATTCTATTCAAATATTCATCTAAATATTGATTTGAGCTTCAATAAATCCACATCTAAGATCTTCTAATATTGAAACAAACAAGTTAATATCCCTTCTTCCATATTGTTCTAATTCATCCCATTAAAATAATCATCTCTTCTTATGTCTTTATTTCCATGCAGATCCAATTTAATATAATGAATCTCTATCCTCCAAAAAGACCAACAAAATTTCATGACCAATAAAATTTTTATCGTAAAGCTTTTAATAGGATCTAGGATCCCTTGTTTGTGGGAACGTAACCCCTTACCCTTAAATTTTATATTCTTACAAAGTTTGATTAGTATTAGATATTAATTATGTTTAAAACATGAGACATAGTCTTCATCATTGTGTAACCAAGATTCTTTGGATGATTCAACCTACTATTTTGATAACTAACCATATTTGAAAAAAGTGGTAAAGTCATATTGGAGGGTGGATCATTTCTTATTCTTTTCCATATTGAGATGATCATGAGATTTTTGTGATAGAGGTAGCTTTCAAATGTGGAAAGCATCTTGGATTTAATATTTGCTACACCATTTGTCTATGATCTTGACTTTGGTAGTAGGAGGTCAATTAGATGAATTAGATGAGGCACCTCTTTGATCAATGTATGATGATTTTGTTGGGGTGATGATTTTACAACTTCTATGACTGGGTAGTGGTTTGATTTTTATAATTTGTGCTCCAAAATTTTATAATATTGAAAACAGTGTGAATTTATGAGAATTGCGATTTTAATGCCTTTGTGGTAGAATTTAAGAAATTTATAAAAGGTGGAACAAATTACTCTCATGGAATGTATCTATGAGAATCTTAGAAGGATGTTGTATGGAAGATCAAGATTTAAAATATGATAAAGGGTGCCATTATAATAGGTCCACTATAGATATGAACACAAATGGTGCATTTGGTCTCTCTTTTTGCATTATCATAAAGCTTAATTATGACTATATTTGAGATTCCAAGGTTATTTTTGTGTATTTAAGAAGTCTAACTAGTTATAATGTCGAAAGATTAAGACAAAAAATACTATCGAAGTATGCTCTTGATAATAGGCTTGGTGATTTTGGCTTCAAAATGACATGGTTGATTATAGAAAGGATGAAAAGTAGGACTTTTATGAGAACTAAATATTACATGACTATTTAAGTTTAAATAAGCCATAAGTGCTTGAAATTTAGAGGGGTTGATTCCTTTAGGAACCCTTGACTCCTTCATGACTTGGTTTAATATGTCTTGATGTTATGTGAAGTTGAGAATATATAGGATTGATATCTATGTTGGATTCTTATCAACTTCTACAATAAGATCATCCATGTCTTTATGACTAGGAAAAGGGGTTGCTAAGACCATAACCTATCCTTGGAGTTTGGTTATAGCACACCTAAGAAACTTGATTTTAATGGTATTTATACATGTTAGAGGGAGGTTGATTGATGTTGCTTAGGGTTGAATTTTACTCAATGGATGCTTTATGATAATAGATATTATGATTATGATTTTTTAATCTTGAGTTTTTCTTAGAGGAAGACTAAACTTGATCATGCTTCAAAAAATTAATTATAGTAAATTTCTAGGTAACTTGCATTAGGTGAAGATGAAAGTGTACATTCAATCTCAATCACATGCTGATCTATTAAATCTTAGATATTATTTTTAAACTTTAGTCATTTGTTGGTGGTATGCCCTTTTACCTTATGATATTCACAATATTTGTGATATTTATACTATGTTTGGACTTCATCAAAATGCTTAGTAGGTGTCCAAAGGTAATCATATTGTTTTGTAAAAGATTTTTGAATACTTCTTCCAAACTTTCTCTTAAGGGGACTCTGTATTGTCATTTCTTAAGTTGTTGCTTGGGTTGGTCTATAGGTAGAATAGTGTTATACATATGTTTTGGACCAATTGGATAACTTTTGTTCAATTGTTTCATATTGACTACATTTTTGTTTTCTGCAAATATATTTTTTCTTTTCATTTTGATTGTTGTTTGAAATTTGTGCAAAAAATTAATCAAACCTTTAACAATCAAAATATTTATATTTAATTTAAAACTAATTAATGTACACATTATTTTTCAAAAACTATTATTAAATATAGATAATTAAAATATATATATAGAACATTTAGAAGATTAACACCAATACACATATAATTTTCATAACTCTATGCATAATAATAGAATCCTCGAGTATGATTTAACAATGATACTCCCTCTGAAATGTCCCATAGCTCTATGATACTAGAATTCTAACTAGACTTATAGCCGGTATTATTACAAGTCTAGTACTTGTCGTGTTGCTTCTGGTTGCTGCAGCCGTTTTCTCGGTGGAAGAGAAATAAGCACAGAGACGTTATGGGAGAATGGGAAATGGAGTATTGGCCTCCTAGTTTTAAGTACAAAGAATTACGTACTGCAACCAAGAGCTTCCGAGATGATCAAGTTTGGGCTGTGGAGGTTTCGGACAAGTGTACAAGGGAGTGCTCCCCACTAATGGCCAGGACTTTGCTGTAAAATCCATCTTTAGACAGAGCATAGATTTTAGAGATGAGATGCAGAAAGAACTCAGGTTAGGACTGAGGTGCTGGAAGCGTCTCTTCCCAGTTTAGATCCATATGAGATGAGTGTAGGGAGCAGTAATTTATATCCAAGTACAGGAGTATCTTTTGCCTCGACTTCCAAGTGTTTAGAGGGACGATAGTGAAGATTCTGAACAAAACTAGTCTATCCTTTAGTAGAGCTTTCCTTCTCAGATTTTAATGGAAAGCACTGGAAAGAGGACCGAAAAGGTATTCTGTCTGGCCTTGTTGACCAGAGGATCTCGTATTGACAAATCTACTATACTAAAGTTTGGAGCTTGATATGAAAGCCTTTTTGTGGTCGCCTATGGGAAAACAAGGCTTGTATTTTGAGGAGAGCTTCATCATTCTAGAATTCATATAGGGGTGTGTGCTCATGTTGGTACTAGTCAATACAATCATGATATTGCAAGTTAAGGTTTATAGTGCAAATGTAATTATCATAGAATAATTTGGTAGTGCCTTTATTTTGATAAGGATCATAATTAGTAATATATTTGACATGATTAATAAAAAATGAAGCATCTTGAATAGTTTATTAAAATCCACTCAGGTTATCATAGAGTTCATCGCAAGGAAAATATCCTAGCTCCCATGTCTAGCCATTCTATCATAAAACTTAATAGACTCTCGATCTTTCGTTCTATTATTTTGAGTATAATATTTGCTACACCATTTTTCTATGATCTTGACAAAGTAGGAGGCCATTTCGACAAAGTAGATGGGATGCATTTTGGATGAATGTATGATGATTTTATTGGGGAGGTGATTTTATTTTTAGAAATTTTCTTTCAAAATTTTATAATACTGAAAAAGGTGTGAATATATGAGAATTGTGATTCCAGTGTCTTTATGGAAGACTTTAAGATATTGGTAAAATATGGAATGAACGAATTGCATGAAATGTATCCATGGGAATGTTAGAAAAATATTGTATGAAAGATCAAGATTGACAACATGGCAAAGGGTGTCATGTATAATAGATCCATTCTAGATACGAATGCAAATTTGTGCATTTTGTCTCTATTTTTGCATTATCATAGAACTTAATTATCTCAATATTTGATTTCAAAGACTTTTTGTGTATCCAATAAGTCTAACTAGTTGTAAGTTACAAAGATTAAATCCAAAACCATTATCTCTAAGTGTGCTCTTGATATTATCCAGTGATTATGACTTCAATATGAAATGAGTGATTAAAGAAAGGATAAAGAGTTGGAATGTTGTTACTACTAAAGATGATATGATGGTTTAAGTTTAAATGGGTCATAATTTTTAGGAATTGAGAGGGGTTGATGTCATTCTAGGATTCCTTATCTCCTCCATGACTTCATTTAATATGTCTGGATGAATGTTATGTGATTTGAGAATATCCAAGATTGATATCTATGTTCGAGTCTTCTCAAGTTGTTCAATAAGATCATATGTCTTTAGGAGTAGGCAAAGGGGTTCTTGAGACCATAACTTATCCTTAGAGTTTGGTTACAACACAACTAAACAACTTGATTTTAATGGTATTTATACATGTGAAAGGGGGTTGATTGATGTAGCTTACGATAGAATCTTATTCATAGGATGCTTTACGATCATAGATATATTATGATTATG
Organism: Sequoia sempervirens; assembly: GCA_007258455.2. Classification (NCBI taxonomy): domain Eukaryota; kingdom Viridiplantae; phylum Streptophyta; class Pinopsida; order Cupressales; family Cupressaceae; genus Sequoia; species Sequoia sempervirens. Next base: position 326,276,360 of record VDFB02000008.1, read on the forward strand.
ATTGTCTTATCTTGAATTTTTCTTAAAGAAAGACTAACCTTAATCATGCTTTAAAAATTCATCATAATAAACTTCTAGGTAACCTCATTAAGTGAAGATGAAAGTGTACATTGAATTGACCTATTTAATATTAGATATTATTTTAAAACTTCAGTCATTTGTTGGTTATGCCCTTTGACCTTATGATATTCACAATAATTGTAGTCTTTGGATTCGACTTCATCAAAAGACCTAGTAAATGGAAAGGTAATCTATTTTCTTATAGAAGCTTTTTAATACATTTTCCAAAGGTTTGCCGAATGGGACTATGTATTGTAATTTCTTAGGCTCTTGTTTGAGTTGATCTATAGGTAAAACAATGTCATGTTTGCTTTGGACCACTTGGATAATTTTTGCTCTATTGTTTTGGACTACATTTTTTTCCTATGCGAAACATGGCAGACTAGGTAAGTCATAGAATAGTGCTTCTAACAGCATCGGCATCACTTCTTCTCAGCTTTTACTTTGGTCTAGAACAAGGTATACGAGACATATGTTCATGGAACCCTTATATACATATGCAATAAATCTATGATAAAATCAATTTCTGATATATTACAGGTTTAAACTGAGGGCTGAACTGCAAGACTTCCATAGGTTGCGGTCTCAAAAAATGATAGGATATATTTTAATTATTTATTTTTCTCTCTATATATATATAAAACTTATTTATATGTATCTATAAATTAAATAAAAAGATATAATTCCATGGTTGTCTACATATATATGCATATATATATACAGATAGGTTAAAAAAAAGGAGGCATAAATTTTCAAGTGAGTATATTTTCGTTGACACACCATTCATTTATGTGTTTATATGTTTTTCCATACTTAGAAATGTAATTACAAAACTATGAGAACATGAAATGGAACACAAGGGAAATCAACATTGCAGTGTGTCAAATTCATTTATATGTATATATGGTTCTCCATACTTTAAAAATGTAATTGCAAAGCTCTGAGGACATCAAATAAACACAGGAAATCAACGTTGCAGACATCCATTTTTTCCATATATTTTTCTTGGTAACTGTTCAGTGAATCGATGCAAATGTATGGATATATTCTAAATAACGAAAACATAATCTATATGCACTAACACCACAACACACAATTTCCATGACTCTATGCATAATTTGCTAGTAATGCCATGATACAATGGAAAAAGAATAGTCCACATACACTGGCCTTGCTGCACAGTCAGACTATACTTGTACAGTGCCAAGTGGACTCAAACGATGGCAACACCACACTTTGTCATCGTGATGTGATATACATAATCACAGGAGTCTCATTACGAGGAGTCAAATTGTATAGTATGAAAATGCTGATTACAGATCCCATGCATATATAAGCTAAATAAAAATGTTCATTACTGATCCCCTGCGGTGATTAGCTGGAGAAGATCACTGCAAATTGTTGTGGCTGAAGTTGTTCTGAAGAAGGCTACCAGGAGGATGCGGCAAGCACTGATCACGTTGTTGACGAAGTAGTTGTGAATCAGGACGTGAATGCTGCGAATTATGAACCAGATATTGCAAAATTTCATGCCAATCCAACTTGAGAATAGTAGAATAAAATTGATCCCAATCCCCTTGTTCCTGAAATTGTTGCAAGCAACTGCTCAAAACATTCTGAGTAGATTGGGAATTGTGACCCATTTCTTGAAATTGTTGTTCGCCACACCCAAAAATATTGTGAAGAGTGGTGGAAGAAGAATTCGACAAATTATGGTCCAGATCCACTTGTTGCTGAAAATGATCCGGAGGGAAATGATCTAGTTGTTGTTGAAATTGCCATGGACCATCAAAGAAAAGACCATCTTGTGCTTTCCAAGATTGTTCTCGCGGCTGAAAACGACCCGGAAAGGCAATAGGAGGGAAACGATCTAATTGTTGTTTAAATCGCACTGGACCGTCAGGGAAGAGATGAGCTTTCCCTTTCCAAGATCGTTCTTGCGGCTGACAGCGTAGAGTACCAACAGGATAACATTGTGGTGCTTGTAAGTTCACGTCCGTAACCATTATTCCAGCTGCTGATATCTGAGGCTGAGGAGGGGCGAGCCCTGTAGGTTTGCAGAACGGATTACAAAGAAGCAATCATATATTCAATTCTGTGCATTTTTAGTTATTTGGAAACAAATAAAGTAAAAAGGGTCTTAAAACTACTCTGGATTGCATGTAAATCTCGAGCAACGAATATACTTTACAGAAATTGAGATATATGTCGTACAAACTTTGGATGTACAATATTTGTTAGAAACATCTGAAATCACCCAGTTTTCTAATTATCATCCACACCTGTAAATTCTGTGGAAGACTCTGATCTTTCTTCATGAGCATACTCAGAAGGACAACAAATAGGAGGTTGCATGTTCGAAACATCATACCCTCTTCCTCCTCCTGCATGGCTTTCGGAAGTTCTTCGAAATTCGAAAGACAAAAGAAATGAGTTTGCATTAAAGAATAACAACAACAACAATAATAATAATAAGGAAGCTTACCGCTTTTCTTGTATTGGCGAAACCGCTGAAGGAATACCATTTGCAAGAAAATCCAAGGCTTCCGCATATGCCTTTTCAAATTCCTCTGTTAAAATCACAGTAAATTCTTCAGGACATTGAGATATATGTCGTACAAACTTTGAATGTACAATATTTGTTAGAAACATCTGAAATCACCAAGTTTTCTAATTATCATCCGCACCTATATATGTATTCGAAGGCCCTGGTCTTCCATACTCGAAAGGAAAACACACGGGAGGACGTTGCATGTTCGAAACATCATACCCACTTCCTCCTCCTGCATGGCTTTCGGACGTTCTACGAAATTCGAAAGACAAAAGAAATGAGTTTGCATTAAAGAAGAAGAAGAAGAAGAACAATAATAATAATGACGCTTACCGCCTTTCTTGTACAGGCAAAACCGGTGAAGGAATACCATTTGCAAAATAATTCAAGGCTTTCTCATGCGCCTTTTCAAGTTCTTCTGTTAAAATCACAGCTAAAATTCTTCAAGACATTGAATTATCAAAAGAAAGCATCGTGTCAAACTTCATTCTGCTCCAAAACATTAAAGAAAAAGAACAAGGAAAAGAATCTCACAACACTGAACATGTTACTACATTAGAAAGAATTGCATGACAGTCTCTAGAAATAAAAAATCCAATTTGGCTACACTTACCTGATCTGCGGGCTTTGGGACGTCCTGGGGGACGAAACTTGTATTTGAAGACTGGGGGACGAAACTTGTATTTGAAGACGGGGGGACGAGACCTGTATTTGTATTCCTTAACCATCCTGTTGAAAATTAATTTTGCTAAGCAAAAGAAATTATGAAACAATTATGAACAAAGATTTCATGGGGATGCCATTTTCTTTCAGATTCAGTGTTGTACTTATAGCCACGAAATATAATTTTGTACGGTCGGTGTACATGCAATGGTGAGTTAAGTCTATCAGTGAAGCGAAGTTATGTATTATCCATGCCATCGATGCATCAACATGCATGCTGCATGGACGGGTGCACGTGCATATACGAAACTCAATCATTTCTATTTTTAGTTTGCTTTTATCTCTTTCAAATATGGAAATAAATAGTTTATTCAAGTTAATAAATCTAATCAAATTTTAGTTCTAATAATAGATTAATATAAATTATTGTATATAAATTATTATAAGGAGTATAGATTTTTAAATACTAACATATATGTCCAAAAAAATATATATTTTTGAGTTTTGTTTTAATTATGTTCATTTCATCTTGATTTTTAAATGTTTTTTGTATTATATTTTGTACTCAATCATTATGGGTGAAAGTGATTTAGCATATCTATTTTTACCACTCTATATGATAATATTTGTCATATTGTTTTTGGTAATTCAGGGGTGTCCTCGCAATTCAGCCCAACAAGCTCGCTATTCAACCCAACGTGTTCCCTTTATAGGGTGCGCTGAGGTGAGACTAGTCCCCTAGGGATGCACTACCACTTCATATGATAATATTTGTCATATTTTTTTTGGTAATCTAGGGGTGTCCTCACAACTCAGCCCAACGTGTTCCCTTTATGGGGCGAGCTGAGGTGAGACTAGTCCCCTAGGGATGCACTACCACTCCATATGATAATATTTGTCATATTTTTTTGGTAACAAGCGAGTTGATGCCAGACTAATCCCCTAGGGATGCACGCAATAGGCAGAAAACCATGTGCATCAGGTAAGCTCGAGCCTCGGAGTCGAGTCTAGTGGGGAGCAAACCCACAACCCAAGCCAACTCCACTACCCGTGCGGACTCGATAATATTTGTCATATTAAAACATATGATAGAGGTAGATTTCATATCAATAAAATGACTAATTAATCTTTTGCTCTCCACATATATATATATATATATATATATATATATATATATATATAAGTTAATAAATCTAACCAAATTTAAATTCCAATAATAGAGCTAATATAAAATATTGTATATAAATGTTTATAAAGAGTATAATTTTCTAAGTATTTTAATTTTTGAGTTTTGTTTTACTTTTAAGTTTGCTCTTATTTTAAACTTTCATTTTAATTTTATTTTAGATTATTTTTTTCTAAAAATATTTGAGAAATGTTTTTATGGCCAAATTTTATATATGAAAATAAATGAAATATTTTTTTAGTTTATATAAGTTAACAACTCTAATCACATTTAAATTTTAATAATAGAGATGAGATAAAACATGATATATACTTTTTACAAATAATATGAAAACTTACAAAAAAGATAATTGAATTTAGTTTTAAGTTTAAATAGAAAACATTTTATAATAGACAATGTTTTTGATTTATCATTATATTGTGTACTCATAATAATGATAAATTGACATCTAACTCATCTTACATTTCAAAAATGATTTCTTCAATGTTAAACATTCAATATTATATAATAATTATTAAGTGTTGCCAAGTTAAGTAATATAAATAAATAAATAAAACATATAGAAATAAAAGAAAATAAATTTACATAAGTGAATAAAACAATTTTAGAAAAAAAAACCCTATCAAAGTATCATTCAAATAATGTGAAAAAATGATATGTGTTGGTTCTATCCAAACATAAGAACATTGCCTTTATAATCTCTCATCCCCTACTTCTAGTTATAAATACATCTTCTAGTCAATTCATATATCGCATAAAATAGGCTACTTATGTGGAATAATTCATGAAACATCACTAAGTCACAATATAAGACATGAAACAAAAGAGATAGATAAGAGAATGTAAGCCTAGATTCTTGAATAATATGTAGGATAAATCCATGGTGAGAAATTTAAATTAGAATAAAAAGATAATAATTAGATGAAAATATCAAGGAAAAGAAAAAATAAGTTATAAGAGTTTGAATACATATTTTAGATTGGATATTAGCAAGATTTATGAATGAAAAAGAAAAGATATCAAAGGGACATGTATATGGATTAAATAAAGTGTGAAATGTATGGAGCATAATAAATGAGCTAAAACTTTGAACATAATATTGCGTTTCACAGTAATATAGAGTAAGATAAGATAAATTAGTACACAAAGGTCTAATTATCAATTTTTTTAACTTTTAATTGATTATGTATTTATATTTATTGAGTATATTCAATTAACATACTATTTCAGAGGGAAAGACTTTGAAATCTCTGTTGGATGTGTATGGGAGGGCATCTGGCCAGTTGAGTAATAAACAAAAAAGCTCTCTCTTCTTCTTTAATACTCCTGAACACATACAGAATAAAATTGCCAGAATCCTAGGTTACAGGGTGGAGTCCTTACTTGCCACCTATCTAGGTTTACCTTTAAGCCTTCAACCCCGAAGTCCTTTTGGATTTTGTTGGTTGAGAGGTTTAGTAAGAAGCTTGCTGGATGGAAAGGAGCTTTGCTAAGTCAAGCGGGTAAATTACAACTCCTCAAAGCTACTCTTCAGAATCTGTCGATTTATGCTTTAAGCCTCTTTAAAATCCTTGCCAAGTTTGCGGATGCCATTGAAAAGATTCAAAAAATATTTCTTTGGTTGGGTGTTGAGGAAAGAAAAAGGTTGCCTTTAATAGGGTGGTATCTGGTGTGTAGACCTAAAAAGGCTGGTGGTTTAGGTCTTAGAAAAATCAGAATGGTTACCAAGATTCTTCTTGCTAAAAAAATTTGGAGACTATTTTCGTCTTCAGGGGAATGGAAAGATATCCTGACAAGCAAATATTTGGAGAATAACATATCTCTTATAATCATGATGGATTCCCATCTTCTACCCAGAGGCTCAACCTGCTAGAATAACCTGATTACTGGTAGAAAATTTGTTGAAACAGGAGTGGGTTGGCAAATCAGGAGTGGAAACCAAACAATATTCTGGGAGGACATATGGTTGTTTAATGAGCCCCTTATCAAAATTGAACCTTTTCGCGGGTGGGATGAGATTTGTAAAACTCTATTTGGTTTGTATGTTAAATATTATTGGATGAATGGAAAATGAGTGGATCTGTGTCTTGTTAGTAAGGCTCTTGCTCCTGTTCATTCATCCTTGCTGGCTGTCATACTTTTCCATGATCAAACAGAAGATCGTCTTGTTTGGAAAGATGAACACTCAGGAAACTATTCTATTTCGTCGGCTTTTGCCAGGTTGTCTTCTACCCAGGTTCATCCTCCCTTCTGGTCGAATGCTTGGTTCAAACACCTTGTACCTAAAGTCAACATCTTCTTCTGGATCCTACTTCAAAACAAATTTCTCATGGTTGATAATGTTTTTAAGCGAGGCTTTCAAATACCCAATAGATGTTATCTCTGAAAGATGGAAGCAGAGTCAGTCTATCATATGTTTCTTCATTGTCGTTTTGCTACCTCGATTTGGGAAAAATTCCTCTGTTATTGGCAATTATCTTGGGTGTTCCCCTTGTCAATTGAAGACTTCTTCATCCAATGGAAAGCCCCTACTCACAATCCATCACTTCGGAAATTGTGGGATTTTTCCTTCCCTCATGTTGCTTGGGGTCTATGGAAAGAATGAAACAATATAATTTACAGAGATAAATAATCTTCGGTGGTCATTGTGTTTGATAAAATAATCAGATTAATGAAAGAAAATTTCAATGCTATCCCCTAGAAGGTTTGTAACACTGAGAAAGTGGCTTGTTCTTCCTATGATCTTACGATGGCTAAATAATGGAATATTAGTTTAGATATTTCTTGTGCTCGTAAACATGCTAAGAAGGACAGGGAGGGTGTCTGCTAGAATTTTCCGCCTAACGGTTGGATCAAAGCCAACTTTGATGGGGCGGCTAAAGGTAATCCTGGGGCGATAGGATGCGGCAGAGTTATAAGGGATTCTTTTTACAATTTTCTCGTTGTGATTGCCACACCCCTTGGTTCTCAAACCAATCACTTAGTTGAGGCTGCTAGAGCTTTTCATATTATAAATTTGGCTCATAGTCTGAATTTTAAAAACCTTTGACTTGAAGGGGACTCAAAAAATATTATTGAATGTATTTTAGATAGGTCCCCCCCTCATGGACCATAAATTCTTGGATTGGTGGTGTTATTTCGACCTTAGCTAAGTTTGATAATATAAAGGTTTCACATGCCTATAGAGAAGCCAATGTTGTGGCAGACTTTTTTGTGAATGAAGGGGTTAAAAGAAAAGGAAAGTGCACTTGGCTGAAAATTAGTGATTTAGGTGTTAATGTCCGACCCTTATTGAACTATGATGCATCACATGGGAAAGATCCATGTCATCTCATTAATGATGATAGAACGGGGTAAGTACATCACTATCATTAGATTGCATGGGGCCGAGCTAATGATGATAGAATAGGGTAAGTACATCACTATCATTAGATTGCATGGGGCTGAGCTAATTAGCTTATCCTGTAAGATTGCTCGACATGCTTTGTGGGCTCACAGGTTTGGCGGGACCATTTCGAGTCAAGATTTCATCTCTGTCTGCATTACTGTGATTGCTAAAATGGGAGGAGATAGAAAAAGAGTTGAGCCAGATAGCTTTGAGATGCATACTAGAAACACTAAAGCATGGAACAAAGTTAAAAGTGGGGGTTTACTCCCTTTTTTGGAAAAACTCCATGGGTCTAATCAGGAAGCTACAAAGCATTTTGAGAGGAATTGGGACAATGGGGAATTAACCCTCTTTGGTAGGAAAGTTAAGCTCGATGAAAATCTCATAGCTGAAGTGACTGGTATGTCCACTGAAAGGCACAAATTTTTCTGGGACATAATTTTCTTTGATGAAGCAGTGGTCAGATTTTCAAAGAAAGACAAGGAAAAATTGAAACTGGTGAAAGTTTCCAATAGTTACTTTGAGATCAACACCATTAAAGCTCTCTAGAGAAAATTTATTTGCATCATCATGGAGTATATCACCCTGGATGGTCATTTCAAGAGGGCCTATGGCTATCATTTTGCCTTGCTCAATCATTTTCGCTATAAGGTCAGGGTTTCTCTTCCCTACTATCTTTTATATTCCTTAAGAAAGAGTCTAGAAGACCATAAGAAAAACCCAAAAAGATATCCTATATTACATACTAGTCTGATTAGGTTAATTTTTGAACATTTTCAAAATATGTCGGCCCCTGCTAAATTGGATGCCTCTTCGGAGTCCGAGGAGGATGATACCGAACCAAGTTGTTCAGGGAATAAACCCGATTTGAGTCTAGTGAGGATGGTCCTGAGTCCGCCCTCTTTCCAGACTGGTAAGAAAACCCAAATCCATAATCCCCAGTTTGTCAAAGCCTACCCTAATTTTAAGCCTGGAAGCTTTACTCCTAAAACTAAAGGTGCTAGAAAGAATCTACCTATCAAAAACCTTGTTTCGTATTCTGAAGATTCTTCTCATCTGAGGATTCTAGCACTAATAATAATTCATCCTCTATTCTCCCATCGATGGATAGAGATGTTAGAACTGAGTCCCCTGGAGCCTTTGACCCTACTAAAAGTTGCTTTAATCTTGATAGGGAACCCTCTACTGATTTTTTGGGCATAGCTAGGAATAATGTTGCAGACCATTTCAGAATGTCGAAATGGGTCTTTCACGAAATTAATGCTTGAAAATAAAAAATTGGGCCCTCTAGAGTAAATTGAAGAAATGGGAGCTAAGGTCTCACCGTTAAGCAAGAAGGATGTAGAGCGTAAAGATTACATTGCCAGTAAAGAGATCCAAGACAATGCGGGTAAGGAAAAAAGTATTGAAATAGACTTGGAAAAAATGAAAAATAATGTGAAGATAATTGCTAAACATAATAATAGGATGGCAAGACATAACGCCATCATTATCAACGCTATGACTGAAAAATTAGACAAAGCTAATCTGAAAAGGAAGGCACCCCCCATGCCACAGATGATTCAAACTTTTAAGAAGGGTGTCAAGGATATGCAGGACCTGGAGGTAAAGACTGAGTCTATTCTAAAGACTCTGGGTTAGTTGTAGCTGGTTTTTTGGCTTGCGTTTTGGCTGGTTTTTCTATTGACCTTCCTGGTCTTTTATGGCTAGCTACTACTTTATCTAGTTTTTTCTTTTACTGCAGCATGTTTATTCCATTGGACTTTTTTGTCCTTCTCTTTCTTTTGTTGTAAACTTGGTGGTTTCGTGTCCCTGTAAAACCCATTTTTTCCTTTATCAAAAACATACCAACCATAATAGATGATAAAAAAATTCTAAATTTATTATGCATATATAATAAACCCTCCAAATCATAGTCACAATAATATATTTGTTCGAAATCAGGATCTTAGAATGCTAATCATTATAAAAAAGACATACAATATATAAAATGAGAACAATACATGCATATAGATTTTAAAAATTACACAAGATATACATGTGGAAAACTCTTTCAAATAGAAAATCCCATAAAACATCATTTTATAAAAAAACTTACAATAATGGTCTATTATAACATAGACTAAACTGGGAAAGACTTCTTCATAATTCCACATGGCTAATAACACCTCAAGGGTATAGTGATATAGTTCATTATAAAATCTTCAATTTCTATATATCTCAAATGAGAGAGAACCTCCTTAAATATAGGAGGAAGGGGGACATAATACCTAAAAGGTTATTAGTCACACCTATTCAACAATCATCATTCTTAAATAATTAATAATCTAATTATTAAACTATAATTATTTCAATTAGGATATGCTTAATAAGAATATAATATGTAAGGTTTTATAATCTTATATTAGAAAAATATATAAATGTTACAAGGGTATGACCCCTAATGACATTATTTTCTAACTATTGGAAAATGGTCAGTGCTCCCCTCAGAATTCGTGACATGGACTAACTACCTCTCATGGATTCGTTAACTCTGGCGGTTATATCATGCATTAACAGGTCAACCTTTTTGTGCAATGACTATCATGGGGCTGGTATCAAATCCAAAGGTGTCGAGTTCAAATCCCCTCAGCTAGCATTGAGGGGGATATTATTGGTAAATGGTCAACAATCCCCTTAGGATTCGTGACATGGACTAACCGCCTCCCATTGATCCGTTAACTCTGGCAATTGTATTGGGCATTAATAGGTCGACCTTTTGGTGCATCGACAACCATGGGGCCAACACTAACACTCCCCCTAAATGTTAATAGGAGGCATCACATGTCAATTTCCATAAAAGAAAAAATAAAGTACCCTAGTAATGTAGGCCTTCTTTGACAGTGATAAATAGGACACAAATATATGCCAAAATAAAATTCATGTATTTCATACTACATGAAATTCATCTTGTCATAATTTATAATACTTTTGTTTTAAAAAGTGATGCTTTATGAGGTCTTATAAATATTTTTGTTGCAACTTGAGTCTCCTCAAATCAACCTCACCATAGGTTCATTACATAGTGCCCATGGGACTTAATACAATAATTCTCATAGGACTTAATACAACTCTTTTATAAGTGCAAGAGTTACTGTTAGCGTGAATATTTTCCTTCTTAAGTTTACTTAGGATTAATTGTGCATTTGTTGTTTGAGTAGTTTTTCCTATGCTAGGAATTTTCTCACCTGTCACCCACTTTCATGCCTTTTTAAGGAACTTTGTACATTATGTTTTACATATCACAATACATTTATTTTCACTCTTGGTGAAATAGCATCTCATGTTGCTTCTCTTTCATGAAGGTTTATTTTGGTGTGCAGTTGCTCTTGGTGCTCCAATAGTTACAATGAGAATAAATTTAATATATTCCCACCAAACTTATACATCTATGATTTAGCCACTAGGTAGTTGCATTCACATGCACACTCCCACCAATAGCATCATGTAAGGGAAAACAACCTTCTTCTTTTTTAATTTGGAGAATATAATGCCTATAGGTCTTATATTATACTTGTAGACACTAAAAATTGTCCTAGGCCTACAACTCTTAATTTCTTCATAATTCTTTCATCTTTATGTGTTTTGTAGGTTTTTGTATGATTCACCGCAATTGCCAAGACAGAGTAACACATCCGTTAGTTTTTTTTTTCACAACCGCCAACAACACGAGCCGCATCCATTGTATTTCACCATAACTACCATCCCATCAACCACAATTAATATTTTTGCAATGGATCTGATCCATACCATGCACCACATCTGTCATTCCATGACACAACTACTTAGCTTTGGGTTTGTTTTTTAATTTCTACAAGTAATTTTAGTTTTCTGCATTTTTTGGTTCAGTAGGTTAGGATTTTCTAGTTACTGATAATCTGTTGACACTGTGTGAGAAGAGGGATTTAATGTTTATTTTACAGCTTTGTTTAACTAAGATCTAAAAGCTACAACTCTTCCTTGTTGAAGGCTAAAATTGAAACTACTAATGAAATTTGATGCAGGACATTTGTCAAAGAATGGATTTTGAAACTGATTGTCTATATAGCATAGATCACATTTCGTATAGTGCCTAAAATAAACAATTTCTTATTGTGCTTGGTGCTTTTACACTCTTTTGTTTAGATTAAATCCTGATTTAATAATAAAAGTGTCCTCTCCCCTTACGCACTTGTGTGATCCTAGGTGTAAGAGAAATTGTTATTAACTCTAGAGGGTCTGTCTTGGTGGGAAAAAGTACTCAACCCAATATGACTCAAACCGGCAATGAGCTAAAGGCAAGCTACTCCCGATCGGTATATAAATATGAATTCTAATGGAAAACTTGGGATTACAGGTGTGAATGTGTTATACAGAAAAGTGATTCCCTCAATACCCACGTGGTATGGTAAAACCTTTCGATCATAACCTCTATAAGCTGGGAAACCTCCTTATCGAACCCAATCTTTCCTTGTGTATGGGTGATCCCACAATAGTGGTTTACAATTTTTGGACAAAATGGACTTTGAAATTATTTTTTAAACTAAATCTTCACATTCGAGCACCTATAGCGGCTAAACAGTGAGGAATTTGAAGATGTTGCAAACTAGAGTCTAGTCACATTTTGTTTGTAGATTCTAAAAATATTTTTTTCAATTTTTTTGGAATCAGATTGCACTTCTTTTTCCATCTCCCACGAAAACTGGATTTTTTCATAAAACAACATTTTTAAAAAGTGACGCACACCGTATAACACATAATTTTTTTTCCATAAAGGATAAAATTCTCATTCTTTCGAATTTAGATTTTTAACTCCGATATCTAGTGCTTCCACTTGGGTAGATAGTTTTGTATTGAATATTTTTTCTTTAATCAAGTTTCAGAGTCAAACCAATTACATTTTAGACATAGCGCAACTGTATAACATGTAAATTTTTTTGTATATATATCAAAATTATTTTATTTTCATTGGATCAAGGACTTCAATATCTAGTGCACTCATATTTTTCTAAAAAAAATTGATAATCTACTATTTTTCCACATGTGCAAAATAGAGACCTTCATTTTCGGTGAAAAACCTATATTTAATCATACTAAAAAAACAAATACATAATAAAACCAAAACATATCAAAATTATTTTTGTTGGATAGATCATTCCGAGGACTACTTGATTCTAGTTGGGTTTTTGAAGTCTCCGCCATTTTCATGTTCAAATTGAGCTTGGAAGTGTAAAAATTTAGGTTTTTTTTGTGTCTGAGAGGGAGAATGAGGGTTCGTTCAAGTATGAACCCCTAGGGGTTTGAGTGAACCCCTAAGGGTTTGCTCGAACCCTGTTTCAAGTGAACCACCTCACATAATGCATTTTTATTTGGTTTTTGGGCGGGAAACTAGGGAATGGGTTCGCTCAAACCTCTTATGGGTTCGCTCAAACCAGTAGGTTCGTACGAACCCGTGAAAAATCACATTTTTTGGCATGGGGTCATTTTTTGTGAGTTTTCCTTCCTCACTAGAATTGTAAACCACTATTGTGTCTTCACCCGTATAGCCACCTGAACGGGTTTCCTAATTAAAAACCATTTTTTATAGATTGCCAAAATCCTTCTATTTGCTGGTGTAAGAGGTCGGACCTCTAAAGTCATCCCATTTTTTCACAGTTTTTAGTAGAGATGAAAATTTCCTAGGATGTTATTACCCAGGAGTCTAAATTTTGGTAAGCCCGAGAAGTGACTGCACAATAAGAGGGATCATGTGCTATCAAGATCCTAAGTCATTCACTCTGAATAAGCACGACTAGAGAAATCCAAGTGGGAACTTAGCAAATATTGTCTTGGCCAACCATAGGATCGTACTTGTCTTTTTGGAATCAAACATTTTCACACCAAAACCAAATGAAAAGAAAGTTTCTTCTGACTGTCTTTTGTTTTTCTAAAATTTGATCAAATTCAGACTGAAACAAACTTGTAAACATTGCCAAAAATTAAAGAAAAATTAGATCCTATTAATAGTAAATCACATTTGCTATTTAGAATTGCATTCACTATTATGAACCACATCTACTACTAAGAATCACATATGCTATTGTAAATTGCATCTGATACTGTAAACCGCAACCGACTATAAAATGACGCATCTATTAAATCTACACTAAAATTGTCTGACAATCAAAAAAAAAATCCACTGTCACAGTCTGAGGTAAAACAATCAAAACCTACCTCTAATTATCCTTTCACATTGATCTCTGAACAGAAACCAAAAAGATTTGTTGACACTTTTCACCATTGCACCTTTTAGTATCATTTAGCCATAGCAATAGACATACTAGTTGCAAACTTTAGTTACATTTTAGGATTCCTCATTATCTTCAAATCAAATATAATTTTAGGACAAATGCCTTTGCAGATTAAAATAGGCCAACTTCCCATACTTTGTATAAACCTTTTCTTAGAGGAAAATTGTCATTGAACTAAGTAACTTGTCACACCTATTATCTTTTGTCATTTTGTTGAGTCTTTTCCAACTTGTCAATCTAGTTTGGGAACTCACTTAGTCTCACAAACAATCCTTTAGCAAACTAAATTGAAGTGTTGGCTAAAATTTTGGATGGTTAGTAAGCTCTTTTCAAATCTCCCAAAGTTGATTACCTTTAAAAGCTTGCCTACACTTTTGCATACTTAGACATAGTCATTTTAGGACACCATTATTTTAGAAATTAAGTAGCACATTACATTTAACATCCTTTATTTTACAAAAAGACAAAAAACATAGTTGCAATAGCATTCATCCCTTATATCTAAAAAAATCAAAAAACATAGACTAAAATCATATTATTCATAGACATAGTTATGCATCATTTGCATTTTGAGCATATCTTACATGGTTGAAACAAGGTCAAAAAGGAAACAAAGAGAAAATATGGCTGACCCACAAGACTTATCAATCCATTTTCAAACCCCCCACAAGGGACATCAAGACCATGCAAAACCTTAATGGAAAAATTTGTCACTAGAGAGCAACAAGGACGAGTTGTAGTTGAAGACTTAGATGTTGTTGCTCAAGACCCAAAATTTTCCTCTTTTGTAGATGAATACTTGGCACAAGATCCCTAATGATACTTAGCAAAAATTTTAGTAGAAGGTGCCACATTACCTCTTGGATTTGACATTCATACATTGCAAACTTCATCTACCCAAGGAAAAAACATGACAAATTCTAGTGGCTCTATCCCTCAAGTAACTACAACCATACCATTTGGAGTACCTACCCGAAGTGCCACAACAATGCATACATCACCATTCGAGCATGACACAAGGCCTTAATTTTACCATAGTGGCATCATAGTCAAATCCCTTCAGCACCAATACTGGAAGAAAAAGGCCTAGGATTAGCATAAACATGAAAAATGCTATACCAAACATCAACACCACTAGTGTCATACCACAAATAGGGGTTTCACAAATGGGACACATACGTCTCATACAATTTTGGAACCAGCGCAATACTTTGCAAAATGTTCACGTTCCCAATCAACCAACATCAAACCAAAACTTATTCTCTCACATTCCAAGCCAAAATCCACCCTTCATTCATACACTGAACCAAGATCCGTCACATAACGTTGGGTTTCAAAATACTTACATAGACCCCAACAATACAACCAACACGTCATTGACACAAATGGATGTTCTACAAACACAAATGCAAGCCCTTCAACAATAAATGGATAATATGGCCATGTCTAGCAAAAAGACTTTTTCAACAAAAGACTTATGTCCATTTCCCTTTGGCAAAGCTTTATACATGACACCCTTCCCACATGGTTATGTTATACCAAACTTGAATAAGTATAATGGGAAGCATAATCCTATTGACCATATAAGGGAATTTTCCACAATGTGTATAGAAGTTGCATATGACCCCACATATCTCATGAGACTTTTTCTGCAAAGCCTTGATGGAATAGCACTTTAATGGTTTTCTCAACTTCCATATGGCATAAGGTCATGGGGTTAACTTGCTAAAAAAATTATTGAACATTTCACCTTTAACATTGACAATGAAATCACAAAAGCAACCATATGTCACACCACACAAGATGAAGGAGATAACTTTATCACCTTCTTCCAGAGATGGAGGATTCTAGCTAGTCGATGCCCTGTTGAAATACCTGAAAAGAAAAAGGTCACCATATTCCTAGAAAACCTTAATTCAAAATTGAGAAGTGACCTAAGAGTACACTATTGCACTTCCTTTGTGGAACTAGTAGAAAGGGCATCATACTTGAAAAGGATCTAATTGACAAAGGTGAAACCAAGATGTCAAATAGAACTCCAAATGTTCAAAGCACCCCTAATGATAGGAACAAATATTGGTCTCAAAACAAGAATGTAACCAATGATGGAATTGTCGATGCTAAAACCCTACACGTAGGACCAATCATTACATTTAGAGGACACAACCCCTCTAACAATACACCCAACAATGCCAACCAAATTTCATTTGTTGTATAAAACATGCAACAACCATAGTCCTCCAAGCCTTAGTACAATTTACTTGACCAGTTGGGGAAGACCCCAGTGCAAATTTCTATCTTGGAACTGTTGCATATATCACCTGATCATCGAGCTATTTTAGACAAATCTTTGCAAGGCATGACCGTCCCCACCAACCTTGATGTCAATCATTTTCAAGAGATGGTAGGCTACCTAAGAAACTCTTAGCATGCTACCTTCTTTGAACAATATTACTCAACTGAGAAGACAAACCACAATGGCTCATTGCACCTCGAAGTTCTTGTCCATAAAACAAAAGTTAGATGAGTCTTGGTAGACGAAGAAGTATGGTTGAATATTTACACCTTGAAACTGGTTAAGGAATTAGGCTCCTCAGAGGCGAGTGTTGACACTACTAAGAGAATTGTCATTAAGGTATATGATGATGAAGAACATTCATCTAAAGGAGTTGTAATGCTCCCCATCAAAATTGGTCCTGCAATTATGGATACCAATTTCCAATTCTTGGATCTCATCCTTCCATATAATCTTTAACTAGGTAGACCATGGATACATGCTATGAAGGTCGTCCCTTCCACTTACCATCAATGCCTTAAATTCCTATACAATGACACCAAGATCGTGATAGCTGGTGATCCTAATCCTTTCCAGTATTGCACTAACCTACGTGGAATACCCCAATGAAAAGTGTTTGTCAATAATGAGGCCTCGTCTTCCATTTTGTCACATTACATTGATCCATCTTCACTAACTAAAACATCCACTCCATCTACCATACTGTCAAACCTCAAGGTCCAAGTCTGTGATATGGGATGTGGAGAATATCATATGGATAAGTTGTAGACAAATTGTTACAAGTATGAGCAAGTTTGGTGGTGTTTTCATTGATGTTGTCATTGATGTCAACAAAGATTAGAATTTTGCAGATTGTGCATACATATAGTTGAGATGTTTTTGAGATGTTGTGAGTGCATGGAGCTATCCTTATGATGTTGCAGATGTGCTAAAATGATGGGTTACCAAGTGCTTTTGAGAAAATTAATACAGAGTGAATTTAGAGTTATATATGTGCTTAGAATGTGCTCTGGTATGTGCTTCATTTTTCTTCCATGTTGATCCTATGCTCATGTAGATATGAAGGTTTATTGTTGGTGATTTTTTCGTGATACCTCTAGATTTGTTGCTACTGGTTTGATGGAAGGCACAAAAGTTGTGTTCACCGGTATGTGAATTGTTTTGGCAGAGTTGGTTATCTATGGACTGGGAGAAATTTTTCTACTTTGCAGTCCTCTGTTGTTTTCTCTCAAGTATTGTGGATCTAGAATATGTCTTGTAATGATATTCTTTAGGTTTTCGTAGAGATGTTCGAGTTTTAGTGCTCCTAAAGATGAGCTTCAGAGTTGTTGTGTGGGATTACATAATCCAGATGCTCTATTGGAAATATTTTTATGTTTGAAGGTTGTTACAAATGTTTTGGATGTATCTAGAAGTGTCTAAGATGTGTTCTCATACATGATGAAGCATGTTATGTCATCTGCATGTTATCTTCTTGATATAAAGTGTGCACTTCAATGTTCATTTTTATTTTCATTAGGTTTGGTCGACCTAATGTTTACACTTCATATGAAGAATTTAAAATTTAATTAAGGAAGCATATGGTTGATCTGAGATGTTGCTTTTGGTCTTGGTTAAGTGTGTAATTGGTCCACTCTCATTCTTTTCCACCATAGGAATGTTGAGTTGCCAACCTAGTTTGAATTTATGAAATGAAGCGTATATGGCCAACCTTGGAGAATGTTTCTAAGGATGAAGATGGTATAAATTAAAGTCAACATGTGAAGGACTAGATGATGCAAAATAACAAAGTAAGCCACAAGTGTAGATTAGAGTTGTGCAAAAGTGAGTTGAGGCAGCAGTACTTCATTGTGTTAGATTCTTGAAATAAGTGAGTTGAAGGTTTCTGCAATCTTCTAATCAAGGCTACAGATGTGTGTAAATTTATATGGTGGATCTTTATGTTACCTTTTGTATTTGTAGGTAGTGAGCCTCCTTTCTAGACAATGAGTCCTTTCTATAGGTGGTGAGCCTTTGTATCTGGACAGTGAGTCCTATTATGGGCAGTGAGCCTCTTGTATTCAGTTCTGCTATCACTTTATATTGTGATTTAATCCACACCATGGTTTTTAACTTATTGGGTTCTCCACATAAAATATGGTGTTCATTGAATTGATTTTACTTTCTGTTATCTGCACATTTCATGTTCATACTTAATAACATAATAGTGTGGCTGTGAAGTTGATAACTTTTGTTAGGAGTTTTATGTTTGAATTTGGTGACAACTAATTCACCCCCTCTCTCAGTTGTCTTGCACCTTTTAGCAATTGGTATCAAAGCTTTGGTTCCTTCTTGTAGAGATTAACCACTTAAGGAAGATCTTATGGCACATAAGTTGTCGATCCCTATGTTCGATGGATCTGATTACAGTGACTGGAAAGTGCAAATGAGAGGTATATTATCTCTCTTCATTACAAGACATGGAAATCTGTTGAGATGAAGTATGTTGCTCCGACAAGTGGTCCTACTACTACAAATGAGGTTTATGCTTATGAGGAGAATAAAAAATTGAGGTATACTATTTACAGTGCTTTATCCAAGACTAAGCGAAGAAAATTTATCTCTCTAGGCACTGCTCATGAAGTTTCAAAGAAGTTGGAAGATCTTTATGAAGGAAATGATAGAGTGAAATTGACAAAGAAGCTGATGACAAAGCTTAGATATGAAAATATGAAAATGGAAGAAGGAGAAGATATTGTAAGCTATTTTTTAGAGAATTGATTTAACAGTAAATGGAGTTAGAAATCAAGGGGGTACTCTGACTAATGAAGATATAATTGAGAAGATTCTAATGACTCTACCAAAATGTTATAGTGACAAAGTTCCAATTATTGAGGAAACATATGATCCTAAGGAATATACTAAAGAAGAGCTATTTGGAACATTGACTACATTTGAGATGAGAAAGTTTTGAAAGAAAGAGGAAAAGATACAAACAACATTTAAAGACAAAAAGATTGAAGATGATCCAGATAGTGATGGTTCGGATGAGTTGGAAGTGAACTTTACAAGGAATTTGAAGAAAGGTACCAGTAAGTATAAAGGTATGTTTCCCTTTAAATGTTTCAATTGTGGTAATATTGGTCATTATGCTTCAAGATGTCCAAATAGAACTATAGATAAGAAGAATAGAGATCATAAAGATAGAAAGGATAAGAAATACAAAAAGTTGTACTATGTTAGAGAAGACGGTGGAATCTTTGATGATGAATCTGATTATGAGAATGATGATAGTGAACGCTTGTTCTTAGCTTTGGAGAGTAAATTTGTGTCTGCTAACTCTGGAAAATGTGCAAGAAAAAATGATTTAGAGAACAAGAAGAATGAGATGGAAGGTACTTTGGTCACCACATTTCATGCTAGACAGGATGAAGACTATTGGGTGATTGATAGTGGATGTTCTAATCACAAGATCAGAGATAAAAGTAAGTTTACTAAACTTGAAAAGTATGATAGTGGTTTGGCCATGTTTGGTGATGATTTAGGAGCAAAGATTGTTGAGAAAGGTACAATTAGTTTTGATGGAATACACAACACTGATGATGTATATTATGTAAAGAGTCTAAGGAATAACCTTTTGAGTGTTGGACAGATGTGTAGCAAAGGTTTTAAACTTGTGTTTTAGGATAACACCTATGAGATCATAAAAGGATCTGTAACTATGGTTGTTACAGGAAGGAGAACTCATGGAAACGTCTATCAACTTAAGGGTGTTGATAGTCAGTGCCTTGTATCTTAGGTTAATGAAAGTTGGTTGTGGTTCTGAAAAATGGGACATTTCAAAATTTGATAATCTGGTCAAGATCAATTCAAGAGATGTTGTCTGAGGTCTGCCTAAAATCATAAATCCTGCTAATACTATTTGCAGAAGTTCTCATCTAGGGAAATAGACAAGATGCAGTTTTAAAGGAAAAGAGAAAACTACTTCTGAAATGTTGGAATTAATTCATACAGACCTCTATGGTCCTACTAGAATAGGAAGCCTAAATGATGATATGTATTTCATGCTCCTTATTGATGATTATTCTTGAATGATATGGGTTTCTTTTCTTAGAGAAAAGACTCAAGATCTGGATAGGTTTAAAGTTTTCAAGGAAAGAGTAGAAAATGAAGTGGACCTAAGAATCAATTTTTTTAGATCTAATACATTTTGTGAAGAGCATGGCACAAAGAGACACTTTTCTACTCTAAGAACCCCTCAACAAAATGGAGTGGTTGAGAGAAAGAACTAGACTGTATAGGAAGCTGCAAGAACCATGATGAAAAAAGAAAATAGACCTTATGTGTACTAGAGAGAGACAATACACACTAATGTCTACACTCTTAATAAAGTTCAAATCAGAGGCAATAGCACAAAAAATCCTTATGAGTTATGGACTGGTAAGGCACCTACTATGAAATACATTAAGGTTTTTGGAAGTAGATGTTACATTAAAAGAGACGATTCAAATGGATGAAAAGGGTGAAGTTATAAGAAACAAAGCAAGACTTGTATGCAAGGGATACTCACAATTTGAAGGCATAGACTTTGAAGAGACATTTTCCCCGGTGGCTAGAATGGAAGCTATTAGGATGTTTTTGGTATTTTCTTCCCACAAGGATTTCAAGGTATATCATATGGATGTCAAGTTTGCATTTCTGAATGGTGAATTGGAAGAAGTATACATGGAACAACCTAAAGGATTTCAATTATCAGACAAGCCGCATATGGTTTATAAATTAAAGAAGGAATTGTATGGACTGAAACAATCTCCTAGAGCATGATATGTGAGATTGGATAGTTACCTAACATAGCAAGGATTCAACAAAGGCTCTACTGACAAAAATCTCTACTTCAAAGTGCAAGGTAACAAAATGTTGATAGTAGTAGTATATGTTGATGATATCATTTTTTAAGGAAATGAAAGTATGTGTAAGAGATTTGTAGAGGAGATGCAAAAATAATTTGAAATGTCCATGATTGGTGAGTTGAATTTCTTTCTTGGTCTTCAAGAAAATCAAAATGATAAAGATATATTCATTTCACAATCTAAGTATTTGAAAGAGTTGTTAAAGAAGTTTGGAATGGATGACTCCAAACTGATTAGTACTCCTATGGTGACCAGTTGTAAGCTGATTAAAGATGATGAATCCACTAAAGCTAATTAGAGAATTTATAGATCTATGATTGGTGGACTAATGTAACTTACTGCTACCAGACCAGATATCATGCATGTAGTATGTTTAGTTTCCATATTTCAAGCAGATCCTAAAGAGGTACATGTTATAGCTATAAAGAGGATATTTAGATATCTTAAAGGTACACTGAATTATGGCTTATGGTATCCTAACAATGTTGATTTCACATTAAGTGCTTATACAAATTATGCAGATTGGGCCAGTTGTGTGGATGACTGGAAGAGTAGCAGTGGAGGTGCTTTCTTGGTTGAGTAAGAAACATGACTCAGTTTCTTTATCCACTGCAGAAGCAAAGTATATTATTGCAGCATCCTTCTGCACACAGGTTTTGTGGATGAAACAAACTCTGAAATATATTGGAGTGGTATGTGATGAGCCTATTCCTATTTTTTGTGACAATACAAGTGCTATAAACATTTTTAAAAATATGGTAATTCATTCAAGAACAAAACATATATCTATTAGATATCATTTCTTGAGAGAGAAGGTGTTGGAGAAAAAAGTCAGGCTAGAGTATGTGTCAACAAAGGAACAAATTGTAGATATATTCACTAAGGCTCTACTGAAGGACACTTTTGAGTATCTTAGGGAGAGGTTGGGGGTTATTCACCCTCTGAACTAGTTGCACATGGAGGTGCATTAGTCCAGTGGATCCAGAGATTCTTCATTTATTTGGACTAATGAATGGGTCTACTTCATAGGGGGAATAGAAAGTTTTCATTGTTGTAGTATGAGTTCAATGGGCACACTCGTAAGGGGGAGTGATCAAGGCTTTTGATCTTTTCCATTGATGTCAAAGGGGGAGAGAGAGTCATTTGAAAAACAATAAAAGAGAAAGAGAAAAGGTGTTCTACTAGAATATTATGTAGGATTTTTAAAGGAGAATGTGGTCTTTGATGGTTTTTCACATAATTTGTTTCCATCAATGACAAAGGGGGAGATTGTTGCAAGTATGAGCAAGTTTGGTGGTGTTGTCATTAATGTTGTCAATGATGTCAACACAGTTCAAAATGTTGTATATATTGTGCATGTATAGTTGAGATGTTGTGAGTACATGGAGCTATCCTTATGACATTTTAGATGTGCTAAAATGATGGGTTACCAAGTTCTTTTGAGAAAATTAATAAAGAGTGAAGTCAAAGTTATGTATGTGTTCAGAATTTTCTCTCATATGTGCTCCACATTTCTTTCATGTTGATCCTATGCTCGTGCAATTCTAAAGGTTTGTTGTTGCTGATATATTGGTGATATCTCTTGATTTGTTACTATTGGTTTGATGGGAGGTGAAAGTTGTGTTCACCGGTGTGTGAATTGTTTTGGCATAGTTGGTTATCTATGGACTGGGAGAAATTATTTTTCTCCACAGTCCTCCGCTATTTTGATTTAGGTCTTGCGGATTTGGAATATGTCTTGTAATTATGTTCTCTAGGTTCTGGTAGAGATGTTTTAGTTTTGGTGCTCTAGAAGATGAGCTTCAGAGTTGTTATGTGGGATTACATAGTTTGGATGGTCTATTGGAAAGAGTTATATGTTTGAATTTTGTTACACCTACTACGAATGTATCTGGAAGTGTCTAAGATGTGTTCTCATGCATAATGAAGCATGTTACATCATCTGTGTGTTATCTTCTTGTTAGAAAGCATGTACTTCAATGTTCATTTGTGTTTTCATTAGGTTTGGCTGACCTGGTGTTTACACTTCATATGAAGTATTTAAAATTGAATTAAGGAAGTGTTTGGTTGATCTGAGATGTTTTTATTAGTCTTGGTTAAGTTTTTTAATTGGTCCACTCTCATTATTTTCCACTGCGGGAATGTTCATTTGCCAACCTAGTTTGAATTCATGAAATGAAGCGTATGTGACTGACCTTGGATAATGTTTCTTTAAGGTTGAAGATGGTATAAATGCATGTCGATATGAAAAGGATTAAATGATGAAAAATAACAAAGTAAGACACAAGTGAAGAGTAGAGTTGTGTGAAAGTGAGTTGAGGCAGTAGTACTTTATTGTGTTAGATTCCTAAAAGCAATGAGTTGAAGGTTTATGCAATCTTCTGATCAAGGTTGCGGATGTGTGTAAATTGTTGTGGTGGATCTTTCTATTATCTTTTGTATCTGTAGGAATTGAGCCTCCCTGTTGGATAATGATTCCTTTTCTGTAGGTAGTGAGCCTTTGTATCTGGATAGTGAGTCCTATTTTGGGCAGTGTGCCCTAGGTAGTGAGCCTCTTGTATTATGTTTTTCTATCACTTTATATTATGAGTTAATCCTCACTGTGGTTTTTCCCTTATTGGGTTTTCCACGTAAAATCTAGTGTTCATCATGTTGATTTTACTTTTTGTTATCTGTATTTCATGTTCATTCTTAATAATATAATAGTACAGTGGTTGTGAAGTTGATAAGTGTTAGGAGTTTTATGTTTGAATTTGGTCACAACTAATTCAACCCAATCAATTGTCCTATGAATTTTAACAAAAACAACAATGTTAATGCTACTATGAAGACTTGAATTTCTAAGGGTATGTGCAAGATCATCATGGAGAAAAAAGGCCCTTAAGTGGCAAAAAAATCAAAAAAATCAGAGTTAGGCAACTTGACATAAAAATTTCAATAAGTTATCTATATTATTTCAAAAATATGTAAAAATAGAACTTGTAGCAAATTGAATGTAGTTTCTAAACTACTAGGTTTGTTTTAAAAAACTATATCTATTTGGTGAAAATTTAAAATTTCAATGCAGTAGTACTTAAATTTCAAGGAAAAATTAAGTAGGTGTCTATCTAACCACCCTAACCACAATAAAATGATAATATTTGTTTATAAGATTTTATATATAAGTAGAGGACTCATGTCCCGATGTGATACATATTTTTTCATAATTTTTTTCGAAGTAAATAATTAATTATGAATTTTTTATTACAAATTTTAAAAAATATAAAAAACTCATATGTCTAACCACCTTAACTTGGTCAAAACTTCATGAAATTCACTTTTTCTTTTTTTAATCCTATAGTATGTGAAGCATAGAATGTGATGCATGTTTTGGATTCAAAAAATGTGATACCTTTTGAAAGCTATAAATGTGTTTCAATCAGTCTATCAATTAGGACTTTAGTCATAATTTAAATAGAAAATGAATTATAATTACTTTTTAAATTCAAATTAAATCATAATGTATATTGGTGGAAAGTTGAGAATCTCCTTTAAAAACCCTTTTCGTTTCATCAATTTTGGGTAAAAAATAAGTTGTCAGCCATACCCATCATATTGCCACTTTTTGGCCCATCATGATCCTGCACATACCCCTACCAATGATGTCAAGAACATTTCAAAGGATACTCAAACATATGACCATGCTTGGATTGGATCTTGACATGAAATTTTCCTTCGCCATATCCACTTCTCTACAAACTTTTCATGTCCATGACAACCCTATGTTTGACCAAGATATATATGATAATCCACTCTTTGATCATGACCCCACTGAGGATATCCAATCATCATCCTTCCATCCCACCTACCCCAGGCTAGGATATGTATCTCCTATCAACATGTCACCTTTATCAAGTCACCTTTCCAAGTTGTTAAGGATGTGCAATCTTCCTTTGATGTTACCAGTATAGAAAAGGATAGTCCCAAAGATTCTATTGATGGCATCACCACTCCTATTTTCCCACTAGACATTCCTATCACTTCACCTATTTCATCCATCCCACTCACATCCATCTACAACAAAGACATGACTCAACAAGTCACAACTCAAGAAAAGAATAAAGGAAAATATCCAACAAATGACCTATCATTAAAAAGAGATCAAGAATCAAGAGACACAATGAAAGTAAAAGAAGATCAAGACAAGTCCTCTAGCCACCATAAAAATATATTGGACCAATAAAAAATACAAGTCAAGAATGAGAAAGAATGTCAAGAAAAGTCCTCTATGCAAAATCAAAATCTATCGGACAAATAAAAAATAAAAGTCAAAAGTGAAAGCAAGCAAAAGTCAATCTCCAAGTATGCCTCTCCATCAAAAATCACTGGGAGCATCTATTAAGGAAAAAGGTACAGAAAATATCTTGTTGATCTAAGGTCTCTATCCACGTCACTCTCACTCATACCATATATAACATTCCACTCATCCATGTTCACATATCTGTCATATCATCCCACCTTCATTGGCGATGTCTTTCAATGTGTCTTTGACAATGACCCCTTGATGTACTCTAGCTCATCAGTCACCCAAATTCCCTTTCATTTGAAGCCTGGTGGCCCACGTAGTGTGCACATTAGGGATCATACCATAGCCTCATTCATCTGCCACATCTATCACCATCATATTTTCCACTCATACTCCTCATCTCAATTGATTCCTTTCATCCAACATGGTCATCCACATAGGATCGAGGCATCATCAAGGCAGTCTATGGATAATTTGGTGTTTATCAATTCTACACAGCTTCTAGGAGCCATGTCTTAATCATCAAAAATACAAAAAAATGGAAAAATAAAAAAAATGTTACCCAGATGAAAACCTGGAAAACATGCGTCTTGGTAGATCATCAAAAATAAAAATAAAAAATCAAGAAAATAGTAGAGAGAAATAATTTTTCCAATAGTGAAAACCACTTTGGTGGTGCTTTGGATGAGTACCATGGTGAAAACATGGAAAATGGGCACCATGTGTAGTTGGCTCTACTCCTTTGTCTACCATCATTCCAATTTGACTTCCCTATCATATCACCTATATTTCCTATCCATGCATCTTACCATTTATCCTTTTCATATCACCCATTATAAATGGTTGTCCTTTCCATCACTTGGAACGATTGACATCAAGCATAATTGTCATCCCCATTCCATCCTATTCATAATAAATTGGTCTTATACCCAACTAGGGGTAGGCACTTGACTTACATCATTTGGTTCTTACAATGGTTGTTCTGAGGATATAAAACCATCAAAAATAATCCTTAAACATCACAAAATGTCCTAAAAATATCCAAAAAAATCACAAAATTTCCTAAAAAAAATCCAAAAACATCATAAAACTTGAAAAAGACAAAAAAATCAAAATAGGTAAAAAATCCCCCAAAAAAAAAATCCAGATAATTTTGAAAAACCCAAAAAAAAATATTTAGAGTTAGTCTTTGTCATTGTTGAACTATGTTGCCTCTTCGACTAGATGTAGGCAAGGCCATCTATCGATGTTCCCTTGAGGCATTAGGTCAGTCCTTTAGGTTTGTAAAATAAACAATGAAATCATGGCTCAATTTTTTTATCAGTAAAAGAAAGTCAATGGTCATGTCGAACTATGAGGTCTCTACTTGTATAACGTAGGCAAGGCCATCAATCAATGAACCCCTGAAGCCGCACTAGGAAAGTCCTTTACGATTCATTGTTTCAATCAAAATAAGTTATACATTGTCATCAAACACAAACAATTGTCAAAACATCAAGAAAAGTCACTCATCAATAAGACAACCAAGTCAACAAGGTCATTAGGTCAAACCAAACAAATTATTGAAACACTCAAATAACAAAAACAATCAACCTATGTCTTATAGAGGATGTGTCCTTGAAAGTAGACATTGTCATTTAGTCAAGCTTCATCATTGTCTTATACAAGTGGTCACATGATTGAAACCAGAATCGACGTCTTATATGATATGTGTCATTCTCAAAATTAGGCCTTTTATCAAACAATCATCTTATCAATCCCCTAGATAATTAAACAACAAACAGATCAAATTTTGGCAAATATTCTTAGTAGTTGTTGACATTGTGGCTTGTTTTGTCTTATCTTTTCATTTGCTTTGTCTTTGAGTCTAGTTACTAGCTTCCTTGAGGATGTTCCATGAAAGATTTAGAGAAGCAAGGATATCTCAGGACTTTTTTTCTTAGACTGTTGTTTGTGGATTGTCTTTTGGTTTTTTCTTCGAGTCAAATTACTAGCTTCTTTGAGGATGTCCCACGAAGGATTTAGAGGAGTGATGATGTCTCATGACTTAAAGTCTTTTATTTGATTGTTGTCTGCGGTTTTTCTTGAAAAAAATACATGGGCAACTTTTCCCTTAGTATGAGTTAGGACATTCTTTGTCTATGACTGTCTATTTTTAGTAGGTGGATGACCTTGCACACCTTGGTCTATCTCATATCATGGTGTTTTTATCCATTTGTATCATTTAATGCCCAATGATGATTAATGCAAGGCTTATTATCATTCAACAAAATATTGAAGTCATTCTAATATACTAACATCCATGTCTTCCATGCTAACATCCATGTCTTCTATGCTACTATTCATCTTTTCCACTCTAACATTTCTTCTTTTCTACATCTTCAACACCCTTATCAATGTTCCCCTATCCTTTTTTTCCTTCATCTTCTAGTTCTCTCATCCATTTTGAGAGCACACTCCTATTCTTCGAACCCGCCTGTCCTCTCAAGGGGGCATACCACTACTTCCTCGTCATCCTTTCTCATCCTACTTTCACTGGGGCATATCTTTTTCTTTGACACAATACGATAAACTGCATTTTATCAAAGAGGGGAAACATGTAGACAATAAAAATTGTCCTAGGTCTCTGACTTTTAATTTCTTCATAATTCTTTCATCTTCATTTTTCATAATTAAAAATAATTTTAATTATTTAATTATTTCCTATGACCATGTATCCTTTATTAATTAAATAATTTCAATAATTTAATTAATTCATTCCAATCTTTATTTCCCTATGAATAATTAAATAAATTTTATTTAATTACATCACTAATTAAAATTATTTTCTTTCTAAAATTACATAAAAGTTTATTTATTTAATTTCCTATGTCACTTTCCACTATAATTAAATAATTATTTTAATTATTTAATTATTTGTTGTCCTTCTCTCTCTTTAATTAAATAAATCTTTATTTATTAAATTTAATCCAATATCCTTGAATTTTGAATTAAAATAATTATTTACTTCAAAATGATGATTCCTCCTTATCACAATCTTCTATAATTAAATAATATTTTTATTATTTAATTAGTCCTTAATCACTTAAGCCTAGATGAGATTTGATCAAGTTTGATTTCTCTAACAGACAATTTTATCTATGTCAATCTTATCTTATACAGCCAATCCTCTATTAATTAAATAACTTTAATTATTTAATTAATTCATTCTTACCTTTATTCTTCCTTGATTAATTAAATAAATATTATTTATTTAATTGCGTCACTAATTATATCTATCTTCTTTCTAAAATTACATAAATGATTATTTATTTAATTTATATGATACTTTCTACTATAATTAAATAATCATTTTAAATTATTTAATTATTCCTTAACTTATTCTCTCTTTAATTAAATAAATCTTTATTTAGTTAAAATTTGATCTAATATCTTCAATGTTGAATTGAAATTATTTAATTCAAAAGGATTTATCTGTATCATATTCTTCTCGAATTAGATAATCTCTTGGTTATCTAATTACTCATTAATCACTTAAGTCTAGATCAAATTTGATCATTTAGTTATTTGGTGCTAGATAATATCTGATTTTCTCTAACGAACAATATTTCTATGTTAATCAGTCTATTATCTAAACAAGATTAGATTTGATATTATCTTCTACACACAGTCCTTATCCCTTTGTGTCTCAACCAATTTTCACCTTTGATTAAATTACTTTTAATTTAATCTCTACCATTCAAGCTTTATCACTTACACTAATTTAACCCTAACCCTATTGTATGTCACATCTTTTAATCTTGATTTTCGATTAATTATCTCTCAATCTCAGCATGTTATTCAAAAATTATATTTTCTATAAAATGGCTTTATCTCTACCATTTTTACTCCTCCTGAAATCTTATGAGTTTTGAAAGCAAATTTAGAAATCTTCAATGTTTTGCTATTATCATTGTCATGAGGCCATATTTGCATACTTAATTAAAATCTAAGGGCAAGTACTATAGTATAGTGAAATGGAGAAGGGTAATGGAGGTGAATCATGGGATTGCATGTGTGTTTGGTGAGATCTTTTATTTATGCATGTTTTTATCTTCCATTGTTCTTCATTATTAGCTTGGGTTTAGTTTGATTTATGCTTTGTATTGCTAATCCTGGAATTTTCCCTGTGCTATAATATTTATTAGGTCTTACATCTATGATTTATCCATGAGGTGGTGTTATGCACACCCCCTCCTTAATGGCATCACCTAAGGAAAACCATTACAAAAAGGTTGTACTAAGTGATGGTTAGTATTTTAATATTTTTCTTCTCTCATAGCATACATTTTCTTAAATAGACCTAGAGAGAATTTTTATGATAAAATACATTGATTGAATAGAACTAGAGAGAACATTTATGATAAAATACTTTTAGTTGATTGAGGTGCTCATGATCTTCAATATGCTTTTCTTGATTTGAAAATGATATTATTTTCTAAAATGCATCCACTTATCATATAGATATGTGGTACTTTTATAAGTATCCAATTGAAAATCTTCCATAATGTTTCAAAGCCACGTTGATTCTTCAAGAGTTACTTTTGTATTTTGGATTTTGGTTAAAAAACTATAGAAGATATATTTTTAAAGTATTACTTGATACATGGAATAGCTCACTTGCTCCATTTATTTTGAAGAAAATCTAAAATAGAATTAGCAAAATATTTAGTAACACAATAATCAAGTAAGATTGATTCTTGGCATAGGAATAATAAGAACCATCATTAATTAAATATGCATTTTTGATACACCAATGAACTTATAAAATATTAGTCTATAAACATAAATATGAATAATTTTCCATGTTTATTTGAAGAAAAAGTTCATGCTACTAAAAATATAGTAATGCTCCATAAAAAATTAAGCAACAAGTGAGCTATTCTTTCTAGGATTTCTCCCCATACAATTTATGAGGGTGATAGCCACCCATTATAAGTAGGTGCTTTACACTTAAAAATTTGAGAGAATAATTGAAGCTCATAAAAATCTTACCTAAGGTAACATTGAAGAGAGAAAAAAAGATATAGTAGCAAAAAAATGCTTTGAAAGTTTATGCAATTCTACTTTGTATATGGATGTGTAAGAATTTGAAGTTTTTTTCCCTTACCATTCCATTCACCTTGTTATCCTTGTGTTTTAGTGAAAGGGAATGAATGTGGCCATTTTAATATAACAAGAATGATATTTTTTGACAAAGATAATACCCCCCTTAGATCCATGATGGTTGAGTTAGCATAAAATTTTTTATTTTAGATCTAAATTACTTCCAAAAAACTTATATAGGTATAATTTCTATGTTTTTAAGTACTAATAAATCATCCTACTAAATATATAAACTTAGAGTAGACCTGTAGTGTAGAAAAAAGTAACCCTTTTTCACACTTAATTTGGGAATAATTAATATAAAATTAACTTAATTTTGTCATGATTTAGTGTTGTAACACGTTTTACACACTCACACTAAATCAAGGACCCTTTTAACTAAAATGGACCTAATTGTGCCTTATTTAGGGTGTTGTAAAGTATTTTATTGCACTTTCACATTAATCTAGGGCTTCATTAATTAATTAATGTTAAGTTCTAGACCTAAATTGGCCCCTCTAATTCAAATCCAAGCATTATTTATTGCATTTTTTGAGGATATGCCCCGACACTCATTAATAATATTGCATGACATTTAATTTGGAAAGGTTTGAATCCTAGAGTAATGACCTAGGACCCATTCATTACTTTGGGCGAATGGGTCCTCCTTACCTAGGACACACCTTTTTGAACATATTTGTGGTGGGATTTTAGTAATTTTTTGCCTCTCCAAAACTTGGTCCTAGAAAATTCTGCTAGGACCCATTCACCCAAGGTGGTGAATGGGTCCCCCTTACCTAGGACACCCCTTTTTTAACTTATTTGTGGTGGGATTTTAATGATTTTAAATCCTAGATCTGATGTCGGCTTGGATTATTTGAATTTCAAAGTAAAACCTTAGATTTAGTATAAATATTTAAGGCTAATTCACCTAGTTTCACCTAAGAAAATTTATGCAAGCATCCTAAGAGTTCACAAGAGCATTTTAGAGCATTCAAGAAGGCATTGAAAGGTAGATTATTGAATTTTTATTGTAGCAATTGAAGGTCATATCATCGTGTCAAAGGCATAATGCATCAAGCATGTTTTTGAGCTAATGTGTTAACATAGCATTGAAGATCCAAGTTAAGCATTGTTTCACATCTAATTCAAGATCAATAGCTACATTATACATGGCCACTTCATGTTAGATTGTTGATTTACATTCCAAGACTTCATCCAAGGTATCATTATTCATATTTCATTATTCATGTTTCTATTTCATTATTTCATCATAAGTTTTAATCACCTAAACGGGGTTTGACCAAGGAAAACCCCTATTCCATAACAATCAATAAGTTTTTATTTTCTCTTGATGTGTGATTGCAAGTTTTAGGTTGAAGATCAAGTGGAGAACAAGATTGAAGCAAATTTTTCAAAGTTGGAAAGTTGCAAAGTTGTCATCTGCATTGCAAGAACACAAAAATGAAGCTGTAGATTTTTTTTATACTTTTGGAAGCTAGTTAGCTAGGAGTTGAGAGTGTAGACATTGAATAATAGAACCCATAATTCAGTTTTCAGAAACCCTAATAGGGACCCATTCATCACTTTGGGCGAATGAGTCCTCAGTGACCACAAAACAACACCTTTTTAGC
Source organism: Sequoia sempervirens (assembly GCA_007258455.2). Lineage (NCBI taxonomy): Eukaryota > Viridiplantae > Streptophyta > Pinopsida > Cupressales > Cupressaceae > Sequoia > Sequoia sempervirens. The sequence continues at coordinate 326,308,744 of VDFB02000008.1, forward strand.
AAGGTACACATTGTTTCACCCTCTTAAAATCTCCCTCATTCGTAATATAATAGTTAGGATTGATTTTTTATTATTATTTATTCATTTTACCCCTCATAATTGAATGAAACATCCATAAGAAAAATTAGTGGTTTTCATCTTGTTGATTCATTTTGATAAACCCTATTTTTATACATTTCAAAGAAATGTAAAATTATCTTAGTTATTTCATCCACATGATCTATTACATAGCCAATAAATATTCACATACCTAATGAGGTTCATGACCATACACACTATTTTCTCTTTGATCTCCAAAAAAGACACTAGAGTTCTTAAGGTGATTTGACAAGAATCACCATTTCACATGATTAATTTTTGTTATGTTGATCTCGCAATGTGGGCCATGGAGCATGCATTGATTGTCCTCGTGAAATTTGGATAAAATCTATGAGATATATCGAGATCCAAATGAAAATAAATTCTTGCAAGATCCTATTATGGATCAAGTTTAGTAAAAAAGTATTTAACTTAACTATTTCAATCTATTGTTACTATGATATATTCAAATAAAAGAATACATCTAACATAGATGAGGCAATGTTGGAATGTCAAAATAGGAAACTCATAAGGGACTTGGACATGCTTATTAATATAAGCAAGGAGAAATTGGAGGCATCTATTAAGGGTATGGTTTTCCTCAACTAGAAGGTCATGGAGATGATTGGGAAGGGTTTCTTTGATGCTCATACTAACTTGGTTCATGAAGAGGGTGCAAGTTTGGAGGTGAATTCAGCTGATATGACTACTGGCCCGAGTGTTCATACTAGGAGAAAAACTAAGAAAGGTAAGAAGGATCCTGCCCAGGATGTTGAAGAAATAATGGACATGCATGAAAGGCTAGCAACCAAGGATATTACGGCTACTAAAGTGCTCAAGGACTTATTGTAGTGGCCTTTCGGCCTTGCTGTTGTTTTTTTTTGGTTATGTCAATTTTTTGATGGTTTTTTGATGGTTGGTTAATCAACTAGTTGTTTTTTTGTTGTTGCTTGGGTGGGAAGCCTCTTGTTCTATCTTTGTTGCCACTTTCTTTTTTGTATAGGGTTTCAGGTTCCCTTCAAAACCTATTTATCGTTAATCAAAAACATAGATGAGGCAATGATAATACCAACCTGATAGAGGCACAACATATTTTTACATGGTACAGGTTTATTTGAGCATAAGATTAGAGGAATAATATGATAAGAAAATAACACAATACCATCAAAGAGTCAAACAAAATGTGTGTAACTACATTTTATGGATTATTCTATTGTTGTAGTTTGAACTCTAAAGGAAGATATGAGACATATGGGATTGATTATGCTCTATTATTCATGCATTCAAAATTGGAAGTTGCCCTTAAAAAACACATATACTATGTGAAGAAGCATTAAGCCACACCATTGACGTTTTATAATGCAAGAGTGCACTAGTGACTCATTCCACATGCCACTTGGTTGCCTCCTAGTTTAGAATGTAGAAATAATGTGACAACTAGCATAATTTTACATGATCTAAATTCCACATCATATTTATTTTCTTATGTAATAAAAATAAACTTAAGGTAATGGATAATGTTTTTTCAAATCCCTTTAAAATGCCATGTTGCTTATGGATTATAATCACATAAGTATGTGACTTCAAAACAAGTTCCTTATTGTTCTAAATATGTATCAAGAACATTAGTTTCTCAATATATCCATGGATTTGAGATTTGTGTTGAGAGATAGTCAAATTGTAAAAATCTTGATGATGCAAAGTTTGTTATATTGTTCTATTTCCTTGGGATTTGTGAAATTATATTATTAAGATAAAAAAATATTAAATGCATCTCTATCCAAATAAGGTTCAACTAATTAATTTCATTAAAGATGATAAGGCACAAAATCACATCTTAATACTATGAAGAATTCTTATAGCATTTCATATGGAATGTATATGAAATGGACTAGCTAATAGAGGTGTTTGATGAATATAAAAAAAGTCAACAAATAGAATGGTGATGAAAAAAGCAACAAGTCTTATGTGAAATTTTTTTTCCTTATGTTAGTCAAATAAATCTTATTCTATTCTTATATAACAACTTATGACATGTCAAGGGCCTATTTTTTCCTCATTAAGAACATTAGGTAGCATTGCACACTTGTAACTTTACAAAGACAATGCAATCAAGAGTTCAAGTCCTTGCATGGACATATGATTGATGTCTCTTCCAATTCCTCCCATCAAAGGCCTATCACTAAGAAATGAAAGAATGAAAATGTTCTAATATATATGCGTGGTATTTTTATATAATCACTATGCATGATGGTTTTCCTCTTTGAGTAATGGTTGGTGCTAGAGAAAAAAATTCAAAGATTAGATTGAGAATTTTTTTTCCTCTTTGGGAATTTGTAACATACCATCTAGTTTCACAAATTGAATACAGATTTTTGTCTTCACACTAATTTTTTCACATGTCAAAAATATTTTCTATGTCTGTTATACATTCATTCATGAAGAAAAAACCAAAAAACAATGTAGGGGGGGACAATTAGTATTTACAATTCCCTAACCTTGCAATCAATTTTAAGCTACATAAATCTAACTTTTCATTCATCATATTAGACTCAAATGTGAAATCCAACATAGTTTCATCTCAAATTATGTCAATTGTAGCATTCTATAAACACAAAGGGCCAACACCTAACAAGCACCATGAAGGAAAAAATATATGATGACATGAGAATGGTTATGTTCAATGGAAAGAAAGAAGATCTAGTTGGACATGCAGAGGCATGAAAATATATAATTGTGTTTTTGGAATCTATAACAAAAGGTCTATTTTCTTCTATAAAGATCATAACAAGAGAATCCCATGAATCAGTCAAAGAACAAAGCAGGATCTTACATTTCTCTTCCTCTTCCATTTTGAAACCAACTAATGCCAACTGAGCCACCAACATATTAAATGCTTCCAAGTGGTCTATAATTCATCCACCCTCTTCCATTCTCAAGGAATACACTTTCTTCCTCAGGAAAATCTTTTTCACTAAAGATTTGGCTTGATACATCTCACCAAGTTTTTTCCATAGTTTCTATGCAAAGGTCTCTTCATGGAAATTAATTAAATAGAGTCTTCCAAGAACAATATGATTAGGCTCTTGGCTTTACAATCCATAACATCATATTGAGAAGCTTGAGTAGGATCTGCAAGCCTTGAAAAATTCTCATCAATAGCATCCCATAGATATCGATCTATCAATAGATCCCCCATCTTCAACTTCCACATTTCAAAATTATTTCCAAAAAAAATAATCCACCTCTATTGTCCCCGATAAACTTTCCATCTAAAAATTTCTCCATCAAGATCAAAAAATGTCTTCTCCACAAACTCCCACTTAAATATGGATTAGTTCAAAAAACCCAACAACCCACAACTAAAACCCAAGGTGATCAGGATTTGATACCACTTGTAAGGTAGCTAAGGTATCAGAACAACTTCCTACACTAATCTTGAGAGGAGGATAATGCAAAACTTTTACAGGTCTTTAATAGTTATAAAAACTTAAACATAAATAAACATAAATATCATGCATAGCACAACATAGTAATTTATGTGGGGAAAACCCTTTTGAGAGGAAAAACCCACTCCAAAAGTTATCCAATATATTATTTAGAAATCACAAAGACTACAATATACTTGTAGAGCAAGCTTCTCACAAGAGTATCACCAACTAGAGATCTAGAGGCAACATGACTACTATCAAACTCTTAGAATATGTCATAATACACAACTACAATATAATTCCCTCATAAAATAGGGTTTCCTTCTAGGTAAATTCAAGCTAAGAAAATATTGGTTGTCAGATCTAAGACCTAATGATGAATGGTCCATATTTACAATAATAAAATATAAATAGAATTTTCCTTTCTAGGGACCCTTCTCTCGAGCCCCCATCAGGTCATGCTGCCCCCAGACCCTCAACCAGGGGAATGATCCCTCTAGACCCCTAGGCAGGGGGATGATCCCCCAAAACCCTCCATCATCGCTGTATGAATAGTTCCTTATATATCAATAGTAACTTATGTAATTGCAACATGTAGACACATTTTTCCAACGTTCCTTAACTAGAGCCTTTCACTAGCACTTACACTCATACGCAAGATGGTTACGTGAATTGTGGGCACTAGAAGATGCAGCTTGAGAAGAGGTCAGGGGCTCTTGCTCTACCAAAGAAGAAACCTACACAACTATCACTAGTGGAAGAATGGAATCCTTAGGAGCAAGAGGAGGCACAAAAGTAAGAACAAAAATATATTTCTCAATGATGGGCCTCTTTTCTTTCCTTAATTTCAGAGTAGGTGGATGAATACGTGGAATCTGAAATGTAGGAACAACCCCATGGGAATGCTTCCCCTTGCCATATAGGGTGGGTCGAGGCACTATGGGTAAAACATGGAGAAGAAAGACTAGAGGCTTCAACTTTCATAGCATGGGTGCCTTTCCTTTTCTATCATATGCATAGTAGCAGGAAAAGAGGACACCACCAAGTGTTGGGAAGAGGAAGCTAAAGGTGCAAAAGAAGAACTAGAAGGGGAAGGTTTGAAGGAAAGAGCAAGCTCCTTCGCTTTTGGAGGGGTAAAAGAAAAAGCATGGTCTTATGCACATACGAAGGCCTTTAGAGAAACCCCAATCTTGTATCTATAATAAGCTCTATACAAAAGATCTCCCCTAGGAGTGAGAAGTCTGACTAGCACGGGTCAAAAGTGGTCAAGGGAGAAATCCCCACATGCTACCAGTGGCTTGTATCTAGTATCCTAGATAAATTTCATGGTACCCTCATGGGAAAACTTTAGAAATTTGTGGATCATGAAAGTGACTACACTCATAGAGGCTAGCCACAAAATTCCTAGCCTCACTCTAAATAAGTTAGACTCCAGAATCATAAACAAATGAAACTTTCATAGTCCTAGGTCCTGTTGAGAGTGATAAAGAATTTTTTCCCATAGGCACAATAGAAAACCCATTGTTTATATGAAGGGTAGCCTACAACTCATTATATTTCTCCTAATGTAAATTATTGATTAAAAATGTCCTCTCTGTAATGATGTTAACATTGTTAGTGTAATTAATTATTTATTACACTAGCATAAGTTAACTTAGGTTCTTCATTTATTTAATTTAGTCCTAGGTTGCATCATTAGAAAATCATAAATAATGGGGTAATTCCCCTTTCCATGTTTTTAGGAGATTAGACTCCTTCTAGAAGATGAGTTGTATTTTCTAGAACCTATCTCAATCAGTTTAGCATTTCCTAGGTAGGGTTCACATGTTGTGTGATTAAGACACTTGGAAACATTTTATGCATTTTAGGTTTCACTCTTGCCTATTTAATAAAGCATATATATTCTTGTAACATATCTCATATCACATAATAGAATCTCTATTTGCATGCCATTGTTGCAACACTTTTTGTGTGGTTGAATATTTTTCCTAGCAAAGGTCCTCCATTAAAGACTGCAACTTCATTAGGGACACTATAAATCCATCAATTCAACATGGTATCAGAGCTTTTCCAGTGAAATATTATCCTAGGATCAAGGAAGTTGGCTTGTGAGATTCTTTGTAGGCTAGTTGGTTCTACCCAAGAACCAAGATGATTTCTTGTGTAGATAAGGCTCTCTTTGACCTCTCCATTGCATCCAAAAGGCCTCAAAACCTATAGATCACCTTCCCATTTGCTAAAATCAGAGATATTTCCACTGAGAGCCATCTAAGGTATTATCTAGGATTTGCATTTTTGTACTATCCGTACAAGTCTATAGAAAAAAGTCTACCCTCTTAGTCCTCTTATATGGAAATTTTTTTTTAAGGCATTAGGCATTTTTTATTTCTCCATTCGAGCATTTTTTTCTAAAGTTCAAGCAAAAAAAATATTCTACGAGCGACTGCACATTTTAATTGGGGGTCGAAAAGGGTTTTATTTTTCAAACTATAGTCTATCAGCTTTATAGTTTACATCGGTCGACATTCACTTATTTTTGCAGATTAAATATATTTTTTGGCATATTTCTTGATTTTTTCTTTGCCTCTTGGCAATAATAAAAAAAATCAATCAAAAAGGTTGTTTGTCAGCATTTACAATCTGCAAAAACTAACACCTTGGTCATCTCTCATCATCCGGCCATCACCTATTGCCATCACTTCTGGTCACATCAGATTCTCACCGATGTTTTTTCCTAGCCACCGACATTCCATTCTTATCTGGCATCATCTGTGCACTACCCCTGATCAAGCTCCAACCCCAATCATGTGAGGATCTAAGGGCCCCGCTATAGTTCAAGTGGCACTGGCTCGCGCCCACAAAAGGATATGAAAATCACAGTAAAACCTTTCCTAGGAATTGGACATTCCAACAGGTGACTTATATCTTCCTATGGACGTTCATTTTACTTGTCAAACCAGGGGATGTGGACTTTAAATGGCATGGCAAAATATATGCACTAGGAACTAGTTTCGATCAAATCTTAGCAGAAATAATACTGGAAAGAAATTCTATCTAAGCCATAGAACGGTAATGCAAAATTATTTAACTCAACTATGATAGAAACCATAACAACTATGACTGAAACACAAACTACGAACCGGCCTTATGCTGCAGGAACAGTCACAGGGATGGACTCTCTATACTGCAGGAGCACTATAAGACTGAGTTTGTATGAAAACTTCAAAGATGAAAGCTAACTGAAGATCAACAGAAAAGAACAACTAACTAGCTAGCTACAGATACTTACTAAGTGGGCCCCCTTAGCAAGCATCTAACGATTACACAGATGCTAAACTCATAACTTCATCAAAATTTATTCATGAAAACAGAATGGTATACATTGCTTTATTGATGTGGAAACTAACAATAAACTCTGTCTTTGATCATACAGATTCTATCATACTGACTCTTACATAATATTTGCCATTACTATGCTTCTAACTTTTTCTAACTATCCCCCCTTCTATCCCTCTCGCGCAGGAGGAGAACTTTATTTATAAACAGGAGAGCAACTAACTAACCCTATCAAAGAAAGACATGGAAGTAAAGTATATCCCCGAATCAAGGAACAGACTTCATAATGAATTTATGCGTTCAACCCAATTTGGAGAAAATCTAGCGCTCCACTCTTTCCAGATTGACTGTCATTAAAATTATTTCCCATGGTTTCGGTCAAAGAGTCTTCACCGGAGCTTCCTCGAAGTCGTGCAGGAAATGGACTTTACTGCAAGGCCGAGATCGGCTGCGCTTGACTCGATCATTCTTCAACAACCTGCGAAACAAAAGGTAACAGATGCGAAATAAAAGGTGTATGGCACATACACGATATCTATTCCTTAATCACACATTTTAAATCTACTTCATCATTCAAAAACTGTATACGATATACCAGTCATTTTAGGGAGTCAACGGGGCAATAAATGCAATCAAGTCAACACAATGAGCTGCAAGAATATGAAAGTATCTTGCTACAGGATATTCCCATAAAATGTTTCAACAGTCATGAAATAACAAAAGTAAAGACATTAAAATTTTATCATAACATTCAAATTATGAGCATTTTTTAAGCTCATCAGGCACCACCCTCATCACTGGTTGTGCCACATCTACACTGTCTGGCTGCCGCTTTAACACTGCTCTAATGGAATTGCTTTTTTTTCTGCCTACTTAGCTTGTGGTCACATCAGTGACCAAGGGCCAGAGTTTTTTAGCCCTCAGGTGCTATATTTTTGCACCTAATTAGCTTGTGCTTGCTCATTCCAGTACTAATCTTCTGGAGGCCATATCTTTTGCATACGATATTGAAATCCAACAAATGATATATCATTGGAAAGGTGGTGAAGTCTACTTTCTAGTGGTGTACTATGATTTTCAGGATTCTACTACCATCAAAAGATATATTCAGTTGAAGTGAAAACCCTAGTTTGGGCTTGGAATGTGATATCTATTTTTTAGTTTGTCAAAAATTTGTCATTCCAGCAGCATCATAGAGTTATTATAGTATATTTTCCATCAATCCTTTCATTTATTTCAAAATCAGAACTAGGTAAATTGATTTAGTAGTTTGTCAATTTGAGCAATTTCTTCCTTCACTTGGATTTCCTACTTTTTTTTGGAGGAAGTTGTTTGCATCAAGGGGATTTATTTCAGTTGCAAATTGACATATCATCAAATTTCTAGCATTTCCTTTTAGATATTTTTTTCTTGTACAGTTGTTCTTTCTCTAATGGCCAATACTCTTTTCGAAATCCTAACACCCCACAATTATCACACATGGAAATTTAGCATGCAGTGTCTCCTCTGGTCAAAAGGCCTATGGTCAACATTGAATGAGTATCAACCACATTTGAGTAGAGAATATGAGAATTTTTAGCATTGCATCAAGTGTGAGGAGGCCATGGGATTTATTTCCCTTCATGTCTCCAATTCCTTGTTTTTCCACATTGAGGGGTGCTCCACTCCAAAGGAGGTTTGGGATAAGCTTAAAGACTTGTTTGGTTCTATCAATGATGCTCGTGCATTTCCGTTAGAGTCAGAACTATCTTAACTCTTTATTGATACATTCCCCTCCATAGAAGACTATTTGGTGAAATTCAGGTCTCTAAGGACACAACTATCAGGGTGTGGTAAAGATAAAACTGACAAGGAATGCATCTTCATGATCTTTTCCAAGTTGAAAGGCTCTTTTTCTTATTGTTTTACTTCCTTTTATTCTACCATGGATGGCCTTGGAGACAGTTTTGTGATGCCTTCATTTGAGTTTTTTTGTGAGCAATTAACAAGGGAGCAATCTAAACTCAACTAGGCAGACTCATCTTCAAAGTCATGCTCTTGTTGTAGCACCATCCAAAGGGAAAGGCAAGAATAAGGGAAAGTCTAAGACAAGCTCCTTTGAATCATCACATCAAAAGGAAGAAAAGCCTAAGAAGGAGAGGCCCAAATGCACATTTGGTAATGGGCTTGGACATCATGAGGAGACATGTTTTAAGAAGTAGATCCATGAGCTGAGACAAATTCTACAAGATCAAATCACTCTTCCTCCTTTTTTGTCAAGTCACACCACTCTTCTTCCCATGAAGAGTCCTCTTCAGGCATTGCATGGATTTCCACAGTTGAGATTCATGGCAAGAGAAATGCTTTGATCACTACCCTAGTTAATAGATGGGATGGATGGGTCATTGACTCAAGTGCTTCTCGACATGTCACCTATTCTTAGAATCATATCCTTTGGGATACCATGAGACCTTCAGAGTTCGACACGATGTTAACTGCAAATGCATAAATTTTTCATGTTGTTGCTATTTGTGATGTCACTTTGGAGGGGGGAAATTGTATGATGTTGCATATATTCCTCAAATGGATCACAATCTTCTTTCAATTTATCAACTTGCTCAAGAGGGTCTGAAGATTGAGTTTACATCTAATTTAGCTATCATCAGGGATGATTTTTACACACTTGTTGCATATGGTGAAGCTAATCATCACTCCACGGTGTATAAGTTCTCCAAGTTTTGGGATCATTCTCAACCAGTTATTGATTCTCTATATTCCAAGGTAGGAAGTAGTTCTCCTCCTCCTCACCAAGTTTGTGGTGGTTGGCTTGAATTGGCTCTTCTTTCGAATCCATCGTCTTCCTCATCTACCTCTCCATTGAGATTTGATTCAGCAAGGCAAGATTCATTCATCTCTTCAGACTTGTGGCATCCAGATGGGTTGATGACAGGTCTTGTTGAGTTGGCTTCTCATTTCTCCATAGGCTTGGAAGACATTCTTGAGGGGACCACTCTCATTTATGGGGGGGATGTCTAGTCTCCTATATTTGATCTCTTTTGTATTTTTGTGATGGTTTTAGTCCTTGAGGGGATGATGTTGAGTCCTCCAATCATCACTCTTCCATCACTCTTCTGCATTTTCATCTCCTTTTTGGAGAGGGGTTTTCTTCCCACTGGGTTTTCCCCTTTTCTCTGTTTGTTGGAGATTAGTTGCATTTTCATTCTCTTTTGTAAATGGGTACCTAATATGGCCATGTTGTTGGGACCCATCATCATTACATTTATCATTTCCTCCCTAAGTTGCACTTATGGGGGGGTGTTAGTATAATTAATTATTTATTACACTAGCATAAGTTAACTTAGGTTCTTCATTTATTTAATTTAGTCCTAGGTTGCATCATTAGAAAATCATAAATACTGGGGTAATTCCCCTTTCCATGTTTGTAGGAGATAATATTCCTTCTAGAAGATGAGTTGTCTTTTCTAAAACTTATCTCAATTAGTTTATCATTTCCTAGGCAGGGTTCACATGTTGTCACATGTGTGATTAAGACACTTGGCAACATCTTATGCATTTTAGGTTTCACTCTTGCCTATTTAATCAGGCATATGTACTCTTGTAACATATCTCATATCACATAATAGAATCTCTATTTGCATGCCATTGTTGCAACACTTTCTATGTGGGTAAATATTTTTCCTAGCAAAGGTCCTCCATTGAAGACTGTAGCTTCATTAGGGACACTGTGACTCCATCATTTCAACAAACATGGCTTGAGGGATCAACTATAACTCCCATTACAATGTTACCATTGATGTGAGAAGGAATGTAGAGTGGAGAAAGCCCCTTGTTTAAGGGAAGATCATGTGAAGTGAATGTAATGTTAGATCCAACATTCACACACTTTACAGGAGGAATACGAGTGAATGAGATCATCTTCTCATATTCAGATGGGGTGAGATCAAAAGATGATGAAGAAAGAGTAACCAAACTAGCCGAGTGTGATGGGAAAGGATCTACACATATCTATAGCTAGCTATTTGGCTTTTCTACAAATTTGTTAGAGTTCTATTTTCTACCATTGAGGTGGATAGTCCCATCATTAATGTGGTCTTGAAGCACATGATGTAGGTGAACACATCTTTAGATGTCATGTTCGGTGACTCAATGGTATTGACAAAACTTTTGGGAGTCATACCATTGAGGATATGGCTTAGACAATGGTTAAATCTCTAAAAAAATTATTACTTTATCTTCAATAATTTTTGTAGGATGCTATTATATGATTCTGACAATTTAGTAAAAGTTCTATTACATCTTGTAGCACTTTTATCTAATGGATCAAAGACCATGTTTTCCATAACCTTGTTCTTGCCAAATACTAACATTATTGACTAGCTATCCTAGTAAGAGTGCAAGGAAGAATCCCCATATTGGACAACTACTTGATGGTACTCTCACAAGGAAACACACAGATGCGTAAAAGAAGGATATTTCATTAAAGTAAACTTTTCTTACAAAGAAGGAAACAAATTCCTAATAAGCACTTTTTGAACATCAAAATTGGGCAAAGGATAAGAAATTTAAGAAAATATGGCTTGATACTAGGCTATAAAATTGGTTAAATTCTCATGGGTTCCCTTCTTGCATGAGATGAAATTGTTGAAAGTGATATTTGACCCAACATTGGCTTGAAAATGCTAGAGAAACTGATTAACTAGATGATCAAAGGAGAAAATGGAATTATCAGGTAGGGCATGATACCATTAGATTCTAAAAGTTGACACTTGAAACTTGAATTTGAATCAATAAAATTCTGCCAAAAACATATCAAAAATTGGGTCCTATCACTTAAAGGGGAAGACCTAATTCCAGGGCAGACAACTTCCAAGGTGTTTAAATTAATGTAACTGTCAATTGTTTATTATAGGTTTCAACTTTCCCTTTTCAAAAATAGGAATAATAAAAATTTGAAATGCATAATTTAGGTAATTAGAAACTTAATTAAGTCCAATTAATTAAGGGGATTCAAAATAGTGTGAAAATCTAAAGATGTACACTTTTCTACACTACAATTAGATGATATGGAAATGGTCAAAAATCATTTATTGTATATATTTTAAAATATAAATATAAATGACAAGACAAAAATGAGAGGATACAAATGAATGATCCAATTAATACTTGAAAACCTATAGCCTAGAAAAAATTAAAGAAATTTTGGGACAATATAGGAGCTTTCGAAGAATGATGAGGCCCTTAGTTTGTTCTTTCAACCTTCATGACTAGTCAAATTGAGAATATTGGTTGAAGAACATGTCCCCTTATTAGCTATGCATTTAGGACTAGGAGAAATGATAATAAGATAAATTTATAAGTATTAATCCCTAGTTCACATATTAGGTGACAAAGCTAGGTTGGTGACAATAGGTAGGTTGGTGGGAAACCAATGTTTTAATTTTGGAAATTCATGTGAAACTAGTGCATTGTGCTTGAATGTTTGTGTCAATCTAGTTTCCTATAAAAATCTCTTGAAATATAACATATGTTCTCAAGTCTACAAGAATAATCAAAACTTGATAAAGAAATTGGGTGATTTAGTGATGGAAGGGGCTAAGACTTAGACCAAAATACTCTTTAAAACCTACTAAAAGAATAGACACTAAAACAAGCCCAAAATATAACATAAAATTATAAGAGTATAGAATTTTCTACATTACACTATCATATAACTAATACATTTTAAAATAAACTTCAAACATTTTATATCATTTTTCAAAATTATCTATTTCTAATAAAATTTTGCTTTAATAAAAAAATTATTCGTATGCCATTGATCCTATGTGTCCAATTGCTTGTATATTAAAACAATACTAACCTTCTTGAGACCTATAGTGAATGATTAGGATTAAAAATAAAATAAAATAAAATGCTTTATTAAAACCTGTAATAAATGCTAGCTCGCTCTCTATCTCTCTCTCTATATAATTTGCCGTGTTCAGATTTGAACTCAGGATAAGTAATAACAAAATTCAACCATTTTCTTCCACTAAACTACTACTGAACACATGCTAAAGCTGAAGCATCACAATAATTGATTATTACTTTACTTGAGATAATTAAATTATATCTTGTCCATTCTTTGGTTGTAGAGAAAAAACAGTAGATTAAAAAGGAGTGTTAAAGAACCAAGGGTATTTGCGATGGGGATACAAAAAAGCATAAGATAACTCAGAAATAGAATCACTTATTGAAATATTAACTGCAATGCCAGTTTGGCACACGGTGCCATCTGGGTGCAGGAACAATCGATGGGCAAACTTGTCTAGAGGCCAAACTTGTGGAGCTGAATAGAGGCATCCTTGAGAAGCATATACCCTCCATCATACATCTCCAAACGATTGAACAAAACCGCTTTATCTATATCCTCACTGTGAAAGGATTTGCACACGAAGTAAAGCACGCAATGGGTCAGCAGCAATACTAAATCAATACCACACTGCAATACCACCACCACAATTACTCCCAACCTTATCACTTCCTGCCGCTCTCTATACGCTGAATAGCTCTGAACGCCACCAATAATACCCATAACTAGCACGTACAGAAGAGTCAAGGCTAACGCTGTGACCCGCTTTCCTTTGATAAGCTGCCTGCTCTTCTTCATGGCCTCCAGTCCGTATAACCTCTCCTCTACCACACACAACACGCTGGCAACCTGCCACACTATGGAGATATACACATGGAAGGAGAGAGCTACGATGACAATGGCAAGGAACCCGATCACAAGAGTCGCATTGTTCAGTCCCACCACTCTGCCTACCAATACCCACAAAAGCAGGGCTCCTACAGTGCCCACGTAATATACAAAAACAATGAAGAAAAACCAGAGAAATGTGAGCATGACCCGCTTCCACACCCTGGGCACGAATAAACGATGCTCATAACCTGGGTGTAAGACAATTATTTGCCTGTGTAGACGGATGCCGCTGTGTACACCACTGCCGACGTGGACATAAGCAACGAGAAGCCATAAACAAGGGTTATGTACACCGCAGTCAACAGCAAAAGCTCCGCAATTTGCAGGCGCAAGCTATGCCTAACGTTTTCTGCGGAAGGGCTTGACGCATCTATGCCCAATATTAATACGTTGTTCATCATAATTTTGCTGAGGAGGGGCTTCGAGATTAAACTGTGGCCGAGGATTACGAAGGAAAGGGGCAGCACAAGGGTCAAGGCGATGGCTCCCAGGACTTTAGCCGCACGACGTATGATTTTGAATGCCTCTCCCACGATTCCGAAGGCGTCCATTAACTGGAATTTTCCCGCTTCTACATACATCTTTTGATTAACTGGAAAACAGAGTGTGGAAGGGATGTGCAGGTGGTGACGATATAGATAGTGTTGCATTGGAGAAAGAATAAATGGGAGTGTTTTTTGTTCTTCAGTTGCTTGCCCAGATTAGGACATTGACTTTTTTGAGTTGAAGAAAAGTTTTACAATGAGAAAATATTAAATACACCATCACAGAGCACACCATGTTGCTACTGGCAAAATAATCGTTATTTGTGTCAATTGAACAAGGGTCGCTCAGATAAAGTGGGTTTTAATACATGCAACCCTGAGAGGATCAAGGCAATTGACCCTACATTTTAGGAAATTATTTCTCCTTTTAGGTTGGCAATACACGTTAATGGGTTGAAAATAAACATTAAAAGTTTGTAATAAAAGAGGAGACAAATAATAATTTATTATGAGTTTAAAAATGTAGTGAATAGTGTCTCATCAGCTAGCTCTCCATAATTAATGGATTAAATACATGATGAATCTTCTATGTGTTATGAATTACAATTCTTTATTAATTAGCTTATCAAATTGAATTAATATTTATGATATTTTTTTCTAGATGTATATAATTGTTATTATATGGAGAAAATTGTAAATAAATAAAAAGGATGTAGATCAACAATACAAGTTTATTTAGCTATTAAAAATCAATATATGTATAGAATTGATATCCAAACTATAAAAATATAAAGACACTTGTTATACCCACATATGTCCATGGCTTCAACTCAAGCTATTACTTGGTTAGAGATTTTATATTTAACAATATAGATGCAATAACTAGTAAATACCTAAAATTGACCATTTGATCAACTTACCCTAAATCATCTAATTCTAATTCCTTTATCTTTATTAAATAATATTACATTATTTAATTAATATCGTCTATCTCTATCGTCATCCTAATCTATTTTATCCTATTCTTCTAAAATCATAGCCTAAGATAAAAAATTAATTTAATTATTTATTTAACCTTACCTTATATCCCATTCTATGCAAAAGACTGAAATAAATAAATTTCCTCTCACATGTCACATCCTCCAACTTTTCATGTTAACTCTAATCTTCACATAATTCACTCCCTAATCATGTGGACACACTTAATCCTTGATTAAGTGGCCCAATCTACTCCAAATCACCACAAAATCTTCCCCTTCGCATTGGACCTTAAATGCTCTCCCTTTTCGAAAGAGAGCCTTATATACTTAGGGGCATGTGTCTTCCTTTTAAAATATAATAAAAAGGAATTTTTTCCTCTTTGATTAAGAAGACATGAGTTTCCTTTATGAGGCGCCTTACACAAGGTGCTTCATAGCACCCTTATTCCTATCAACTCATCTCATTATGCCACTTGGCACATTAATCCTATGCTTTGAGAGATCACCTTTCATCTCCACCCTTGATCCCAAGATCAAATCTCAACTTTTCATCCTTTTGCTCCCTAATCTATGTAATCCAACACTTAGTCATTTTCATAATCTCAGACAAATTTCACTCAAGAACCATTATGCTGCCAAAATCATTATGTGAGCTCACATCAAACATATTGAATCAACCATCATGGGAACATCAATACAATAGGACATTTGACATTGTTTTAGATTGCTAAATTCTATGTTGTCAAGTATCTTTTAGCCCAATCTGAGTATTTTTCTTATTATTTGTGTTATTTGTTTTTAGATAGTTAAATCATTCACTTTGGAATAAATTCATGCACACATTTCTAGCATGCTTGATGGGACCCGTGTCATGGGTCTACTAATCAAAATTTAGTTTTTTATTATTTTTCACATATGCGGGCTCAGAAAGGTGAATACATTTCTATTTAGGTGAATGCATTCTCTAAAAAGGTGAAAAAAACTATAAAAAGGAAAATATACAAATTAGAATTATATGTTCATAGAAAGACAAATATAGAGAAATAAAAAAAAATCCTTCTCCCACCTAGGTGAATTTGACCTTGTATAGGCAAATGAATTGATGGAAATTTTATATAAGTACTAAGGTGAATGTAAAAACTCTAAGGAAAATTAGCGACTCCTGAAGAGAAACATAAAATTATGGAAAAGAAAAATGTGTGACTTTTGAGGTGGCTTTGCAATGTTCTTAAGTGAATCTATTAGGTATAAAATCATTTTAATCCTAGTTCATTAGTCAATTCTTTCACAT
This sequence comes from Sequoia sempervirens, assembly GCA_007258455.2. Lineage (NCBI taxonomy): Eukaryota > Viridiplantae > Streptophyta > Pinopsida > Cupressales > Cupressaceae > Sequoia > Sequoia sempervirens. Next base: position 326,325,084 of record VDFB02000008.1, read on the forward strand.
TTGGGTACTAACCCACTGACTTGAATTGCATGTGATCATGTTAATTATCTCCTCGTAGCCCTTATTAGTTGAAGACTAGTGGATTGTAAACACTTAATGTTGCTATTTGTAGGCCCACAACCAAAGACTATTTTTATCACTAATCTAGGAACATTTTAATTTATTAAAGTGTCAGTTAACCTTGTTTGGCATTCTCATGGTCCTCTATTGACATATGTTATCCTATTGCACCTTTTAGTGAGCTTGGAGATCAAAAACCATGGATTAACCTAAGTCTTGTTGTGTATATCTTAGGAGTTCTAGCTATATATATGATCTATCTTTGTGCTTTGTGTGAGTCTATAGATAAAAAATGTCTAGCATATCCTACCCTCTATGAGTTATACTTGGGGATTTCATCTCCCTAAGAGATTGCCTCAACCATGTGAATCAATTGGGTATGGAAAGGGGGAGAACAAAATGTGTACCCTAGTCTAGTCATGTCATGTCTATCGAAGCTTCAATGTTTGGGTGATATGAAACTACAAGTGCAAGCTTGGTCTAAATGACCTAGAGGACATTCCCACCCCATTCTCATGATCAACTAGTATTCAAAAATATTCCTTACATATCCTCTTAGTATTTAGAGAATGCACTAGATCACCTTTTATTAGCCTAGCTTAGGACCATTCAACCATCAATTAATGTGGTGCAAGGGATGCATATCATACCATAAATTTACTCATATTGTACCTTCATGTACTAAGATAAAGATTATTAAGGTATTGGCCATCTAGCCACCATTGGTAAGAGGTCCTTCACCCTTGTGGTTTGTGATCTCTATCTATCTAGCCACCATGAGATGATATTAGCTTAAATAGTAGGCTTACATTGATTGTCAAACCCACTTGACTAATTTAAGCTTTTGTTATTTGACATGTCTTATTTTAATAGACTTGTGAATTTATTTTCTCAATCCAATCCATGTCATTCATCTTGTTTTTGTATTCATCATCTCCACTTCTTCTACCATCTATCCATCCTAGCTAGTCAAGTGAATTCACCATGTCCCTAGTAAAATCTACTAATCCTTAAGAAAATCCACTTCTTACCCATCCTCTATTGTATTCCAGTCAAACAAGTCCATCCCAAGCTTAAGAAAATCTTCTTGTCCTTAGGTGAATTCACCTTTTCGATACATGAATCCACCCTCACAAAAACCCTATGTATATTGTTAGATTGATCTAATGTATTTTTTAGTGAATATGTATTCATCTAGATTAAAATTCCCTATATTGAGGTGAACTAGTATGTCTCACCTTCATTCATCACCAATCCAAAAAATGTTTTACAATAGATCAGTGAATGTGACCTACCTTTTAGTGAAAAAACATCCCCTAATGTGAATTGACCCTATCTATAGGAGAATTCATTCCCATTTGAATTCAACTTTTCATCATCAAAATTATTTTCATCTCCAATTAAGTATTCTACAACCTTTTTAGGAAAATTCATACAATTTTAAGAAAATTTGTATCAAGTGGAATCCTTGACTTGATTAAGTGAATGCACTATGTGTTGAACTAAATTCATTCCCTATACAAAATTTAAAGAGAAAACCATTAGGTCCTAACATTAGCCAATCTATTGTTGTGCCTAAATTTGCAAATAAATATTTTATCTAGTTCATATCCAACCCAAAATGATCACTTTCATCTCATTGACCAACATCAACTTAGTAAAAAAACCATCCTCTTAGAACAAGAAGTTAAGAAACCACCTCTAATTAACATCTAGACAATCTAGTATCACATATCCAATCATAGAAACTTAATCAAGATCCTAAATCCTAATTAAACTATCCATCATGATGCTTTCTTGGAAACTTAGCCTATCCCAATTTAGTAATCCCTCATTCAAATTATTTCATCTTGAGCCAAAGGTATAGTTTTTGTTTATATATCCTCTTACTTGAGAACTTAACATATCTCAAGTAGGAAATCCATCCAAATGAACTTTTACATAGTTGAGAACATGCTATCAATTTTCCATCCCAACAATCACCTCGTTAGTTTAACTAGTAGTTAAAATTAGAAGATCCTCTCACCCTATTTTCAAAATTATCCTAATCTAACCTTAAACCAAATCCTAATATGAGCTTAATATAGATCCTAATCAAAGATTCATCTAAATCTTGATTTGAGCTTCAATAAATCCACATCTAAGATTTTCTAATATTGAAACAAACATGTTAATATCCCTTCTTCCACATTCTTCTAATCCATCCCATTAAAGTAATCATCTTTTATTATCTCTTTATTTCCATGCAGATCCAATTCAATATAATGAATCTCTATCCTCCTACAACAAGACAAAGAAAATTTCATGACCAATAAATTTTTTATTGTAAAGCTTAATAGGATCTCGGATCCCTTGTTCATGGGAACATAACCCTTTACCCTTAAATTTTATGTTATTATGTAGAGTTTGATTAGTATTAGATATTAATTATGTTTAAAACATGAGACATAGTCTTCATTATTGTGTAACCAAGATGCTTTGGATGATTCAACCTACTCTTTTGATAAATAACCATATTTGAAAAAGTGGTAAAGTCATATTGGAGGGTGGATCATTTCTTATTCTTTTCCATATTGGGATGATCATGAGATTTTTTTGATAGAGGTAGCTTTCAAATGTGGATAGCATCTTGAATTTAATATTTGCTACACCATTTTTCTATTATCTTGGCTTTGGTAGTAGGAGGTCAATTAGATGAATTGGATGGGGCACCTCTTTGATCAATGTATGATGATTTTGTTGGGGTGATAGTTTTACAACTTCTATTACTGGGTAGTGGTTTTATTTTTATAATTTGTGCTCCAAATTTTATAATATTGAAAAGGGTTTGAATTTATGAGAAATGTGATTTTAATGCCTTTGTGGTAGAATTTAATAAATTTAGAAAAGTGGAAAAAAATACTCTCATGGACCGTATCTATGGGAATCTTAGAAGAATGTTGTATGGAAGATCGAGATTGAAAATATGATAAAGGGTTCCATTATAATAAGTCCACTATAGATATGAACACAAATGGTGCATTTGGTCTCTCTTTTTGCATTATCATAGAACTTAATTATGACAATATTCGAGATTCCAAGGTTGTTTTTGTCTATATAAGAAGTCTAACTAGTTATAAGATACAAAGATTAAGCCAAAAAATACTATCTATAAGTATGCTTTTGATAATAGGCTTGGTGATTATGGCTTCAATATGACATGGGTGATTTTAGAAACGATAAAAAGTAGGATTGTTATGAGAACTAAATAGCACATGACTATTTAATTTTAAATAGGTCATAAGTGCTTGAAATTGTAAGGGGTTGATTCCTTTAGGAACCCTTGACTCCTTCATGACTTGGTTTAATATGTCTTGATGTTATGTGAAGTTGAAAATATATAGGATTGATATCTATGTTGGATTCTTATCAACTTCTACAATAAGATCATACATGTCTTTAGGACTAGGCAAAGGGGTTGTTGAGACCATAACCTATCCTCGGAGTTTGGTTACAACACACCTAAGAAACTTGATTTTAATGGTATTTATACATATTAGAGGGAGGTTGATTGATGTTGCTTAGGATTGAATTTTACTCAATGGATGCTTTATGATAATAGATATTATGATTATGATTTTTTTATCTTGAGTTTTTCTTAGAGGAAGACTAAACTTGATCATGCTTCAAAAAAATCATTATAGTAAATTTCTAGTGAACTTGCATTAGGTGAAGATGAAAGTGTACATTCAATCTTAATCACATGTTGATCTATTAAATCTTAGATATTATTTTTAAACTTTAGTCATTTGTTGGTGGTATGCCCTTTGACCTTATGATATTCACAATATTTGTGATATTTATGCTATGTTTGTACTTATCTTCATCAAAATGCTTAGTAAGTGTCCAAAGGTAATCATATTGTCTTGTAAAATATTTTTGAATACTTCTTCCAAAGGTTCTCCAAAGGGGACTGTGTATTGTCATTTCTTAAGTTGTTGCTTGGGTTGGTCTATAGGTAGAACAGTGTTATACATATGTTTTGGACCAATTGGATAATTTTTGTTCAATTCTTCCATATTGACTACATTTTTGTTTTCTGCAGATATATTTTTTCTTTCCATTTTGATTGTTGTTTGAGATTTGTGCAAAGAATTAATCAAACCTTTAGCAATCAAAATATTTATATTTAATTTAAAACTAATTGACACATTATTTTTCAAATATAAACCATTATTAAATATAGATAATTAAAATATATATATAGAACATTTAGAAGATTAACACAAATACACATATAATTTCCATAACTCTATGCATAATTTATTAGTAATAGAATCCTTGAGTATGATTCAACAATGATACTCCCTCTGAAATGTCCCATAACTCTATGATACTAGAATTCTAACTAGACTTATATCCGGTATTACTACAAGTCTAGTACTTGTCATGTTGCTTCTGGTTGCTGCAATGGTTTTTTCGGTGCAAGAGAAATAAGCACAGAGACGTTATGGGAGAATGGGAAATAGAGTATTGGCCTCGTAGTTTTAAGTACAAAGAATTGCATACTGCAACCAAGGGCTTCCGAGATGATCAAGTTTGGGCTGTGGAGGTTCCGAACAGGTGTACAAGGGAGTGCTCCCCACAAATGGCCAGGACTTTGCTGTAAAATCCATCTTTAGAGAGAGAATAGATTTTAGAGATGAGATGCAGAAAGAACTCATGTTAGGACTGAGTTGCTGCAATCCTCAGGCAGAGGCGAGACCTACCATCAGACAGGTACTGCGGATGATTGAAGGGGAAGCGTCTCTTCCCAGTTTAGATCCATATAAGATGAGTGTAGGGAGTAGTAATTTATATCCAAGTACAGGAGTATCTTTTTCCTTGACTTCCAAGTGTTTAGAGGGACGATAGTGAAGAGTCTCAGCAAAATTAGTCTATCATTTAGTAGAGCTTTCCTTCTCAGATTATGTCTGGCCTTGTTGACCAGAGAATCTCGTATTGACAAATCTACTATGCTAAAGTTTGGAGCTTGCTATGAAAGCCTTTTTGTGGTCGCCTATGGGAAAAGAAGGCTTGTATTTTGAGGAGAGCTTGATCATTGTAGAATTCATATAGGGGTGTGTGCTCATGTTGGTACTAGTCAATACAATCATGATATTGCAAGTTATGGTTTATAGTGCAAATGTAATTATCCTAAAATAGTTTGGTAGTGCCAAAATTTTGATAAGGATCATAATTAGTAATATATTTGACATGATGAATATAAAATGAAGCATCTTGAATAGTTTATTAAAATCCACTCAGGTTATCATAGAGTTCATCGCAAGGAAAATATCCTAGCTCCCATGTCTAGCCATTCTATCATAAAACTTAATAGGCTCTAGATCCTTCGTTCTATGATTTTGAGTATAATATTTGCTACACCATTTTTCAACGATCTTGACCTTGGTAGTAGGAGGTCAATTCGCCAAAGTAGATGGGATGTATTTTGGATGAATGTATGATTTTATTGGGGAGATGATTTGATTTTTAGAAATTTTCTTTCAACATTTTATAATATTGAAAAGGGTGTGAATATATGAGAATTGTGATTCATGGAAGAATTTAAGATATTGATAAAATATGGAGCGAATAAATTGCATGGAATGTATCCACGTGAATCTTAAAAGAATGTTGTATGGAAGATCAAGATTGACAACATGACAAAGGGTGTCATGTATAGTAGGTCCACTCTAGATAGGAATGTCAATTTGTGCATTTTGTCTCTATTTTTGCGTTATCATCGAGCTTAATTATCTCAATATTTTATTTTGAGGACTTTTTTGTGTATCCAATAAGTCTAACTAGTTGTAAGTTACAAAGATTAAGCCCAAAACCATTATCTGTAAGTGTGCTCTTGATATTATGTTTTGTGATTATGGCTTCAATATGAAATGAGTGATTACAAAAAGGATAAAGAGTTGGAATGTTATTACGACTAAAGATGATATGATGGTTTAAGTTTAAATGGGTCATATGTTTTTGGAATTGAGAGGGGTTGATGTCATTAGAATTCCTTATCTCCTCCATGACTTGATTTAATATGTCTAGATGAATATTATGTGATTTGAGAATATCTGGAATTGATATCTATGTTGGATTCTTCTCAAGGTGTTCAATAAGATCATGTCTTTAGGAGTAGGCAAGGGGATCTTGAGACCATAACCTATCCTTAGATTTTGGTTACAACACAACTAAGGAACTTGATTTTAATGGTATTTATACATGTGAAAGGGAGCTTGATTGATGTATCTTACGATATAATCTTACTCATAAGATGCTTTATGATCATAAGTATATTATGATTATGATTGTCTTATCTTGATTTTTTCTTAAAAGAAGACTAACCTTAATCATACTTTAAAAATTCATTGTAATAAACTTTTAGATAAACTTTCAGATAACCTTCATTAAGTGAAGATGAAAGTGTGCATTCAATCTCAATCTCGTGTTGACCTATTTAATATTAGATATTATTTTTAAACTTCAGTCATTTGTTGGTTATGCCCTATGACCTTATGATATTCACAATAATTGTAATCTTTATAGCATGTTGGTTTAGACTTCAGTGAAAGCCTTAGTAAACGGAAAGGTAATCTATTTTCTTATAAAATCTTTTTAATACATTTTCCAAAGGTTTGCCAAAAGGGACTATGTATTGCAATTTCTTAGGCTCTTGTTTGAGTTGATCTATAGGTAAAACAATGTCATGTTTGTTTTGTACCACTTGGATAATTTTTGCTCTATTGTTTCAATATTGACTACATTTTTTTCTTATGCGAAACATGGCAGACTTAGTAAGTCACAGAATAGTGCTTCCAATAGCATTGACATCACTTCTTCTAAGCTTTTACTTTGGTCTAGAACAACGTATATGAGACATATGATAAAATCAATTTATGATAGATTACAGGTTTAAACTGAGGGCTGAGCTGCAAGACTTCCATAGGTTGCAGTCTCAGAAAATGATAGGATGTATTTTATTTATTTATTTCTCTTTTCTTTTATTTTTACATATATTTTTAGAACTTGTTATTTATATGTGTAAAAAATAGGCCCAAAACACTATAAAAATCATTGTAACAGCTACTGCAAATAAGATAAAATAGGGCAAAAATAGAGCATAACCAGAAATATGTATTTGAAAAACAATAATATATTAATCAGACTTGCTTACAACCATCCAATGCTTTCTAACATGCCTTCTAAAAACTACACTACTTGTGCAAAATACATATTTATAGATGCAATACAAAATTTGGAAACTCCTTTTTTCTAGAATATTCTACATCTTGAATGTTCTACTCAAAATCTGGACTATTCTATGGAAGACTCTAGAAAGTATCATCTTCCTAATATCTTTGGATAGTTCTAGACAATCTTAACTTCCTAACATCCCCCCTTAAGATTGGATAGAATATTACAAAGATTTTACAAACAAGGGGAAAAAAGATACAAAGGAGAGGGGAACATTATAACACTATCCCCCCTTAATGTTCACCTTTCGAATCCAAATTGCTTCCTTTCCTACATCTTTTGCTGCTCTATATTTTGCTCCACAAGAAGACAATGATGTAGTAGTTTTCTTTTTGCTGCTCCATGTAATTGGACTTAACCCAAGATGAAAATCATAGCCTCCAACAAATTTTTGGTCATTTATATCACCACCCCAGTCTAAACCATATTCTTCTTTCATAGCTCGCTCCCATTTTTTCTTCCCTCTAGCTTGCTCATATGAAATTGGATCATCAACCTGTAATACTTTGGCCATAAAAGCACTACCATTCCTTTCTTGAAGTTTTGATTCTTACCCATATATATCGTTAACGCTCCTTATCTTTTGTTTAGCTAAAAAGTCTTCTTCTTCATCGTCACTACCTGCAGAAAATGGCTGGTCAAAAACATTAGTTGTTTCATTTTCAATGATATTTTCATCATTTGTAGAAGTGCACAACTCATCCTCATCAATGTAGTCTCCATTTCTTTCTAAAATATCTAAAAAATGAGAAGCATTTGTTGTTGTAGAGTGAGAGGGAGTGGCTGTAAGTTGTGAATGCTCATCAAACTTCACATCTCTACTAACAAAGACCTTGTTTGTTGTCAAATCATATAACCTGTAAGCCTTTGATTCTTCACTATAACCCATAAACAAATACTTATGACTCTTTGGTTCTAGCTTTTCCCTTTTTGCATCAGGAATGTGTGCCCAAGCAATACACCCAAATACTTTAAAATATCCAATGTGAGGTTTCTTACCACTCCATGCTTCTTCAGGGGTGATATTTGTGAGAGCTTTGGTGGGGATTCTATTTATAATATGTGCAGCACAAGAAATAGCCAAACCCCAAAATTTATTATGCAAACTTTTAAAATGCAACATACAACGAGCCATTTCTAAAAGAGTTCTATTCATTCGTTCAACCACCCCATTTTGTTGAGGAGTATAAGGAACTGTTCTTTGCACCTTAATACCATAATTTTCACAAAATGACTCAAATGCATAATTGCAATATTCACCCCCATTATCCATCCTTAAGCATTTAATTCTTTTGCCACTTTGATTTTCAACTAATGCCTTAAACTTTTGAAACACTTCAAACACTTCTTTTTTCCTTTCAAGAAAATAAACCCATACTCTCCTGCTTGTAATCATCAATAAAAGTGAGAAGGTACCTGGCACCTGAAAGTGAAGGATATCTTGGTTCACATAAATCACTATGAATGAGTTGCAGCGGATGATTAGCTCTCCATGCTTTACCTGAATCAAAAGGATCTCGATGATGTTTCCCTAACACACAACCTTCACACACACCTTCACAAGCTGAAATTTTTGTTAATCCTCTAACCATATCCATTCTAACCATATCTTGTAATTTTCTATAATTTAAGTGTCCAAGTCTAGCATGCCAAAGTTTTGACATATAATCAGTCTGAGCAATAAAAGCATGAGAGAGTGTATATTTATCGTCAACAAACCCCACAAATTTAAATAGATTCTCTTCATGGTCAACTCTACCAGTAGCAATTATATTGCTTGAGTTTTTTCTATTTCTAATAATAACTTGATCAGCAGTGACAACAAACTCATATCCAGCTTGAACTATTTTATATATTGAAATAAGATTCACCCCTAATCCTTCAACCAGTAAAACATTTTTCAAAGACCCATTTGTTACATTAACAGTCCCTATTCCTAAAATTGGAAGTTTCATTTTATTGCCAATAGAAATTTCTTGATCTGAATTCTTCCCTTCATAAAAATCAATAAGCAAAGATCTATCTCCAGTAATGTGATAAGATGCTCCTGAATCTAGAATCCATTCTTTATTAAAATCTGAAGCAAAATAACCCCCTTTAATAGTGGATTTACCCTTTCCTTATTTTTGAAAGGACATAGCCAAAAAGCTATTTGTATCCATCTTGCCATCATTAAACCTTTCTTACTTGGGCTTATATTGCTACCTTTCATTGTCCCTCTTCTTCAAACAAAATTTCTCCATATGATTCTCACCCCCACAATACCTGCAAATAATGGGCTTTCTTCCAACTTGCTTTTCTGCACCATCATTTCTAGAAAAATGGTTAGAACCTTCATTATTTTTAAATTTATCATTTCTTTTCCAATTCTTCTTTCCATCATTTCTAAAAAATTTATGTTTGGTTGTATATGCATGATTCTTCTTAATATGTCCTTCTTTAATAAGCTGAACTTCTTCATCTAAGATAGACTTGCAAAATTGATCAAAAGTTTGCTGGGGGGTATTGGGATTTAGTTGAAGAACCCTTTTCCTTGATTCCTTAAATGCTTTATATGGCTAGGGAAGCTTACTTTCAACCATTGCAATTAACTGAAAATCATTTTTTGCATATTCAGCACCTATTTTTTTTAGCTGAGCATTTAAAAAAGTAACTTCATTGAAGTAATCAGACATGTTTTCAAAACCAGATGGATCTAAATTCATCATTTTTTCTTCTATACTAAACATGCTAGCAATGTCTGCATCTTTATAATCTTTTTTCTAAATTCTCTCACAACTCTATTGGATTACAACATCAACAAATCTTCTATTCAGATTGGAGCTCAAAGTTTTACCAATAATACCTCTAGCTTGCTCCAACTTGCATTTTCACAACTCCTTTTCTCTATCATTTTGTTGAGGTTCCCCAATTTCTTTATTCACTATCCTCCATAAAGCCTTCTCTCTTAGAGCATTCTTGATTGCAAACTTTCAATCTGCAAAACCACTTCCATCAAAGATAGGCAAAACTTTATTTGAAGAACCCATGTTAGCAAAAAAAAAGCCTTCAAACAAATCTAGCAATACTCTAGCAATATAACAGCCCTGCAACCAAATATCACTCCAATAATATATCAGCCCTACAAACAAACCATTTCCAACAATATATTTTCCTGCAGCAAAACCCTCTAGCAATATTTCTAGCCGAGCCTCTAGATGAATCTCCAGCTGAACCTCTAACTAAACTTGGCTCTGATACCATGTAAAAAAAAGCCCAAAACACTATAAAAATCACTGTAACAACTGCTGCAAATAAGATAAAACAGGGCAAAAACATAGCATAACCAGAAATATGTATTTGAAAAACAATAATATATTAATCAGACTTGCTTACAGCCATCCAATGCTTTCTAACATGCCTTCTAAAAATTGCACTGTTTGCTTATACACAATACATATTTATAGATGCAATACAAAATCTGGTTTTCTAGAATATTCTACATCTTGAATGTTCTACTCAAAATCTGGACTGTTCTATGGAAGACTCTAGAAAGTCTCATTTTCCTAACATCTTTGGATAGTTCTAGACAATCTTAACTTCCTAACAATATGTATCTACAAATTAAATAAACAGATATAATTTCATGGTTGTCCAGACATATAAGACAAGTAAAATAAAAGGAGGCATAAATTTTCAAGTGAATATGTTTTTCGTTGACACACCATTCATTTATATGTTTATATGTTTCTCCATACATAGAAATGTAATTACAAAACTATGAGAACATGAAATAGAATACAAGGGAAATCAACGTTGCAGTGTGTCAAATTCATTTATATGCATATATGTTTCTCCGTACTGAAAAAATGTAATTACAAAGCTATGAGAACATGAAATAAACACAAGGGAAATCAACGTTGCAGACATCCATTTTTCTCATATATTTTTCTTGGTAACTGTTCAGTCAATCGATGCAAATGTATGGATATATTCTTTTATAAATAACCAAAACATAATATATGCACCAACAACACAACACACAATTTCCATAACTCTATGCATAATATGCTAGTAATGCCATGATACAATGGAAAAAGAATAGTCCACATACAATGCCCTTGCTGCACAGTCAGACTATACTTGTACAGTGCCAAGTGGACTCAAACGATGGCAACACCCCACTTTGTCATGGTGATGTGATATACATAATCACAGGAGTCTCATTACGATGAGTCAAATTGTATAGCATAAAAATGCTGATTACAGATCCCATGCATATATAAGCTAAATAAGAATGTTCATTAAATAAAAATGTTCATTACTGATCCCCAGCGGTGATTAGCTGGAGAAGATCACTGCAAATTGTTGTGGCTGAAGTTGTTCTGAAGAAGGCTACCAGGAGGATGCGGCAAGCACTGATCACGTTGTTGATGAAGTAGTTGTGAATCAGGAGGTGAATGCTACGAATTATGATCCAGATGTTGCAAAATTTCATGCCAATCCAACTTGAGAATAGTAGAACAAAATTGATCCCAATCCCCTTGTTCCTGAAATTGTTGTAAGCAACTGCTCAAAACATTCTGAGTAGATTGGGAATTGTGACCCATTTCTTGAAATTGTTGTTCACCACACCCAAAAACATTGTGAAGAGTGGTGGAAGAAGAATTCAACAAATTATGGTCCAGATCCACTTGTTGCTGGAAATGATCCGTAGGAGGGAAATGATCCACTTGTTGTTGAAATTGGCATGGACCATCAAAGAAAAGACCATCTTGTGCTTTCCAAGATTGTTCTTCCGGCTGAAAATGACCCGGAAAGGCAATAGGAGGGAAACGATCTAATTGTTGTTTAAATCGCACTGGACCATCAGGGAAGAGATGAGCTTTTCCTTTCCAAGATTGTTCTTCCGGCTGAAAATGACCCGGAAAAGCAATAGGAGGGAAACGATCTAATTGTTGTTTAAATCGCACTGGACCATCAGGGAAGAGATGAGCTTTTCCTTTCCAAGATCGTTCTTGCTGCTGACAGCGTGGATTACCAACAGGATAACATTGTGGTGCTTGTAAGTTCACGTCCCTACCCATTTTTCCAGCTGCTGAGTCTAAATATTTCAACTCGGATAGCTGAGGCTGAGGCGAGGCGAGCCCTGCAGGTTTGCAGAACGAATTACAAAGAAGCAGTCATATATTCTGCGCATTTTGGTTACTTGGAAACAAATAAAGTAAAAAGTATCTTAAAACTACTCCGGAATGCATGTAAATTTTGAGCAACGAATATACTTCACAGAAATTGAGATCTAATTTGAATGTACAATATCGGTTAGAAACATCTGAAATCACCAAGCTTTCTAATTATCATCCGCACCTATGTATGTAGTGGAAGGCCCTGGTCTTTCATGACCATACTCAGAAGGAAAAGAAACGGGAGGACGTTGCGTGTTCGAAACATCATACCCACTTCCTCCTCCTGCATGGCTTTCGGACATTCTACGAAATTCGAAAGACAAAAGAAATGAGTTTGCATTAAAGAAGAAGAAGAAGAAGAACAATAATAATAATAAGGAAGCTTACCGCTTTTCTTGTATTGGCGAAACCGCTGAAGGAATACCATTTGCAAGAAAATCAAAGGCTTCCGCATATGCCTTTTCAAATTCTTCTGTTAAAATCACAGGTAAATTCTTCAGGACATTGAGATATATGTCGTACAAACTTTGAATGTACAATATTTGTTAGAAACATCTGAAATCACCAAGTTTTCTAATTATCATCCGCACCTATATATGTAGTTGAAGGCCCTGGTCTTTCATACTCGAAAGGAAAACACACGGGAGGACGTTGCATGTTCGAAACATCATACCCACTTCCTCCTCCTGCATGGCTTTCGGACGTTCTACGAAATTCGAAAGACAAAAGAAATGAGTTTGCATTAAAGAAGAAGAAGAAGAAGAACAATAATAATAATAAGGACGCTTACCGCCTTTCTTGTACAGGCAAAACCGGTGAAGGAATACCATTTGCAAAATAATTCAAGGCTTTCTCATGCGCCTTTTCAAGTTCTTCTGTTAAAATCACAGCTAAAATTCTTCAAGACATTGAATTATCAAAAGAAAGCATCGTGTCAAACTTCATTCTGCTCCAAAACATTAAAGAAAAAGAACAAGGAAAAGAATCTCACAACACTGAACATGTTACTACATTAGAAAGAATTGCATGACAGTCTCTAGAAATAAAAAATCCAATTTGGCTACACTTACCTGATCTGCGGGCTTTGGGACGTCCTGGTGGACGAAACTTGTATTTGAAGACTGGGGGACGAAACTTGTATTTGAAGACGGGGGGACGAGACCTGTATTTGTATTCCTTAACCATCCTGTTGAAAATTAATTTTGCTAAGCAAAAGAAATTATGAAACAATTATGAACAAAGATTTCATGGGGATGCCATTTTCTTTCAGATTCAGTGTTGTACTTATAGCCCCGAATTCCTCAGGACGGACAGTGCATGCGGTCCAATCCACGTACAATGAATTTGCATTTGACACGTCTACGAAATATAATTTTGTACGGTCGGTGTACATGCAATGGTGAGTTAAGTCTATCAGTGAAGCGAAGTTATGTATTATCCATGCCATCGATGCATCAACATGCATGCTGCATGGACGGGTGCACGTGCATATACGAAACTCAAATCATTTCCATTTTTAGTTTGTTTTTATCTCTTTCAAATATGAAAATAAATAGTTTATTCAAGTTAATAAATCTAATCAAATTTTAGTTCTAATAATAGATTAATATAAAATATTGTATATAAATTATTATAAGGAGTATAGACTTTTAAATACTAACATATATGTCCCAAAAAAAATTGATTTTTGAGTTTTGTTTTAATTATGTTCATTTCATCTTGATTTTTAAATGTTTTTTGCATTATATTTTGTACTCAATTATTATGGGTGAAAGTGATTTAGCATATCTATTTTTACCACTCTATATGATAATATTTGTCATATTTTTTTTGGTAATCCAGGGGTGTCCTCACAATTCAGCCCAACAAGCTCGCAATTCAACCCAACATGTTCCCTTTATAGGGTGAGCTGAGGTGAGACTAGTCCCCTAGGGATGCACTACCACTTCATATGATAATATTTGTCATATTTTTTTTGATAATCTAGAGGTGTCCTCACGACTTAGTCCAACGTGTTCCCTTTATGGGGCGAGTTGAGGCAAGACTAGTCCCCTAGGGATGCACTACCACTCCATATGATAATATTTGTCATATTTTTTTTGGTAATGAGTGAGCTGATGCGAGACTAGTCCCCTAGGGATGCACGCAATAGGCCATAAACCATGTGCATCGAGTAAGCTCGGGCCTCAAAGTCGAGCCTGGAACCTATGGGGAGCAAACCCACGACCCAAGCCAACTCCACTACCCATGCGGACTCGATAATATTTGTCATATTAAAACATATGATAGAGGTAGATTTCATATCAATAAAATGACTAATTAATCTTTTTCTCTCCACACACATATATATATATATATATATATAAGTTAATAAATCTAACCAACAATGTAATTAGATTTCCACAATCCATATGAATTTACATCTAAATGCTTCTGATTTGATTGTGTGGAGTCTTTTTTCATCAACGTTTCGGATCACACTCAGTGAACCATCATCAGGAAAGAGAGTTGAAAAAGATGAGATGTAAGTTGCAAACCAAGCCTTTATAAGAGAGAGGGGAAAGAGGAAAGATGAAGGGGTTAGGGTGAGGCACACAACACAAGGGAATTGCTAAAAAACCTAAAACAAAAAAGATCAAATAAGAGGAAACCAATCAAATACTAAGAAACATAGAGATAAGATGTAAGTCAAGAATATAAAAAACATGAGAAATTATATGAAACAACAAATTGTAGAATAGCAAAAGAGCAAATAAGAGGAAACCACTCAAATACTAAAAAATAAAAAATAAAGGATAAAAAAATAAAATAAAAATGAGATAGGATGCAAGCTAAGACTATATAAAAGCACAACCAAATAATATGAGACAACCAAAAGTAGAATAGCAAACCCAAAAACAAACTAAATATGTAAAAATAATTATATGATATGAACTTATAATATATCATATAATATTAGATTATGTATTAAATATTCTAGTTATATAAATATATAACATACAAAAATAAATAAATATAAAATAAAAACAAATTAAACAAAAAAATTGTATTTCAATATATATATATATATGTAAATATATATAAATAAATATTGAATAAAACAAAAATGAAAAGAGAAAAACAAAGAAGAAACCCACCCAAAGACTAAAAGACATCACAATAACAAAATGACCTCAAAAATATAAAAACACTAACAATTTAAATGAACCCAAAAATAAAGAAAGGAAACAAGAAATAAAACCAAATTGAAAAGAAATCAATAAATATATATATATATATATATATATATATACAATAAGTAAAAATATAATAAACAATATAACTATATAATAAGAAGACAAACCTACATGTCGGCCCCTAAAGGTTAGAAAGTATTCCGTTCGACTCTGCAGTCACGATTTCTAGTCTCCCTCAGTGGTAGGAGGGCAGCCAGCCCAGGAGACAGCTTGATCAATGATTAAAAGATTTACAGTATCTAAAAATAAGAAATAATAATCAAGTTAGTAAGTCCGCCCTGCTGAGCACTCTTCTTCAACCAAACATCACATTTGTCTCGAGAACACCAAAATCTTGTGCAAAGAGGACAACTTCCACAGGAGGAAGCTTAAAGAAGCCATTCAAATTTTCAATCACCCCACCAACCTTAATCGTGATGAAGGGTGGAGTCTAAGCCTCTCCTGGCAACCTCTTCTTTCCAACCTTCTAAACCATCATAATGCCCGTCCTTGACGTTTCTCCCACCCCCCTCGCCCCCCGCTCCTTGTCCTCTCTCCCTCCTTCACCCCGTTTGCCTCTCCCCCTCTTCCCCCTCTTTTTGGCTCTTTCCTCTCCGCTTGCCTCTCCTTTGTCCTTCAGTCAGCCTTTCTCTTTGCCCCTTTCTCTCTTTCACTTTCTTCTCTTGAGTGTCATTTATTTTACTCTTAGTTGTGTTGTCTTTTTCTTTGTCTCTTAGGTATCTATTTCCTTTCATTTTTGTATTCCCTTCTATTTTTCTTTCTCCCCGCTTGTTGTTTATTAGTTTGGCTAATTGTTGGCTTTCTTTTTCTTTTTTTTAAAATTTTGTATGTTATTTATTCATTTGGTGTTCTTTCTTTGCTTGTGGTATTATTAATTTTATTTATTATTATTATTTTCATTTCGCTCTCGTATTCTCTTTGTTCGTTTATTTATGTTTTTCTTCTATTTATTTATTTGAATTGTTAGTGGTTTTATATTTTACAATTGTTTAGTTATGTTTGTATACTTATTTCATAGTCATATTGTTGGTTATATTTTTACATTTTGTTATATATATAATATATAGTTATATATTTAATTTTTTACTATTTTTCAATTTAATTTTTATTTCTTGACTCCTTGCTTTATTTATTTGTTTATTTATATTGTTAGTGTTTTTATTTCTTATTGTATATATATATATTTATTATTTCTTATTTTTATATTTAGGTTTGTCTTCTTATTATATAGTTATATTGTTTATTATATTTTTACTTATTGTTATATATATATATATATATATATATATATTATTGATTTCTTTTCAATTTGGTTTTATTTCTTGTTTCCTTTCTTTATTTTTGGGTTCATTTAAATTGTTAGTGTTTTTATATTTTTGAGGTCATTTTGTTATTGTGATGTCTTTTAGTCTTTGGGTGGGTTTCTTCTTTGTTTTTCTCTTTTCATTTTTGTTTTATTCAATATTTATTTATATATATATATTATTGAAATACAATTTTTTTGTTTAATTTGTTTTTATTTTATATTTATTTATTTTTGTATGTTATATATTTATATAACTAGAATATTTAATACATAATCTAATATTATATGATATATTATAAGTTCATATCATATAATTATTTTTACATATTTAGTTTGTTTTTGGGTTTGCTATTCTACTTTTGGTTGTCTCATATTATTTGGTTGTGCTTTTATATAGTCTTAGCTTGCATCCTATCTCATTTTTATTTTATTTTTTTATCCTTTATTTTTTATTTTTTAGTATTTGAGTGGTTTCCTCTTATTTGCTCTTTTGCTATTCTACAATTTGTTGTTTCATATAATTTCTCATGTTTTTTATATTCTTGACTTACATCTTATCTCTATGTTTCTTAGTATTTGATTGGTTTCCTCTTATTTGATCTTTTTTGTTTTAGGTTTTTTAGCAATTCCCTTGTGTTGTGTGCCTCACCCTAACCCCTTCATCTTTCCTCTTTCCCCTCTCTCTTATAAAGGATTGGTTTGCAACTTACATCTCATCTTTTTCAACTCTCTTTCCTGATGATGGTTCACTGAGTGTGATCCGAAACGTTGATGAAAAAAGACTCCACACAATCAAATCTAGAAGCATTTAGATGTAAAATCTAACCAAATTTAAATTCCAATAATAGAGCTAATATAAAATATTGTATATAAATGTTTATAAAGAGTATAATTTTCTAAGTATTTTAATTTTTGAGTTTTGTTTTACTTTTAAGTTTGCTCTTATTTTAAAATTTCATTTTAATTTTATTTTAGATTATTTTTTTCTAAAAATATGAGAGAAATTTTTTGATGGCCAAATTTTATATATGAAAATAAATGAAATATGTTTTTAGTTTATATAAGTTAACAACTTTAATCACATTTAAATTTTAATAATAGAGATGAGATAAAATATAATATATATTTTTTACAAATAATATTAAAACTTACAAAGAAGATAATTGAATTTAGTTTTAAGTTTAAATAGAAAACATTTTATAATAGACAATGTTTTTGATTTATCATTATATCGTGTACTCAAAATAATGATAAATTGACATCTAACTCATCTTACATTTCAAAAATTATTTCTCCAATGTTAACATTCAATATTATACAATAATTATTAAGTGTTGTCAAGTTAAATAATATAAATAAATAAATAAAACATATAGAAATAAAAGAAAATAAATTTACATAAGTGAATAAAACAATTTAAGAAAAAAAAACCTATCAAAGCATCATTCAAATAATGTGAAAATTTATATGTGGTGGTTCTATCCAAACATAAGAACATTGCCTTTATAATCTCTCATCCCCTACTTCTAGTTATAAATACATCTTCTAGCCAAATTCATATATCGCATAAAATAGGCTACTTATGTGGAATAATTCATGAAACATCACTAAGTCACAATATAAGACATGAAACAAAAGAGATAGAAAAGAGAATGTAAGCCTAGATTCTTGAATAATATGTAGGATAAATCCATGGTGAGAAATTTAAATTAGAATAAAAAGATAATAATTAGATAAAAATATCAAGGGAAACAAAAAAATAAGTTTCCAAGAGTTTGAATACATATTTTAGATTGGATATTAGCAAGATTTATGAATGAAAAAGAAAAGATATCAAAGGGACATGTATATGGATTAAATAAAGTGTGAAATGTATGGAGCATAATAAATGAGCTAAAATTTTGAACATAATATTGTGTTCCACACTAATATAGAGTAAGATAAGATAAATTAGTACATAAAGGTCTAATTATCAATTTTTTAACATTTAATTGATTATGTATTTATATTTATTGAGTATATTCAATTAACATACCAACCACAACAGATGATAAAAAAATTCTAAATTTATTATGCATATATAATAAACCCTCCAAATCATAGTCACAATAATATATTTGTTTGAAATCAGGATCTTAGAACGCTAATCATTATAAAAAAGACATACAATAAATAAAATGAGAGAAATACATGCATATAGATTTTAGAAATTACACAAGATATACATGTGGAAAACTCTTTCAAATAGAAAATCCCATAAAACATCATTTTATTAAAAAACTTACAATAATGGTCTATTATAACATAGACTGAACTGGGAAACACTTCTTCATAATTCCACATGGCTAATAATACCTCAAGGGTATAGTGATATAGTTCATTACAAAATCTTCAATTTTTATATATCTGAAATGAGAGAGATCCTCCTTAAATATAGGAGGAAGGGGGACATAATATCTGAAAGGTTATTAGTCACACCTATTCAACAATCATCATTCTTAAATAATTAATAATCTAATTATTAAACTATAGTTATTTCAATTAGGATATGCTTAATAAGAATATAATATGTAAGGTTTTATAATTGTATATTAGAAAAATATATAAATGTTATAAGGGTATGACCCCTAATGACATTATGTTCTAACTATTGGCAAATGGTCGGTGCTCCCCTCAGGATTTGTGACATGGACTAACTACCTCTCATGGATCCGTTAACTCTGGCAGTTATATCAGGCATTAACAAGTCGCCCTTTTGGTGCAACAATAATCGTGGAGCCAACAATTGATATCAAAGCCAAAGGTGTCAAGTTTGAATCCCCTCAGCTGGCGTTGAGGGGGATATTATTGGTAAATGGTCAATGATCTCCTTGGGATTCGTGGCATGGACTAACTGCATCCCATGGATCCGTTAACTCTGGTGATTGTATCAAACATTAATAGGTTGACCTTTTGGTGCAACGACAACCGTGGGGCTAACACTAACACTCCCCCTAAATGTTAATAGGAGGCATCACATGTTAATTTCCATAAAAGAAAAAATAAAGTACCCTAGTAATGTAGGCCTTCTTTGACAATGATAAATAGGACACAAATATATGCCAAAATAAAATTCATCTATTCATACTACATGAAATTCATCTTGTCATAATTTATAATACTTGTGTTTTAAAAAGTGATGCTTTATGAGGTCTTGTAAATATTTTTGTTGCAACTTGAGTCTCCTCAAATCAACCTCACCATAGGTTCATTACATAGTGCCCGTGGGACTTAATACAATAATGCTCATAGGATTTAATACAACTCTTTTATAAGTGCAAGAGTTACTTTTAGCGTGAATATTTTCCTTCTTAAGTTTACTTAGGATTAATTGTGCATTTGTTGTTTGAGTAGTTTTTCCTGTGCTAGGAATTTTCTCACCTGTCACCCACTTTTTATGCCTTTTTAAGGCACTTTGTACATTATGTTTTACACATCACAATACATTTATTTTCACTCCTGGTGAAATAGCATCTCGTGTTGCTTCTCTTTCATGAAGGTTTATTTTGGTGTGCAGTTGCTCCTAGTGCTCCAACAATTACAAAGAGAATAACTTTAATATATTCCCATCAAACTTATACATCTATGATTTAGCCACTAGGTAGTGGCATTGACATGCACACTCCCACCAATGGCATCATGTAAGGGAAAACATCCTTCTTCTTTTTTAATTTGGAGAATATAATGCCTATAGGTCTTATATTATACTTGTCCACACTAAAAATTGTCCTAGGCCTATGACTCTTAATTTCTTCATAATTCTTTCATCTTTATTTTTCATATTTAAATAATTTTAATTATTTAATTATTTCATATGACCATATATCCTCTATTATTTAAATAATTTCAATAATTTAATTAATTCATTCCCATCTTTATTTCCCTTTAACTAATTAAATAAATGTTATTTAATTACATCACTAATTAAACTTATTTTCTTTCTAACATTAAATAAATGTTTATTTATTTAATTTCCTATGTCACTTTCAATATAATTAAATAATTATTTTAATTATTTAATTATTCGTTATTTTCTCTCTTTAATTAAATAAATATTTATTTATTCAATTTAATCCAATATCCTTGAATTTTGAATTAAAATCATTATTTAATTCAAAATGATGATTCCTCCTTATCACAATCTTATATAATTAAATAATATTTTTATTATTTAATTAGTCATTAATCACTTAAGTCTAGATAAGATTTTATCAGATTTGATTTCTCTAACAGACAATTTTATCTATGTCAATCTTATCTTCTACATGCAATCCTCTGTTAATTCAATAACTTTAATTATTTAATTAATTCATTCTTACCTTTATTCTTCCTCGAATAATTAAATAAGTATTATTTATTTAATTATGTCGATAATTAAATCTATCTTCTTTCTAAGATTAGAATAAACTGTTATTTATTTATTTTCTATGACACTTTCTACTATAATTAAATAATCATTTTAAATTATTTAATTATTCCTTTACTTTTTCTCTCTTTAATTAAATAAATCTTCATTTAGTTAATTTGATCTAATATCTTCAATGTTGAATTGAAATTATTTAATTCAAAAGAATTTATCCATATCATATTCTTCTCTAATTAGATAATCTCTCAGTTATCTAATTACTCATTAATCACTTAAGTCTAGATAAATTTTGATCATTCAGTTATCTAGTGAGATAATATCTTATTTTCTCTAATGAACAATCTTTCTATGTTAATCAGTTTATTATCTAGACAAGATCATATTTGTTATTATCTTCCACATGCAATCCTTATCCCTTTGTTTCTCAACTGATTTTCACCTTTGATTAAATTACTTTTAATTTAATCTCCACCATTCAAGCTTTATCACTTACACTAATTTAACCCTAACCCTATTGTATGCCACATCTTTTAATCTTGATTATCGATTAATTATCTCTCAGTCTCAGCCTATCATTCAAAAATTATATTTTCTATAAAATGGCTTTATCTCTACCATTTTTACTCCTAAAATCTTATGAGTTTTGGAAGCAACTTTAGAAATCTTCAATTTTTTTCTATTATCATTGTCATGAGGCCATATTTGCATGCTTAATTAAAATCTGAGGGAAAGTACTATACTATAGAAAAATGGAGAAGGGTAATGGAGGTGAATCATGGACTTGCATGTGTGTTTGGTGAGATCTTTCGTTTATGCATGTTTTTATCTTCCATTGTTCTTTATTATTATCTTGAGTTTAGTTTGATTTATTCTTTGTATTGTTAATCCTAGAATTTTCCCTGTGCTACACCTCATGATCCCGACATGAAGGACATAGTTTCTACAAATTTCATATGACTTTATGTGTTTTAAAAGTTTTTTGTACAACTCGCCGCAATCTCCAAGACAAAGTAACACATCCATCAATATTTTTTGCCACAACTACCAACAACATGAGTCGCATCCATTGTACTACACTATAACTACCATCCCATCAACCACAATTGATATTTAAACAACGCATTTGATCCATACCATGCACCGCATCTATCATTCCACGATACAACTGCTTAGGTTCATGTTTGTTTTTTAATTTCTACAAGTAATTTTTAGTTTTCTATATTTTTGGTTCAATAGGTTAGGAATTTATGGTTACTAATAATCTATTGACATTTTCTGAGAAGAGGGATTTAATTTTTATTTTACAACTTCGTTTGACTAAGATCTAAAAGCTAAAACTCTTATTTGTCGAAGGCTAAAATTGAAACTACTAATGAAATTTGATGCAGGACATTTGTCGAAGAATGGATTTTGAAACAAATTGTCTATATAGCATAGATCACATTTCATATAGTGCCTAAAATAAACAATTTCTTACTATGCTTGGTGCTTTTACACACTTTTGTTTAGATTAAATCTTAATTTAATAATAAAAGTATCCTTTCCCCTTACGCACTTGTATGATCCTGGGTGTAAGAATTTTTTATTAACTCTAGAGGGTTTGTCTTGGTGGGAAAAAGTACTCAACCCAATATGACTCAAACTAGCAATGAGCTAAAGCCAAGCTACTCCGACCAAGATATAAATGTGAATTTAATGGAAAACATAGCATTGCAGTGCTAATGGACAAGTGGATTCCCCCAATACCCCTTGGTATGGTAAAACTCAGGAGCATAACCTCTATAGGCTGGGAACCTCCCATCTAACCTCATCTTTCCCTTTGTGCATGGGTGATCCCACAATAGTGGTTTATAATTTCGAATAAAACGGACACTAAAATTATTTTTTAAATTAAATTCCTTTCACATTCGCACCTATAGCTACTTAAACCATGAGGAATTTGAAGATGATGCAAACTTGTGAGTCTCATTACATTTTGTCTATAGATTCTAAAAAAATATTTTTTTCAAAAAATTTTTGAATCGATTATACTTCTTTTCCATCTCCCATGAAACCCTGCTTCATAAAACATTTTAAAAAGCATGCACAATCGTATAACACACATAATTTTTTTTCCATAAAGGATAAAATTCTCATTCTTTCGAATTTAGATTTTTAACTCCGATATCTAGTGCTTCCACTTGGGTAGATAGTTTTGTATTGAATATTTTTTCTTTAATCAAGTTTCAGAGTCAAACCAATTACATTTTAGACATAGCGCAACTGTATAACATGTAAATTTTTTTGTATATATATCAAAATTATTTTATTTTCATTGGATCAAGGACTTCAATATCTAGTGCACTCATATTTTGCAAAAAATTGATAATCTAATATTTTTCCACATGTGCAGAACAGAGAGCTTGATTTTTGATGAAAAACCTATGTTTAATAAAACTAAAAAAACAAATACATAATAAAACCAAAACATATTAAAATTATAGTTTTTGGATAGCTAGTTATGAGGACTACCTAATTCCACTTGGGTTTGAGAATTCTCCTCCATTTTCATCCTAAACCCAATCTTTGAAGTGTAAAAATCTGGACTTTCAAAGTGCCTGAGAGGGAGAATGAGGGTTAAGGATGAGTTTGTACTTTAACCCCTAGGGGTTCGAAAACCCCTAGGGGTTTGAGTGAACCCCTAAGGGTTTGCTCGAACCCTGTTTCAAGTGAACCACCTCACATAATGCATTTTTATTTGGTTTTTGGGCGGGAAACTAGGGAATGGGTTCGCTCAAACCTCTTATGGGTTCGCTCAAACCAGTAGGTTCGTACGAACCCGTGAAAAATCACATTTTTTGGCATGGGGTCATTTTTTGTGAGTTTTCCTTCCTCACTAGAATTGTAAACCACTATTGTGTCTTCACCCGTATAGCCACCTGAACGGGTTTCCTAATTAAAAACCATTTTTTATAGATTGCCAAAATCCTTCTATTTGCTGGTGTAAGAGGTCGGACCTCTAAAGTCATCCCATTTTTTCACAGTTTTTAGTAGAGATGAAAATTTCCTAGGATGTTATTACCCAGGAGTCTAAATTTTGGTAAGCCCGAGAAGTGACTGCACAATAAGAGGGATCATGTGCTATCAAGATCCTAAGTCATTCACTCTGAATAAGCACGACTAGAGAAATCCAAGTGGGAACTTAGCAAATATTGTCTTGGCCAACCATAGGATCGTACTTGTCTTTTTGGAATCAAACATTTTCACACCAAAACCAAATGAAAAGAAAGTTTCTTCTGACTGTCTTTTGTTTTTCTAAAATTTGATCAAATTCAGACTGAAACAAACTTGTAAACATTGCCAAAAATTAAAGAAAAATTAGATCCTATTAATAGTAAATCACATTTGCTATTTAGAATTGCATTCACTATTATGAACCACATCTACTACTAAGAATCACATATGCTATTGTAAATTGCATCTGATACTGTAAACCGCAACCGACTATAAAATGACGCATCTATTAAATCTACACTAAAATTGTCTGACAATCAAAAAAAAAATCCACTGTCACAGTCTGAGGTAAAACAATCAAAACCTACCTCTAATTATCCTTTCACATTGATCTCTGAACAGAAACCAAAAAGATTTGTTGACACTTTTCACCATTGCACCTTTTAGTATCATTTAGCCATAGCAATAGACATACTAGTTGCAAACTTTAGTTACATTTTAGGATTCCTCATTATCTTCAAATCAAATATAATTTTAGGACAAATGCCTTTGCAGATTAAAATAGGCCAACTTCCCATACTTTGTATAAACCTTTTCTTAGAGGAAAATTGTCATTGAACTAAGTAACTTGTCACACCTATTATCTTTTGTCATTTTGTTGAGTCTTTTCCAACTTGTCAATCTAGTTTGGGAACTCACTTAGTCTCACAAACAATCCTTTAGCAAACTAAATTGAAGTGTTGGCTAAAATTTTGGATGGTTAGTAAGCTCTTTTCAAATCTCCCAAAGTTGATTACCTTTAAAAGCTTGCCTACACTTTTGCATACTTAGACATAGTCATTTTAGGACACCATTATTTTAGACATTGGCAGCTTATGGGTATGCATGTAGGATCATCCTAAAAAAGGCCCTTAAGTGGGTATGTAATTTAGGAAAAATTAGGAGTTGAAGTAACTCTGATCGTGAAAAAAATTTGAATAAATTCATTCATATTACTTCAAAAAATATGTAAGAATAGGACCTATAGAAAATTGAATTTAGTTTCTAAACTACTAGGTTTGTTTAAAAAAAAATATCGATTTGGTGAAAATTTGAAATTTCAATGCAGTAGTACTCAAATTTTAGGGAAAAAATAAGAAGTTGGTGTTTGTCTGACCACCCTAACCACAATAAAATGATAATTATTTTTTATAATATTTTAGATATAAGTAGAGGACTCCTATCCGAATGTGATGCATATTTTTTTGTAATTTTTTCCAAGTAAATAATTAATTATGAATTTTAATTACAAATTTTAAAAATATAAAAACTGCATGTCCACCACCTTTAACTTTATCAAACTTCACGAAATCTAATCTTTTCTTTTGTTTAATCCTATCAGATGTGAAGCATAGAATGTGATGCATGCTCTTTGATTCAAAAATGTGATACCGCTTTGAAAGCTATAGTTGTTTTCAATCTCCTTTAAAAAACCCTTTTGTTTCATCAATCTTGGGGTAAAAACTCATTAGCCATACCCATCATATTGCTACTTTTGGCCCATCATGATCCTGCACGTACCCACATTACATTTAACATCCCTTATTTTCCAAAAGACCAAAAACATAGTTGCAATAACATTCATCCCTTATATCTAAAAAATTTGAAAAACATAGGGGTATGTGCAGGATCATCATGGAAAAAATAGGCCCTTAAGTGGCAAAAAATTCAGAAAAATTAGAGTTAGCCAAATTGACTTAAAAATTTGAATAAGTTATCTATATTATTTCAAAATATGTAAGAATAGAATCTATAGTAAATTGAATGTAGTTTCTAAACTAATTAGGTTTATTTAAAAGGAAAAATCTATTTATGAAAATTTTAAATTTCAATGGAGTAGTACTTCTAAATTTCGTGAGAAAAATAAGAAGTAGGTGTTTGCTTTGACCACCCTAACCACAATAAAATGATATTTTTTTGGCAAGATTTTAGATATAAGTAGAGGACTCATGTCCCAATGCACGATGCAGTATATTTTTGTAATTTTTAAGTAAATAATTATGAATTTTATTACAACTTCTTTAAAAAATATAAAAACTCTCACTGGCTCAACCACCTTTTAACTCTTAATAAAACTTCATGAAATTTAATTTTTCTTTTTTAATCCTATAGTATACAATGAAGCATAGAATGTGACACATGCTTTGATTCAAAAATGTGATATTGTTTGAAAGTTATAGATGTTTTTCAATCAACCTATCAACTAGACTTTAGTCAGAATTGAAATAGAAAATGAATAATAATTATTTATTAAATTCAAAGTATAACATATAATTTATATTTGGTGGAAAGTTGATAATCTCCCTTTAAAACCCTTTTCATTTCATCAATTTTGGGTAAAAAAAGTCATCAGCCACATACCCTACACATACCCATCATATCACCACTTTTGGCCTATCATGATCCCGCAAATACCCATAGACTAAAATCATATCATTCATAGACATAGTTATGCATCATCTACATTTTGAGCATATCTTACATGGTTGAAACAAGGTCAAAAAGGAAACAAAGAGAAAATATGGCTGACCCACAAGTCTTTATCAATCCATTTTCAAAACCCCCACAAGGGACATCAAGACCACACAAAACCTTAATAGAAAAGTTTGTCACTAGAGACCAACAAGGACGAGTTCTAGTTGAAGACTTAGATGTTGCTACTCAAGACCCAAAATTTTTCTCTTTTGTAGATAAATACTTGGCACAAGATCCCCAACGATACTTAGCAAAATTGCTAGTAGAAGGTGCCACATTACCTCCTGGATTTGACATTCATACATTGCAAACTTCATCTACCCAAGGAAAAAACACAACTTCTAGTGGCTCTATCCCTCAAGTAACTGCAACCATACCATTTGGAGTACCTACCCAAAGTGCCACAACAGTGCATACATCACCATTTGGTACATCGAGCATGACACAAGGCCTTAATTTTACCATAGGGGCATCATTGTCAAATCTCTTCGGCACCAATACTAGAAGCAAAAGGCATAGGATTAGCATAAACACGAAAAATGCTATACCAAACATCAAAACCACTAGTGTCATACCACAAATAGGGGTTTCACAAATGGGACACGTACGTCTCATACAATTTGGGAACTAGCCCAATACTTTGCAAAATGTTCATGTTCCCAATCAACCAACATCAAACCAAAACTTATTCTCTCACATTCCAAACCAAAATCCACCCTTCATTCATACACTGAACCAAAATCCGTCACATAACGTTGGGTTTCAAAACACTTACATAGACCCCAACAATACAACCAACATGTCATTGACACAAGTGGATGTTCCTGCAAACACAAATGGAAGTCCTTCAACAACAAATGGATAATATGGCCATGTCTAGCAAAAAGAATTTTTCAACAAAAGACTTATGTCCATTTCCCTTTGGCAAAGCTTTATACATGACACCCTTCCCACATGGATATGTTATACTAGACTTGAATAAGTATAATGGGAAGCATAATCCTATTGAACATATAAGGGAATTTTCCACAATGTGCATAGACATTGCATATGACCCCACATATCTCATGAGACTTTTTCTGCAAAGCCTTGTTGGAATAGCACTTGAATGGTTTTCTCAACTTCCATATGGCATAAGGTCATGGGGTGAACTTGCTAAAAAAATTATTGAACATTTCACCTTTAACATTGACAATGAAATCACAATAGCAACCTTATGTCACACCACACAAGATGAAGGAGAGAACTTTATCACCTTCTTCCAGAGATGGAGGAGTCTAGCTAGTTGTTGCCCTATTGAAATACCCAAAAAGAAAAAGGTCACCATATTCCTAGAAAACCTTAATTCAAAATTCACAAGTGATGTAAGAGTACACTGTTGCACTTCCTTTGTGGAACTAGTAGAAAAGGGTATCATACTTGAAAATGATCTCATTGACAAAGGTGAAATCAAGATGTCAAATAGAACTCCAAATGTTCAAAGCACCACTAATGATAGGAACAAATTATATTGGTCTCGAAACAAGAACGTAACCAATGATGGAATCGTCAATGCTAAAACCATACATGCAGGACCAATCATTACATTTAGAGGACACAACCCCTCTAACAATACACCCAACAATGCCAACCAAATTGCCAATGTTGTCTAAAACATGCAACAACCACGACCACAAAGGAAGTTTCCAAAACGTGAATTCACTCCCCTAGGGGAAGCAATTGAATTAGTCTTTAAAGAACTAATACATCACAATATCATACAACTTCTTGAGCCAAAATAATATGATCCTGGACAATTTAAACCCTCTTGGTGGGATGACAATGCTTTTTGTGATTTCTACCAAACTAAGGGACAATCTACCACAATGTCGGTCCATTTAAAGAATATTATATAGGATCTTGTGGAAAATAAAACTATTAAAGTTAATAGACAGAAATAGACATCCTCAAACAATGACCACAAGATCTTTTTTGATCCATTACATGACCATGGAAAAGGAAAAGCCTCCAGTTCGGGAAATAAGACCAATAATAATTTGGCCAATTATGCTAATGTCAAATATGCCTATAACCATGACACCATCATAAATCACATTCGAGCCACCAATATCAACACTATTACCATAATGAAAACTCCCAAATGTGTTGTCAACACTCACCGAACTAAGATAACCATCCAAGGCCCTCTGCCATAGCAACAACCATAGTCCTCCAAGCCTCACTACAATTTACTTGACCAGTTGGGGAAGACCCCAATGCAAATTTCTATCTTGGAACTGTTGCGTATATCACCTGATCATTGAGCTATTTTAGACAAAGCTTTGCAAGGCATGACCATCCCCACCAACCTTGATTTCAATCATTTCAAGAGATGGTAGGCTACCTAACCAACTCTCATCATGTTACCTTCTCTAGAAACAAGATTACTCAGCCAAGAAGATAGACCACAATGGCCCATTGCATCTCAAAGTTCTTGTCCATAAAATAAATGTTAGACGATTCTTGGTAGATGAAGGAGTATGGTTGAATATTTGCACCTTGAAATTGGTAAAGGAATTAGGCTTCTCAGAGGCGTGTGTGAACACTACTAAGAGAATTGTCATTAAGGTATATGATGACGAATAATAGTCATCTAAAGGAGTTGTAACGCTCCCCATTAGAATTGGTCCTCCGGTTATGGATACCAATTTCCAAGTCTTGGATCTCGTCCTTCCAAATAATCTTTTACTGGGAAGACCATGGATACATGCTATGAAGGTCGTCCCTTCCACTTACCATCAATGCCTTAAATTTCCATACAATGACACTAGGATCACGATAGTTGGTGATCCTAATCCTTTCCAATATTGAACTAACCTACACGGAATAGCCCAACGAAAAGTGGTTGTCAATAATGAATCATCATCTTCCATTTCATCACATTACATTGATCCATCTTCACTAACTAAAACATCCACTCCATCTACCATACTGTCAAACCTCAAGGTCCAAGTATGTGATATGAGATGTGGAGAATATCATATGGATAAGTTGTAGACAAACTGTTGCACGTATGTGCAAGTTTGGTGGTTTTTTCATTGATGTTGTCATTGATTTCAACAAAGATTAGAATGTTGCAAATTGTGCATACATATAGTTGAGATGTTGTTGAGATGTTGTGAGTACATGGAACTATCCTTAAGATGTTGCAGATGTGCTAAAATGATGGGTTACCAAGTGATTTTGAGAAAATTAATAAGGAGTGAATTTAGAGTTATATATGTGCTTAGAATGTGCTCTGGTATGTGCTTCGTGTTTCTTCCATGTTGATCCTATTCTCATGTAGAAATGAAGGTTTATTGTTGGTGATTTGTTCGTGATATCTCCAAATTTGTTGCTACTGGTTTGATGGAAGGTGAAAGTTGTGTTCATTGGTGTGTGAATTGTTTTCAAGGCAGAGTTGGTTATCTATGGACTGGGAGAAAATTTTCCACTTTTAAATCCTCTGTTGTTTTCTTTCAAGTCTTGTGGATCTAGAATATGTCTTGTAATGATTTTCTTTAGGTTTTGGTAGAGATGTTCGAGTTTTAGTGCTCCCAAAGATGAGCTCCAGAGTTGTTGTGTGGGATTACATAGTCCAGATGGTCTATTGGAAATATTTTTATGTTTGAAGGTTGTTACACATGTTGTGCATGTATCTGGAAGTGTCTAATATGTGTTCTTGTACATGATGAATCATGCTACATCGTCTGCATGATATCTTCTTGTTATAAAGTGTGTACTTCAATGTTCATTTTTGCTTTCATTAGGTTTGGCTAACCTAGTGTTTACACTTCATATGAAGAATTTAAAATTTAATTAAGGAAGCATATGGTTGATTTGAGATGTTGCTTTTGGTCTTGGTTAAGTGTTTAATTGGTCCACTATGATTCTTTTCCACCACAGGAATGTTGAGTTGCCAACCTACTTTGAATTTATGAAATGAAGAGTATATGGCTGACCTTGGAGAATGTTTCTAAGGTTGAAGATGTATAAATGCAAGTCAAGATGTGAAGGATTAGATGATAGAAAAGTAATGAGTTAAGTCACAAGTGAAGAGTAGAGTTGTGCAAAAGTGAGTTGAGGTAGCAATACTTTAGTGTGTTAGATTCCTGAAAGTAGTGAGTTGAAGGTTTCTGCAATCTTCTAATCTAGGCTGCAGGTGTGTGTAGATTGTTGTGGTGGATCTTTCTATTATCTTTTTGTATGCAGTAGGTATGAAAGCCTCCATGTTGGACAATGATTTCTTTCTATGGAAGTGAGCCTTTATATCTTATTGATGAGGTCCCTATTATGGGTGGTAAGGTATACTTGTATTTAGTTTTGCTATCACTTTATATTGTGAGTTAATCTGCACTGTGGTTTTTACCTTATTGGTTTTCCACGTAAAATTTGGTGTTCATTGTGTTGATTTTACTTTTTTTTTATTGCACATTTCATGTTCATACTTAATAACATAATCATGTGGTTGTGAATTTGATAAGTGTTAGGAGTTTTATGTTTGAATTTTGTGACAACTAATTCACCCCCCCTCTCAGTTGTCCTGCACCTTTTAGAAATTGGTATCAGAGCTTTGGTTCCTTGGTGTAGAGATTAACCACTTAAGAATATTTTTATAGCACATAGGTTGTCGATCCATATGTTTGATGGTTTGATTACAATGACCTTTAGAAATTAGCCAGATGAGGAGGGATATATTATCTCTCTTGGATTTACAAGACATGGAATTT
The DNA here is from genome assembly GCA_007258455.2 of Sequoia sempervirens. Taxonomy (NCBI): domain Eukaryota; kingdom Viridiplantae; phylum Streptophyta; class Pinopsida; order Cupressales; family Cupressaceae; genus Sequoia; species Sequoia sempervirens. The sequence continues at coordinate 326,357,009 of VDFB02000008.1, forward strand.
GTTGAGATGAAGTATATTGCATTGGAAAGTGGTCCTACTACTATATAGATAGAGGGTTTTACGCTTATAGCGAGGGGCTGAAAAAGTGGGGTATACTATTCGCGATTGCTTTATCGGACCCCAAGTGAAAGCGATTTATCTCTCTAGAGCCTTACTCATGAAGCTTGGAAGAAGTTGGAAGATCTTTATGAAGGAAATCATAGAGTGAAATTGACAAAGAAGTTGACGACAAAGCATAGATATAAGAATATGAAAATGGAAGGAGAAGATATTGCAAACTATTTTTAGAGAATTGATGTGGTAGCAAATAAAGTTAGAAATCAAGGGGGTACTCTGACTGATGAAGATATAATTGAGAAGATTCTAATGAATCTACTAGAATGTTATAGTGACAAAGTTTTAGTTATTGAGTAAACATATATTTCCTAAAGGAATATACTAAGAAACTATTTGGCACCATATTTTTATTTAAGGATGAAAGTTTGGAAAGAAAGAGAGGAAAAGATAGAAATAACATTTAAAATTAAAGATGATCTAGATATTGATGGTTCGAGGATGAGTTAGGGCTCGGCTTTTACAAGAAAGTTGAAGAAAGGTACTAGTAAGTATAAAGGTATGTTTCCCTTTAAATGTTTTAGTTGTGGTAATATTGGTCATCATGCTTCAAGATGTCCAAATAGAGTTATACATAAGAAGAATAGAGATCACAAAGATAAAAAGGATAAGAAATACAAAAAGTTGTACTATGTTAGAGAAGAAGTTGGAATCTTTGATGATGAATATGATTATGAGGGTGATGATAGTGAATGCGTGTTCTTGGCTTTGGAGAATAAATATGTGTTTGCTAACTCTAGAAAATGTGCAATAAAAAGTGATTTGGAGAACAAGAAGGATGAGATGGAAGGTACTTTGGTCACCGCCTTTCATGCTAGACATGATGAAGACTATTAGGTGATTGATAGTGGATGTTCTAATCACATGATCAGAGATAAAAAGTACATTTAGAAACTTGAAAAGAGAGTATGATAGTGGTTTGACCATGTTTGGTGATGATTTAGGAGCAAAGATTGTTGAGAAAGGTACAATTAGTTTTGATGGAATACACAACATTATTGATGTATATTATGTAAAAGGGTATAATGCATAACCTTTTTGAGTGTTGAATGAGATGTGTATGGGTTTAAACTTGTGTTTTAGGATAATTCCTATGAGATCATAAAAGGATCTAGAACTATGGTTGTTGTAGGAAGGAGAACTCATGGAAACGTCTATCAACTTAAGGGTGTTGATGGTCAGTGCATTGTATCTCAGGTTAATGAAATTTGGTTTTGGTACTAAAGAATGGGACATTTAAAAATTTGATAATCTGGTCAGGATCAATTCAAGAGATGTTGTATGAGGTCTGCCTAAAATCATAAATCCTGCTAATACTGTTTGCAGAAGTTGTCATCTAGGGAAATAGACAAGATGCAATTTCAAAGGAAAAGAGAAAACTGCTACTGGAATGTTGGAATTAATTCATACAAACCTCTATGGTCCTACTAGAATAGGAAGCCTAAATGGTGATATGTATTCCATGCTCCTTATCGATGATTATTCTCGAATGACATGGGTTTCTTTTTTTAGAGAAAAGACTCACGCTCTAGATAGGTTTAAAGTTTTCAAAGCAAGAGTAGAAAATGAAGTGAACCTAAGAATCAAATGTTTGAGATCTGATACATTTTATGAAGAGCATGGCATAAAGAGACACTTTTCTACTCCAAGAACCCCTCAGCAAAATGGAGTGGTTGAGAGAAAGAACTAGACTATATAGGAAGTTGCAAGAACCATGATGAAAAAAGAAAATAGACCTGATGTATACTAGAGAGAGGCAATACACACTGTTGTCTACATTCTTAACAAAGTTCAAATCAGAGGCAACAACACAAAAACTCCTTATGAGTTATGGACTGGTAAGGAACCTACTATGAAATACTTTTAGGTGTTTGGAAGTAGATGTTACATTAAAAGAGATGAAAATCTTGGGAATTTTGATGCTAGATGTGATGAAGGCATTTTTCTTGGATATTCAACTACCAGCAAACCATATAGATGCTTTAATAAAATATTGAGGAAGATTGTTGAGAGTGCTAATGTGAAGGTTGATGAGGATGTGCATAGACCCATTGAGATAAGTGAAATTGAACCTGATGATCCTATCTGTGAACAAGTACCTAAACAACATAAGGTGGAGGAAGAAGAAGAAGAAACTCTGGAACTTGCTAAGTATTTCCATAAGAATCATCCAAAATAACAAATAATTGGAGATAAGAGTGAAGGTGTGAAGACAAGAAGTAAATTAGCAACTGAGGTAAATCTATGCTTACTTTCTAAAATTGAACCTAAGTCTATATGTGAAGCATGTGAAGATGAAATTTGGGTTAGAGCTATGAAAGAAAAGTTGGAGCAAATAGAGAAGAATCAGAACTGGGAACTAGTTCCTAGACCTGTGAATAAGAATGTAATTGGTTCAAAATGGGTGTTCAAGAATAAGTTGGATGAAAATGGTGAAGTTATAAGAAACAAAGCAAGACTTGTATGCAAGGGATACTCACAAGTTGAAGGCATAGACTTTGAAGAGACATTTTCCCTGGTGGCTAGAATTGAAGCTATTAGGATGTTTTTGGCATTCTCTTCCCACAAGGATTTCAAGGTATATCAAATGGATGTCAAGTTTCCATTTCTGAATGGTGAATTGGAAGAAGTATACATGGAACAACCTGAAGGATTTCTATTATCAGACAAACCATATATGGTTTATAAATTAAAGAAGGCATTGTATGGACTGAAACAATCTCCTAGAGCATGATATGTGAGATTGAATAGATACCTGACATAGCAAGGATTTAGCAAAGGCTTTGCTGATAGAAATATCTACTTCAAAGTGCAAGGTAATAAAATGCTGGTAGTAGTAGTATATGTTGATGATATCATCTTTGGAGAAAATGCAAGTATGTGTAAGAGATTTGTAGAGGAAATGCAAAAAGAATTTGAAATTTCCATGACTGGTGAGTTGAATTTCTTTCTTGGTCTTCAAGTAAATCAAACTGATAAAGAGATATTCATTTCACAATCTAAGTATTTGAAAGAGTTGTTAAAGAAGTTTGGAATGGATGACTCCAAACCGATTAGTACTCCTATGGTGACTAGTTGTAAGCTGATTAAAGATGATGAATCCACTAAAGCTAATTAGAGCAAATATAGATCTATGATTGGTGGACTATTGTAAGTTGTTGCTACCCAGACAGGATATCATGCATGTAGTATGTTTAGTTTCCATATTTCAAGAAGATCCTAAAGAGGTACATGTTATATTTATAAAGAGGATGTTTAGATATCTCAAAGGTACACTGAATTATGGCTTATGGTATCCTGAGGATGTTGATTTCACATTAAGTGCTTATACCAATGTAGATTGGGCTGGTTGTGTGGATTACTGGAAGAGTAGTAGTGGAGGTGCTTTCTTTCTTGGAAAAAGATTGGTTTCTTGGTTGAGTAAGAAACATGACTCAGTTTCTTTATCCACTACAGAAGCAGAGTATATTATTGTAGCATCCCTCTGCACATAGGTTTTGTGGATGAAGCAAACTCTAAAAGGTATTGGAGTGGTATGTGATGAGCCTATTCCTATTTTTTGTGACAATCTCCTAGAGCATGATATGTGAGATTGAATAGATACCTGACATAGCAAGGATTTAGCAAAGGCTCTACTGATAGAAATCTCTACTTCAAAGTGCAAGGTAAAAAAATGTTGATAGTAGTAGTATATGTTGATGATATCATCTTTGGAGGAAATGCAAGTATGTGTAAGAGATTTGTAGAGGAAATGCAAAAAGAATTTGAAATTTCCATGACTTGTGAGTTGAATTTCTTTCTTGGTCTTCAAGTAAATCAAACTAATAAAGAGATATTCATTTCGCAATCTAAGTATTTGAAAGAGTTGTCAAAGAAGTTTGGAATGGATGACTCCAAACCGATTAGTACTCCTATGGTGACTGGTTGTAAGCTGATTAAAGATGATGAATCCACTAAAGCTAATTAGAGCAAATATAGATCTATGATTGGTGGACTATTGTAACTTATTGCTACCAGACCAGATATCATGCATGTAGTATGTTTAGTTTCCATATTTCAAGAAGATCCTAAAGAGGTACATGTTATATTTATAAAGAGGATGTTTAGATATCTTAAAGGTACACTATATTATGGCTTATGGTATCCTAAGGATGTTGATTTCACATTAAGTGCTTATACCAATGCAGATTGGGCCGGTTGTGTGGATGACTGGAAGAGTAGTAGTGGAGGTGCTTTCTTTCTTGGAAAAAGATTGGTTTCTTGGTTAAGTAAGAAACATGACTCGGTTTCTTTATCCACTGCAGAAGCAGAGTATATTATTGCAGTATCCCTCTACACATAGGTATTGTGGATGAAGCAAAATCTAAAAGATATTGGAGTGGTATGTGATGAGCCTATTCCTATTTTTTGTGACAATAAAAGTGCTATAAAAATTTCCAAAAATATGGTAATGCATTCAAGAACAAAACATATATCTATTAGATATCATTTGTTGAGAGAGAAGGTGTTGGAGAACAAAGTCGGGCTAGAGTATGTGTCAACAAAGGAATAGATTGCAGATATACTTACTAAGGCTCTACCGAAGGACACTTTTGAGTATCTTAGGGGGAGGTTGGGGGTCATTGGCCCTTCGAACTAGTTGCACATGGAGGTGCATCAGTCCAGTGGATCCAAAAATTCTTCATTTATTTGGACTGATGAATGGGTCTACTTCACAGAGGGAATAGAAAGTTTTCATTATTGTAGTATGAGTTGAATGGGCGCACTCATAAGGGGGAGTGATTAAGGCTTTGATCTTTTCCACTGATGTCAAAGGGGGAGAGAGAGTCATGTGAAAAATAATAAAAGATAAATAGAAAAGGTGTTCTACTAGAATATTATGTAGGATGTTTAAAGGAGAATATGGTCTTCGATGGTTTTTCACATAATTTGTTTCCATCAATGACAAAGGGGGAGATTGTTGCAAGTATGAGAAAGTTTGGTGGTGTTTTCATTAATGTTGTCAATGATGTCAACACAGTTCAAAATGTTGTAGATTTTGCATGTATAGTTGAGATGTTGTTGAGATGTTGTGAGTACATGGAGCTATCCTTATGATGTTGCAGATGTGCTAAAATGATGGGTTACCAAGTGCTTTTGAGAAAATTAATAGAGTGAAGTCAGAGTTATGTATGTGTTCAAAATTTTCTTTGGTATGTGCTCCATGATGTTTCTTCCGTGTTGATCCTATGCTCGTGCAAGTCTGAAGGTTTGTTGTTGGTGATATCTCTTGATTTGGTACTGTTGGTTTGATGGGAGGTGAAAGTTGTGTTCGCCGGTGTGTGAATTATTTTGGCATAGTTGGTTATCTGTGGATTAGGAGAAATTATTTTTCTTCACAGTCCTCCTCTATTTTGATTTAGGTCTTGTGGATTTGGAATATGTCTTGTAATGATGTTCTCTAGGTTCTGGTAGAGATGTTCGAGTTTTGGTGCTCTAGAAGATGAGCTTCAGAGTTGTGTGGGATTACATAGTCTGGATGATCTGTTGGAAAGATTTCTATGTTTGAATGTTGTTACACCTACTACGAATGTATCTAGAAGTGTCTAAGATGTGTTCTCATGCATTATGAAGCGTGTTACATCATATGTGTGTTAACTTCTTATTAGAAAGCATGTACTTCAATGTTCATTTGTGTTTTCATTAGGTTTGGCTGACCCAATGTTTACACTTCATATGAAGAATTTAAAATTTAATTAAGGAAGTGTTTGGTTGATCTAAGATGTTTTTTTGGTCTTGGTTAAGTTTTTAATTGGTCCACTCTCATTCTTTTCCACCGCAGGAATGTTGAGTTGCTAACCTAGTTTGAATTTATGAAATGAAGCGTATGTGACCAACCTTGGAGAATGCTTCTTTAAGGTTGAAGATGGTATAAATGCATGTCGATATGCAAAGGATTAGATGATGAAAATAAAAAGTAAGACACAAGTGAAGAGTAGAGTTGTGTGAAAGTGAGTTTGAGGCAGTAGTACTTCATTGTGTTAGATTCCTTGAAAGCAGTGAGTTGAAGGTTTTTGCAATCTTCTGATCAAGGTTTGGATGTGTGTAAATTGTTGTGGTGGATCTTTCTATTATCTTTTGTATCTGTAGGAAGTGAGCCTCCATGTTGGACAGTTAGTCCTTTCTATAGGTAGTGAGCCTTTGTATCTTGTATTATAGTTTTGTTTATGTTTCTATCACTTTATATTATGAGTTAATCCTCACCATAGTTTTTCCCTTATTGGGTTTTCCATGTAAAATCTAGTGTTCATTGTGTTGATTTTACTTTTGTTATCTGCATTTCATGTTCATTCTTAATAACAGAATAGTACAGTGGTTGTGAAGTTGATAAGTGTTAGGAGTTTTATGTTTGAATTTGGTGACAACTAATTCACCCCCCCTCTTAGTTGTCCTATGACTTTTAACAAAAACAACAATGCTAATGATACTATGAAGACTTCAATTTCTAACAATGATGTCAAGACAATTTCAAAGGATACTCAAATAGATGACCATGCTTGGATTGACACCTCTTGGGATCCTGATATGAAATCTACCTTCGCCATATCCACTTCTACACAAATTTTTCATGTCCATGACAACCCTATGTTTGACCAAGATATATATGATAATCCACTCTTTGATCATGACCCCGCTGAGGATATAAAATCATCATCCTTCCATCCTACCTACCCCAGGCTAGGATATGTATCTCCTATCAACATGTCACCTCTATCAAGTCACCTTTCCAAGTTGTTAAGGATGTGCAATCTTCCTTTGATGTTACCAATATAGAAAAGGATAGTCCCAAAGATTCTATTGATGGCATCACCACTCCTGTTTGTCCACTAGACATTCCTACCACTTCACCTATTTCATCCATCCCACTCACATCCATCTGCAATAAAGACATGACTCAACAAGTCACAACTCAAGAAAAGAATAAAGGAAAAGCTCCAACGAATGACCTATCATTAAAAGGAGATCAAGAATCAAGAGATAGAATGAAAATAAAAGAATATCAAGACAAGTCCTATAGCCACCATAAAAATATATTGGACCAATCAAAAATACAAGTTGATAATGAGCAAGAATGTCAAGAAAAGTCCTCTATCCAAAATCAAAAGCTATCGGACAAATAAAAAATAAAAGTCAAAAGTGAAAGCAAGCAAAAGTCAATCTCCAAGTATGCCTCTCCATCAAAAATCACTTGGAGCATCTATTAAGGAAAAAGGTCAAGAAAATATCTTGTTGATCTAAGGTCTCTATCCATGTTACTCTCACTCATACCATATATTACATTCCACTCATCCATGTTCACATATTTGTCATATCATCCCACCTTCATTGGCGATGTCTTTCAATTTGTCTTTGACGATGACCCCTTGATGTACTCTAGGTCTTCGGTCACCCAAATTCCCTTTCATCTGAAGCCTGGTGGCCTATGTAGTGTGCACATTAGGGATCATACCATAGCCTCATTCATCCACCACATCTATCTCCCTTCATATTTTCCATTCATACTCCTCATCTCGATCGATTCCTTTCATCTAGCATGGTCATCCACATAGGATTGAGGCATCATCAAGGAATTCTATGAATCTGGTGTTTATCAATTCTACACATAGCTTTTGGGAGCCATGTCTTAATCATCAAAAATACAAAAAAATGGTACCTAGATGAAAACCTTGAAAACATGCATCTTGGTAGTTCATCAAAAATAAAAAATAAAAAATCAAGAAAATAGTAAAGAGAAATAATTCGTCCAATATTGAAAACCACTTCAGTGGTGCTTTGGATGAGTACCATGGTGAAAACTTGGAAAACAGGCACCATGTGTAGTCGGCTCTATTCCTTTGTCTATCATCATTCCAATTTGACTTCCCTATCATATCACCTATCTTTCCTATCCATGCATCTTACCATTTATCCTTTTCATATCACCCATTATAAATGGTTGTCCTTTCCATGACTTGGAACGATTGACATCAAACACACTTCGCATCCCCATTCCATCCTATTCATAATAAATTGGTCGATTATACCCAACTAGGGGTAGGCACTTGACTTACATCATTTGGTTTGTACAGTGGTTGTTCTGAGGACATAAAACCATCAAAAAAATCCTTAAACATCACAAAATGTCCTAAAAAATAACAAAATGTCCTAAAAAAAATCCAAAAACATCATAAAACTTCAAAAAGACAAAAAAATCAAAATAGGTCAAAAATTCCCCAAAAAAAATATCCAGATAACTTTGAAAAACCCAAAAAAAATGATTTAGAGTCAATCTTTGTCATTGTTGAACTATGTTGCCTCTGTGACTAGACGTAGGCAAGGCCATTTATCGATCTGCCCCCAAGGCATTAGGTCAGTCCTTTAGGTTTTTCAAATAAACAATGAAATCATGGCTCAAGTTTTTTATCAGTAAAAGAAAATCAATGGTCATGTCAAACTACAAGGTCTCTACCTGTATAACGTAGGCAAGGCCATCAATAAATGAGGCCCTAAGGCCACACTAGACCAGTCATTTACGGTTCATCGTGTCAATCAAAATAAGTCAGACATTGTCATCAAACACAAAAATTGTCAAAACATCAAGAAAAGTCGCTCATCAATAAGACAAACAAGTCAACAAGGTCATTACGTCAAACCAAACAAATTGTTGAAACACTCAAATAACCAAAACAATCAACCTATGTCTTATAGAGGATGTGTCCTTCTTGAAAACAAGCATTGTCATTTAGTCAAGCTTCATCATTGCCTTATATAGGTGGTCACATGATCGAAACCAGACTCGACGTCTTATACGAGATGTGTCATTCTCAAAATCAGGCCTTTTATCAAACAATCATCTTATCAATCCCCTAGACAATTAAACAACAAACAAATCAAATTTTTGGCAAATATTCTTACTAGTTGTTGACATTGTGGCTTTTTTTTTCTTATCTTTTCATTTGGCTTTGTCTTTGAGTCTGCTTACTAGCTTCCTCGAGGATGTCCCATGAAAGATTTAGAGAAGCAATGATATCTCAGAACTCTTTTTCTTTGACTGTTGTTTGTGGATTTTTTTTTGGTTTTGTCTTCGAGTCAAGTTACTAGCTTCCTTGAGGATGTCCTATGAAGGATTTAGAGGAGCGATGATGTCTCATGACTCATCTTTTATTTGATTGTTGTCTGCAATTTTTCTTGAAAATAATACATGGGCAACTTTTCCCTTAGTATGAGTTAGGACATTCTTTGTCTACGACTGTCTATTTTTAGTAGGTGGATGACCTTGCACACCTTGGTCTATCTCATATCATGGTGTTTGTTATCCATTTGTATCATTTAATGCCCAATGATGATTAATGCAAGGCTTATTATGATTCGACAAAATATTGAAGTCATTCTAATATACTAACATCCATGTCTTCCATGCTAACATCCATGTCTTTTATGCTACTATTCATCTTTTCCGCTCTAACATTTCTTCTTTTCTACATCTTCAACACCCTTATCTATGTTCCTCTATCCTTTTTGTCCTTCATCTTCTAGTTATCTCATCCATTTTGAGAGCACACTCCTCTTCTTCGAACTTGCTTGTCCTCTCAATGGGGCATACCACTACCTCCTCATCATCCTTTCTCATCCTACTTTCACTGGGGCATATCTTTTTCTTTGACACAATGCAATAAACTGCATTGTATCAAAGAAGGGAAAAATGTAGACAATAAAAATTGTCCTAGGCCTACGACTTTTAATTTCTTCATAATTCTTTCATCTTCATTTTTCATAATTAAAAATAATTTGAATAATTTAATTATTTCCTATGACCATGTATCCTTTATTAATTAAATAATTTCAATAATTTAATTAATTCATTCCAATCTTTATTTCCCTTTGACTAATTAAATAAATGTTATTTAATTACATCATTAATTAAACTTATTTTCTTTCTAAAATTACATAAAAGTTTATTTATTTAATCTCCTATGTCACTTTCCACTATAATTAAATAATTATTTTAATTATTTAATTATTTGTTGGCCTTCTCTTTCTTTAATTAAATAAATATTTATTTATTCAATTTAATCCAATATCCTTGAATTTTGAATTAAAATAATTATTTAATTCAAAATGATGATTCCTCCTTATCACAATCTTCTATAATTAAATAATATTTTTATTATTTAATTAGTCCTTAATCACTTAAGCCTAGATGAGATTTGATCAAGTTTGATTTCTCTAACAGATAGTTTTATCTATGTCAATCTTATCTTATACATCCAATCCTCTATTAATTAAATAACTTTAATTATTTAATTAATTCATTCTTACCTTTATTCTTCCTCGATTAATTAAATAAATATTATTTATTTAATTACGTCACTAATTAAATCTATCTTCTTTCTAAAATTAAATAAATGATTTTTTATTTAATTTCTATGATATTTTCTACTATAATTAAATAATCATTTTAAATTATTTAATTATTCCTTAACTTTTTCTCTCTTTAATTAAATAAATCTTTATTTAGCTAAAATTTGATCTAATATCTTCAATGTTGAATTGAAATTATTTAATTCAAAAGGATTTATCCATATCATATTCTTCTTGAATTAGATAATCTCTTGGTTATCTAATTACTCATTAATCACTTAAGTCTAGATAAAATTTGATCATTCAGTTATCTGGTGAGATAATATTTGATTTTCTTTAATGAACAATATTTCTATGTTAATCAGTTTGTTATCTAAACAAGATCAAATTTGATATTATCTTCTACACACAATCCTTATCCCTTTGTGTCTCAACCAATTTTCACCTTTGATTAAATTACTTTTAATTTAATCTCCGCCATTCAAGCTTTATCACTTACACTAATTTAACTCTAACCCTATTGTATTTCACATCTTTTAATCTTTATTATCTATTAATTATCTCTCAATCTCAGCATGTCATTCAAAAATTATATTTTCTATAAAATGGCTTTATCTCTACCATTTTTACTCCTCCTGAAATCTTATGAGTTTTGGAAGCAACTTTAGAAATCTTCAATATTTTTCTATTATCATTGTCATAAGGCCATATTTGCATACTTAATTAAAATATGAGGGCAAGTACTATACTATAGTGAAATGGAGAAGGGTAATGGAGGTGAATCATGGGATTGCATGTGTGTTTGGTGAGATCTTTTGTTTATGCATGTTTTTATCTTCCATTGTTCTTCATTATTAGCTTGGGTTTAGTTTGATTTATGCTTTGTATTACTAATCCTAGAATTTTCCCTATGCTAGAATACCTATTAGGTCTTACATCTATGATTTATCCATGAGGTGGTGTTATGCACACCCCCTCCTTAATGGCATCACCTAAGGAAAATCATTACAAAAAGGTTTGAATAAGTGATGGTTAATATTTTAATATTTTTCTTCTCTCATAGCATACATTTTCTTGAATAGACCTAGAGAGAATTTTTATGATTATAAAATACTTTGATTGAATAGAACTATAGAGAACATTTATGATAAAATACTTTCACTTGATTGAGGTGCTCATGATCTTCAATATGCTTTTCTGTATTGGAAAATGATATTATTTTCTAAAATGCATCCACTTATCACATAGATATGTGGTACTTTTATAAGTATCCAATTGAAAATCTTCTATAATTTTTCAAAGCCACATTGATTCTTCAAGAGTTACTTTTGTAGTTTGGGTTTTGGTTAAAAAACTATAGAAGATATATTTTTAAAGTATTACTTGATACATGGAATAGCTAACCTGCTCCATTTATTTTGAAGAAAATCTAAACTAGAATTAGCAAAATAGTTAGTAACACAATAATCAAGTAAGCTTGATTCTTGGTATAGGAATAATAAGAACCATCATTAATTAAATATGCATTTTTGATACACCAATGAATTTATAAAAGATTAGTCTATAAACATAAATATGAATAATTTTCCATGTTTATTTGAAGAAAAAGTTCATGCTACTAAAAATATAATAATGCTCCATAAAAAACTAAGCAACGAGTGAGCTATTCTTTCTAGGATTTCTCCCCATACAATTTATGAGGGTGATAGCCACCCATTATAAGTAGGTGCTTTACACATAAATTTTTTAGAGAATAATTGAAGCTCATAAAAATGTTAGCTAAGGTAGCACTCAAGAGAGAAAAAAAGATATAGTAGCAAAAAAGATGATTTGAAAGTTTATGCAATTCTACTTTGTATATCATGGATGTGTAAGAATTTGAATTTTTTTTCCCTTACCATTCCATTCACCTTGTTATCCTTGTGTTTTAGTGAAAGGGAATGAATGTGGCCATTTTAATATATCAAGAATGATATTTTTTGACAAAGATAATACCCTCCTTAGATCCATGATGGTTGAGTTAGCATAAAATTTTGATCTTAGATCTAAATTACTTCCAAAAAACTTATGTAGGTATAATTTCTATGTTTTTAAGTACTAAAAAATCATCCTACTAAATATATAAACTTAAAGTAAACCTATAGTGTAGAAAAATCAACCCTTTTTCACACTTAATTTTGGAATAATTAATATAAAATTAACTTAATTTTGTCATGATTTAGTGTTGTAACACATTTTACACACTCACACTAAGTCAAGGACCCTTTTAACTAAAATGGACCTAATTGTGCCTTATTTAGGGTGTCGTCAAGTATTTTATTACACTTTCACATTAATCTAGGGCTTCATTAATTAATTAAGGTTAAGTAGACTTTAATTTTACCCTATAATTCAAATCCAAGCCTTATTTATTGCATTTTTTGAGGATATACCCTGACACTCATTAATGATATTGCATGACATTTATTTTGGAAAGGTTTGAGTCCTAGAGTAATGACCTAGGACCTATTCATCACTTTGGGCGAATGGGTCCTCCTTACCTAGGACACACCTTTTTAAACATATTTTTGGTGGGATTTTAGTAATTTTTCATCTCCCCAAAACTTGGTCCTAGAAAACTATGCTAGGACCCATTCGCCCAAGGTCGCAAATGGGTTCTTCTTACCTAGGACACCCCTTTTTTAACTTATTTGCGGTGGGATTTTAATGATTTTAAATCCTTGATCTGATGTCAGCTTGGATTATTTGAATTTCAAAGTAAAACCTTAGATTTAGTATAAATATAAGGCTAATTCACCTAGTTTCACCTACGAAAATTTATGCAAGTATCCTAAGAGTTCACAAGAGCATTTTAGAGCATTCAAGATAATTCAAGAGAATTCAAGAAGGCATTGAAAGGTAGATTATTGAAGTTTTATTGCAGCAATTGAAGGTCATATCATCATGTCAAAGGCATAATGCATCAAGCATGTTGAGCTAATGTGTTGATGTAGCATTGAAGATTCAAGTTAAGCATTGTTTCACATCTAATTCAAGATTAATATCTACATTATACATGGCCACTTCATGTTAGATTGTTGATTTACATTCCAAGACTTCATCCAAGGTATCATTATTCATATTTCATTATTCATGTTTATATTCCATTATTTCATCATAAGTTTTAATTACCTAAACAGGGTTTGACCAAGGCAAACCCCTATTCCCTAACAATCAACAATTTTTTCTTTTCTCTTCATGTGTGATTGTAGGTTTTAGGTTCAAGATCAAGTGGAGAACAATATTGAAGCAAAGTTGTCAAAGTTGGAAAGTTGCAAAGTTGTCATCTACATTGCAAGAACACAGAAACGAAGCTATAGAATTTTTTTTAGACTTTTGGGAGCTAGTCAGCTAGGAGTTGAGAGTGTATAAATTGAAGAATAGAACCCATAATTCAGTTTTTAGAAACCCTAATAGGGACCCATTCATCACTTTGGGCGAATGAGTCCTCAGTGACCATAAAACGACACTTTTTTAGCAAGGTACACATTGTTTTGCCCTCTTAAAATCTCCCTCATTCCTAATATATTAGTTAGGACTGATTTTTTATTGTTATTTATACATTTTACCCCTCATAATTGAATGAAACATCCATAAGAAAAATTAGTGGTTTATCATCTTGTTGATTCATTTTGATAAACCCTATTTTTTTACATTTCAGAGTCATGAAAAATTATCTTAGTTATTTCATCCACATGATTTATTACATAGCCAATAAATATTCACATACCTAATGAGGTTCTTTTCTCTTTGATTTCCAAAAAAGACACTAGAGTTCTTAAGGTGATTTGACAAGAATCACCATTTCACATGATTAATTGTTGTTATGTTGATATCACAATGTGGGCCATGGAGCATGCATTGATTGCCCTCATGAAATTTGGATAAAAGCTATGAGATATATTGAGATCCAAATGAAAATAAATTCTTGCAAGATCCTATTATGGATCAAGTTTAGTAAAAAATTATTTAACTTAACTATTTCAATCTATTGTTGCTATGATATATTCAAATAAAAAAATACATCTAACATAGATGAGGCAATGTTGGAATGTCAAAATAGGAAACTCATAAGGGACTTGGACATGCTTTTAATATAAGCAAGGCGAAGTTGGAGGCATCTACTGAGGGTATGGTTTTCCTTAATCAGAAGGTCATGGAGATGACCGGGAAGGGTCTGTTTGATGGTCATACTAACTTGCTTTATGAGGAGGGTGCAGGTTTGGAGGTGAATTTAGTTGATATGACTACTGGCCTGAGTGTTCATATTCAGAGAAAAAATAAGAAAGGTAAGAAGGATCATGCCTAGGATGTTGAAGAAATCATGGACATGCATGACAGGCTAGCAACCAAGGATATTGCGGCTACTAAAGTGCTCAAGGACTTGCTATAGTGGCCTTTTGGCCTTATTGTTGTTTATTTTTTGGTTATGTCAGTTTTCTGATGGTTTGTTGATGGTTGGTTAATCAGCTAGTTGTTTTTTTGTTGTTGCTTGGGTGGGCAGCCTCTTGTTCTATCTTTGTTTCCACTTTCTTTTTTGTAAAGAGTTTTAGGTTCCCTTCAAAACATGTTTATCGTTAATCAAAAACATAGATGAGGAAATGATAATACCAACCTGATAGAGGCACAACATATTTTGACATGGTACAGGTTTATTTGAGCATAAGATGAGAGGAATAATATGATAAGAAAATGACACAATACCATCAAAGAGTCAAATAAAATGTGTGTAACTACATTTTATGGATTATTCTAGTGTTTTAGTTTGAACTCTAAAGGAAGATATGAGACATATGGGATTAATTATGCTCTATTATTCATGCATTGAAAATTGGAAGTTACCCTTAAAAAATACATATACTATGTGAAGAAGCATTATGCCACACCATTGATGTTCTATAATGCAAGAGTGCACTAGTGACTCATTCCATATGCCACTTGGTTGCCTCCTAGTTTAGAATGTAGAAATAATGTGACAACAGGCATGATTTTACATGATAAATTACACATCATATGTATTTTCTTATAAAATAAAAATAAACTTAAGGTAATGATTAATGTTTTTTTCAAATCCCTTTAAAATGCCATGTTGCTTATGGATTAATCACATAAGTATGTGACTTCAAAACAAGTTCCTTATGGTTCTAAATATGTATCAAGAACATTAGTTTCTCAATATATCCATGGATTTGAGATTTGTGTTGAGAGATAGTCAATTTTTAAAAATCTTGATGATGCAAAGTTTTTTATATTTTTTTATTTCCTTGGGATTTATGAAATTATATTATTAAGATAAAAAAATATTAAATGCATCTCTATCCAAATAAGGTTCAACTAATTAATTTCATTAAAGATGATAAGGCACAAAATCACATCTTAATACTATGAAGAATGCTTATAGCATTTCATATGTAATGTATATGAAATGGACTAGCTAATAAAGGTGTTTGATGAATATAAAAAAAGTGAACAAATAGAATGGTGATGAAAAGAGCAACAAGTCTTATGTGGAAATTTTTTCCTTATGTTAGTCAAATGAATCTTATTCTATTCTTATAAAACAACTTATGACATGTCAAGGGCCTATTTTTTCCTCATTAAGAACATTAGGTAGCATTGCACACTTGTAACTTTACAAAGACCATGCAATCAAGAGTTCAAGTCCTTGCATGGACATATGATTGATGTCTCTTCCAATTCCTCCCATCAAAGGCCTATCACTAAGAAATGAAAGAATGGCAATGTTCTAATATATATGAGTGGTATTTTTATATAAACACTATGCATGATGGTTTTCCTCTTTGAGTAATGGTTGGTGCTAGAGAAACAAATTCAAAGATTAGATTGAGAATTTTTTGTCCTCTCTGGGAATTTGTAACATACCATCTCGTTTCACAAATTGAATACAGATTTTTGTCTTCCCATTGAGTTAAATTTCACATGTCAAAAATATTTTCTATGTCTATTATGCATTCATTCATGAAGAAAAAACCAAAAATCAATGTAGGTGGGGGCAATTAGTATTTACAATTCCCTAACCTTCCAATCAATTTTAAGCTACATAAATCTAACTTTCCATTCATCATGTATTAGACTGAAATGTGAAACCCAACATATTTTCATCCTAAACTATGTCAATTGTAGCATTCTATAAACACAAAGGGCCAACACCTAACAAGCACCATGATGGAAAAAATATATGATGACATGAGAATGATTATGTTCAATGGAAAGGAAGAAGATGTAGTTGGACATGCAGAGCCATGAAAATATATAATTGTGTTTTTGGAATCTATAGCAAAAGGCCTATTTTTTTCTATAAAGGTCATGTTTTCTAAATAAAAGAGTTTCAAAGGCTTGAACCCCTTGGTGGATGTCATAGGTGGCATCTCAGCATATGTCATAGAGATCAAGTTAAGACCCATCTAACTATCAATGACATCAACTATGATCTTCCCCACATCATAGCTATGGATTTCCATTTCTTGGGGGTAAAGAATGTTGGAGGAGACATGTCCAAAGAGATTCCATGTAAAAAATATGTCAATGATTTTGTATTAATTCACTCTCTACAATCTACAGAAAAATCACTATATACATTATAATTATTATTTTTTAGAAATATATGTAATATCAATAGGCAAATTAATAATTATAGAATAAAATTATTCCCTAAAGAAGCCATGATCTACTTCTAACCAAAGATCGAGTTACCATTATACTAAGGATTTGACCAGACTAATGTCTCATTAGAACTATTGGTTGAAAGGAATAAAAAATATGAGAGGACTTCTAATTTTCAAGCAACATTACCTAGAAATTATATTAAAGGTTTGACAACTCGTATCTTTCAAGGGCTTGCAAGGTATTTAAAGAATTTTATAAGATGTTTTTGTTAATGAAATAGATTTGACCCTTCTAAAAGGTATTCAGAATAAATTTTATACTCAATGAGGATATACAAAATTTGGGAAGAGGACTTTAAAGAGGCTATAGTATTAAAATTTGGTAACTTTCACTTAGGCAATAGGATAAATCCACTCTCCCTTACTATTTTTTTTCCTACTCTGATGTAACATTTTTGACATCAAAGTCAATATATTTTACCATCTACTATGTGATATCATCATATTTGAGGGGTGGGATTCACCTTTATCCTTATTCAACTTCTCCTATAATTCCTCTCTAAATCCTCAGTACAAAGTCATTGAATTATTTAGACTTAAAAATTTATCATTGAAGATGAACTGGGAATAGGATAGGGCCCTTTTTTTATTAGCATCAACTCTCTAACTCTCTACATTTATCTTTTGAACATATGTTTTCATTGATATCAAATGTTCTCACTTATGTCAAAGGAATATGGTTTATAGATCGGGGATAATTAAATGTAATTGCACTAGCATAGCATTTTGAGTTCCACAAGAATATATTGCTAGATATAATAATAAAATTAGTTGAGGATTTTTTGTAGTATCATACTACATCTATTTGTGATGAAAAAAGTAATTTGGAAGTTTGATTTGGGAGGTTTGAGGTTAGTTACTCAGGGAAGAGAGATTTCTTTGGAAATACATTTATGTTCATGTTATTTCTTCCATAAGGTGAGTTTGGCTCTACAATTTGAATGTAGAGTATGTCTACACATGTTCTATCATATTCTAGAGTTTATAGAAGTTATGTTCAACATGCAAGAAGTTTGAAGTTATTGAAGGCTCTTTGTGCTTGTCTGCCAACCAATTTGTGTTCCAAAATTTTGCAAAAATGGTTAGTAGTATGCAAATTATAAAGATAGTGTAAGATGATAAAATAGGTACAAGTTAAGATTCCCATGGAAGCACGCAACATCATGTTCTTTTGGTGGTAACTAATTTGATTTAGGACTGACCTATTACATGTTTCAAGTAATTTTAATTTAGGTGCATAGGTTATGTCATCTTGGTTAATTGTGGATCCTTGGATGAAATGAATTGAGGTTATTGTAGTGTGTTGTATTTCATCATCATACTTTAGATCTCTTATGCAGTTGTGCATTAGCATAATTAAAAATAAGGTGGTAAGTTAACATACATGATTATTCAAGTGTGATAAGCATTTGTGCGAACAAGTGTTATTTAATGTGAATTGCATCTCAATCATTGTGCACCATCATAAGATCTTAAGGAGTGTAGTTGAGTGTGTGAATCAATTTCAAACTATATGTAATATATGTAATCAACATTAAAGATCCACAAGCTTTATCTTTGTAATCTGGTAGGATTGTTGTTCTACTCTTTGAGTTGATGCTCACATCTTTGTATTGGGGATTCGTATCTCCAATAGGTTGGTGCCTACAAATAAATTTGGGGAATGATGTCTCTAGTAGGTTGGTTCCTACTTCACATTGTAAATTCCCTTGTTATATTTCTATTTTGTGAGGTTGGATTTGCGTAGTAGATCCAAGTAGCTATTCTCACCATTGTTTTCCCCATACTTGATTTTCAAGTATATCTAGTGTCCTCATATGTGAATGTGTGTTCTTATGTGGTGATTTGATTATTAGTAGCTGTTTTGATTAAAGTCTCATAATTGAAATATGTGTTTAATTAAATATTTTTAAATTGATTTGATCTACTAATTCACCCCCCTCTTAGTAGATTGTGTTCCCTTCAATTGGTATTAGATCTATGTTCCTTTGAAGAAGCTTATCAACTTGAGGTATATTTAGGATATAACACTGAGTGGCTCAAGAATTATTTCCTACAAATAAGGTGCCACTCGTCAATGGATCCAATTATGGATTTTGTAAAGTAATGATGGAATCATAATTGATGGCCCTAGGACTTGAGGTTTGGCAATCAGTTGCAAATGGGTATGAGATTCCTAAAAATTCTCCAAGAGATTAGACTAGAAAGGCTTGTGAAAATAATGCTAAAGAAAGGAATGCTATTTTAAGTGATTTATCTAACTTTGAGTTTTTGAAGGTCATGTAGTGTAGGATAGAAAATAAAGTACAAGATAAATTGCACACCATCTATGAAGGTGATGGAAAGGTTAAAGAAGAAAAGCTTCAAACTCATAAATGTAAATTTAAAAGTATAAAAAATATTCCTACTCCAGGTTGATGAGGTTGTCAATTTTATTAGAGGTCTTAGTGAAGAATTTAAAGAAGGTAGGATTGTGAGAAAGGTACTCAGATCCCTTCATATAAATTTTGATCCTAAAGTTTCAACAATTGAAAAGGCTAAAGATCTAAATTCTCTAAAAATGGATGAATTACATGGAATCTTGACTTCCCATTAAATGAGGATTGATAGTGAAAACTCTATGTAAGGAAAGAAGCAACTTTTAATGCATCTAACAAGCAATTTGATCCAAATTTTGATGTTGGATCAAATTTGGAGGAAGAAAAATTTGTTAGAAAGTTACAAAGAGATTCTAGAAATTATAAAGGTAAGTTACCTTTCAAATGTTTTAATTATGGTGAAGTAGGACATTTTATTGCTAAGTATCCTTATAAATAAATCTTCTCAAAAAGGGAAAAAAGTTAAGAGGAAATAAAATAGTTACTTCATTAATGAGGAAGGCTACTCTACTAATGAATATGATCAAGACGTATCCATATATGAAAGAGAGAAGGTTGTATTCATGGCTATGGAAACTATTGAAGATGTTAAAAATATGAAATTTAGAAATGGTGATGAAGAATTAGGTCTTGTGGAAGAGTTAGAGAGTTGATGCACAAAAGATAATCATTGATTTGAAGATTCAAGCAAAAGAAGCAAGGAGTATTAAAGAATTTCTTACTTAAAGGATATTATCAAGAGACAAGGACTATGAGCAGCTTGAAGAAGAAATTACGTCTCTAAGGAAAGATCTTGACAAAGTAAGTCATTAGCTAAAGATGAATTTTGGGAAGAGCACTAAGATCTTGGATCAAATAATTGATAGCCAAATATCTCCACATATCAAAACTGGCATTGGTTTCGCTAATGAACAAGAGAACAAAGTGATAAAGAAGCTAGTGAAGCCTACTATGGAGAATCTAAAAGGTATTGGTTTTGAAAGTTCAAATTCAAAACAAAGTACAACAACCAATGATAAAAAGTGTAGAATGATGGATTTTTCCAAGTGCAAAGGAAGAATAGAAGATCTAGAAGACAAGATTTGAGTGGACAAGGGTACACTACCAAGTTCAATCATTACTTTTTTGGTTACTATTTTAATTGTGCAATAATTTTGGTCATAAGGATGTGGATTATAGAAGGAATCCAATAAGAAGAAATAAATTTGTTCGTAGTAATGCATTTTCACCTTTGTACAATTTCAATAGAACATTTGTCAGAAGTCCAAAAAATTTGGACATATTACTAGAAATTGTAGAAGCAATTTTGTGAGTCCTCCTCCATTTGAAGAAATTTAAGAAAGGGGTCAGAATGTTAGAGTCATGAATCAAAAAAAAAATTAGAGAAATCCATGATATCTCAAATTGAACTACATGCTCAAAAGGAGAAGAATCTATGGGTATCAACACAAAGCTATGTCACACTTTCGGCCAACTTATCAGCACAGGTGAATTTAAGTAATTTTAACTAAAAATTAACTTTGGTCAAACATATGATCTTGTAAGATTCATTCTAGCTAAGTTATATATTTCCAAAAAAAATCTAACTAAAATTGTTGGTTAAATGCATATTTAGCACCACATTGATTCCAATTTACCAAAAAAAAAAATTTTAAAAACTTGATGTTTCAACAACTTTTACTCATGTAAAAAAACATTTTTTTTAAATATAAAATACCCTTTTGTAGATCCATAATTTTAGTTTTCAAAAATGTATATATTTTAATAATTTAATTATTATTTATATTTTCTTTTTATTTTTACTAAATGTAGGTTATCAACACAAAACATTAGGTTGATTACCATGTCAAGGAAAAATAGTAAAACTTATTAAAAAAGTTTGAAAAAAAAATGATGCCCTAGATATTAGAATCTATATCAAGATGGTATAATTTTTATTTTATTTTAGATAACTAATTAATATGAAAGTTGATGTTGACTAGAAATAACAAATTTTTAATATGCGCATATTTTAATATTTATTTAAAAATATATATTTATCAAAATTGAAAAAATATATATCCATGCCCTAAATTTTTAAGTTATAAATACACAAAAAAAAAATGAAGGAAAAAAAATAAAATTTAGTATATAAAGGTTGATGTCTCATGTAACCTCATTTTTCAACATTTTATTAGCAACTAAATTATAGTGTTGATTTATTAAAAACAATATTCAAATTTTTTTAATTTTTTCAAAAAATAATAAACATAAAATATACTAAAAAATAAATATTTTATTATTTTACATCATTTCAAAATTCAAAACACATATATCACTTTTTAGTGATTCAAGTTTAAAAGTTGGATCAATGTTGGCCATTTCCTTTATAAAAGTGTGACACAGCTTTGTACTTTTACCCATATGGATTATAAACAATGGATGTTCAAGTCACATGATTGGAGACAAAATGAAGTTCATGAATTTCAAGAAATTTGATAGAGGATTTGTAACTCTTGGAAACAACTCTATTGCCAAGATTATCTGTAAGGGTATTTTAAGTCTTGATGGTAGTAGGATAAAAACTCATGATGTTCTATATATTGAAGGATTAAAGCACAAGATTTTGAGTGTAAGTCAAATGTGTGATAAAGGTTGGGTCAACTCACAATACTGTGTCCCACTTTTTCGCCAAGTTGGACATTAATATCAACATTTTTTTACAAAATTTTACTTTATGAAACCTATAATAACTAAATGATTAATAATTTGGAGATGATACATATGAACTAGTGACTTGTGAGGATTTGTCTGTAGATTCTATAAATATTTTTTTTAAATAATTTAGAAATAAATTGCGAACTTTTTATGTAACTTTTAATAACTATTTTTTTATAGTAAACATCATTTTCAAAAAGTGATGTTAATGTCATCAACCATAACTTTTTTTATTGAAAGGAAAAAATTATATTTTTAAAATATAAATTTTTGATATCAATATGTAGAGCATCGGTATTTTTTCATAATTTTTTATTTCATATATTTTTCTAATTAATTTTGGAAGTCAAAGTAATTATAATCAGGACATAGGTGTATGTCATCACACAACTTATTTTGTATGTTTTTTTTTTATGAAACAAGAATATCAATACCTATTGCACACATTTTTTAGATTTTTTTCTATTTTTCAATGTGTGTGAAAAAAATACCTTGATGTCCAATGAAAAAACAACATTCAAAAGAAATAAAATATAAATATAATAACAAAATTAAAAATATTTAAAATTATACTTTTTGGAAATCTTATAATAAGAGCTACATACTTACAAAACATGATTTCTAAATGACTTTACTTAATCCCTCAAAAGGTAAAGAAAAAGTATTTTTTCCCAACATTGTTATAGGTGTGAAGGAGACTCCACTGTGGGTATATTTTAAGACTAGAATGGTTCTATCAAAGGAGGTTTGAGCTATGGGGTTCTTATCTAACCCTCTTCAATTAAAACTCTTTGGATATAATCCCTTAAGGCTTAAGTCATTACTTTTTCTAAAAATATGTGGTTTCAGATAAAAAAAAGGATGTCCCATGTTTGAGACCCATTATTGTAGGATGACCTAGTTACAAGCACTCATTCAATGCTAAAGGTAGTGAAATCCAAAAATCTAGTATCGAAGAATTAATTGTGAAAGGAAGCAAGATTGACAATGATATATATATATATCTATTAGAATTGGCTATGGTTGTCAAGATCTTAATGCCAAATGGAAAGCATAGAGAGAAAATGAAAATGACAAGAATAAATTTTACTTTTATCAATTATGAAAATATGATGTGTGTACAATGTAGTAGAGACCCCTTGTTTATATAGTCAAGGTGAGATACAAGATGTCATATGATTATGAAAAGTGTCTTAATCATATGACATGAGACAACTAACCACACTTACCTAGGTTCACATGTGTTACAAGTCAAAAGATAAGATAGAAACTAATGACAACTAACACCTTCTAGAAATATTCCTTCCTAGGACCTAAGTAAACTTAACATGTCTAAATAAGTCCCCTAGTAATGAATTAACAAGGTACAAGACTTTATTTACACCAACAATATCATCTTAGTTAATTGAATGGATAAAATATATTTATTATATAGAAAGAAGAGAGTTGGATCTGACACAAAATATTGGGACACATTAATTTTTATAACATTGTGAAGATCAACTCAAAAGAAATGAATGAGGACATGCAAAAGATCAAGAAACCTCAATCTACTAGCTTCAAACTGTGTCATGAGGGAAAACAGACAAAGTCCAAATTTTCTACAACAAGACCATTGGATTTGAACCATACATATGTATGCAAAACAATGAGGACAAAGAATCTATAAGGTGACAAGTATTTTATGATTATTATTGATGATTATACTAGAATGATTTAGATAAGATAAGATAGAAACTAATGACAACTAACACCTTCTAGAAATATTCCTTCCTAGGACCTAAGTAAACTTAACATGTCTAAATAAGTCCCCTAGTAATGAATTAACAAGGTACAAGACTTTATTTACACCAACAATATCATCTTAGTTAATTGAATGGATAAAATATATTTATTATATAGAAAGAAGAGAGTTGGATCTGACACAAAATATTGGGACACATTAATTTTTATAACATTGTGAAGATCAACTCAAAAGAAATGAATGAGGACATGCAAAAGATCAAGAAACCTCAATCTACTAGCTTCAAACTGTGTCATGAGGGAAAACAGACAAAGTCCAAATTTTCTACAACAAGACCATTGGATTTGAACCATACATATGTATGCAAAACAATGAGGACAAAGAATCTATAAGGTGACAAGTATTTTATGATTATTATTGATGATTATACTAGAATGATTTAGATAAGATAAGATAGAAACTAATGACAACTAACACCTTCTAGAAATATTCCTTCCTAGGACCTAAGTAAACTTAACATGTCTAAATAAGTCCCCTAGTAATGAATTAACAAGGTACAAGACTTTATTTACACCAACAATATCATCTTAGTTAATTGAATGGATAAAATATATTTATTATATAGAAAGAAGAGAGTTGGATCTAACACAAAATATTGGGACACATTAATTTTTATAACATTGTGAAGATCAACTCAAAAGAAATGAATGAGGACATGCAAAAGATCAAGAAACCTCAATCTACTAGCTTCAAACTGTGTCTAGAATGATTTAGATAAGATAAGATAGAAACTAATGACAACTAACACCTTCTAGAAATATTCCTTCCTAGGACCTAAGTAAACTTAACATGTCTAAATAAGTCCCCTAGTAATGAATTAACAAGGTACAAGACTTTATTTACACCAACAATATCATCTTAGTTAATTGAATGGATAAAATATATTTATTATATAGAAAGAAGAGAGTTGGATCTGACACAAAATATTAGGACACATTAATTTTTATAACATTGTGAAGATCAACTCAAAAGAAATGAATGAGGACATGCAAAAGATCAAGAAACCTCAATCTACTAGCTTCAAACTGTGTCTAGAATGATTTAGATAAGATAAGATAGAAACTAATGACAACTAACACCTTCTAGAAATATTCCTTCCTAGGACCTAATTAAACTTAACATGTCTAAATAATTCCCCTAGTAATGAATTAACAAGGTACAAGACTTTATTTACACCAACAATATCATCTTAGTTAATTGAATGGATAAAATATATTTAAACTGTGTCTAGAATGATTTAGATAAGATAAAATCACTTTCTAAAATCATGAAATGGCACTGTCAAGTTAGAAAGCTTACTATCACACCATCAAAGAACTTTTTCCATTAGGAACATGAGGCATAATACACATGGATTTGTGTATTGTCTTTGTAAACACTACCATTACAAACCAACTAGAAACAAAGAAACTTATTTTTGAAACCAATGAGGAAAGTATTCATGTCTGAAACCAAGTAACTACTGTTAGAAGAAAATGACATAAATATGCCATTGTTCATTGTGCATTGACAATATAACTGTCTCAAAACATCATATCTATTCACCTGTGATCATATAAAAACATGGCATGTACCAACCTTGTATCTCTTGTAATCATACAAACACACCTCTACAAATTTCTAAAGTATAAATAACAATACTCACTTCCACTAAATATCTAAATGATCAAGAAACAACTCTATCATACTTATATGTATAAGTACCTTACCTTGCATCAACAAACACCATTACCTTTGACACCAATGATGTACAACCATTGATTGAAGAAGGATGCAAATGCATACCACTATCACAAGCAACTGAATTTGATAGTAATTAATAAAGTTAAGTAGACAAAAATAATTTTAAAACTTTCTTAGAAGTAATTATAAGAGTTTAATGAAATCTTGTCACAGCCAAAGGAAAAAAAGATGATAGATATTCCTTCTTTTAATCCATAAAATTATTCAAAATTAATACTCTCAATTATATTAATTATGATTTAGAGACAATAAAAGTTATGAGGACAATGTGGTATTCATGTGGCTATCACAACATAGGGATCTCACATAAATGTTTGACTTACACCATAAATAACGCAAGAAAATTTGATGGAAAGCCAACTTTAGACATCTACCAAATGTGAGTTTATTAATCAATTAAAAACTAGTCATATCCTCTTGTCAGATCCTTACTGTAGTTGATGGAGAGAAAAAAATTAGACTCCCATGTATACTTTGTAAGTGATAAAAAATGATGCCCTTTTTAACACATTCTATCTTGACAACAATAAGCTTCTCTTACGTAAGTTTTGTCCCATGTACATTTTGCATTTGATGAACCATCGAGGATTGACATTCTTGATGAATGAAACTTTTCCTAGTACTATACTCTACAAAAAAAATTAGTTAATCAAAGTTGGAAACAAGAAAATTTGTTATCATTATGGCCACATCAATCTACAAATTAATAAGGAAAAGAAATGAAATAATAATCCATTATGTGTTGCATTTGTTGTGAAGCCAACTCAAATCTAACAAGTGCAAATAGAAGAGCAACAAATGTTGCAACTCTAGCATTATTCTTGTCTTGCATCGCCTAAAATGAGAGCTACAAAATGTGAAAAGCAAAAATTGATGCCCCTGCATCACCACCTCACTGCAACAACCAAGCCAAAATTTCCAAACATGGTGTAGTATTGTGGTATCAAAGTGAAGGGATAGCCTCCTTGAACAAGTTTAGAGTAATCAAGATGAGCAAACCTTCCTTAAGACTATGTAGGTTGTAGAAGATAGACTTGTGCTTTTTGGAAGCATGAGGTGACCGTGAGCTGAGGATAGGGTCTTAGGGTAAGGTGTTATAGGTTCACTTCCATTTTGAGTATGTGTCAATATCAAGGTACATATGAATAGAAGATGGTATCTTTGAAGAATGATAACTTACAAAATCCCTTTGTCAATGCGTTGAGATAGTTTTATGTGCAAGGAAATGGGGTTAGTTAAGACTCAGATGAAAGGAAATCACAAATATGTACAATGAATTGACTGCACTTTAGGTCTTGAGATGGTCTTTGGCATGATAGTATCAAGGAAGGATCCATGAATAATCAATCAAGCATGATTCCTTGATTTTGAAAGTAGAAATCTCATTGCATCTTGGTGAAAATAGTGACCTTACTGGTCAATCATTGGAAACCATGATTTTAAAGAATGTTATTGTGCTCATGGAGGTAGCATTCTAGAGAGGGAATACTAATGCATTTTGCAGTGAAGTGAGGGTTGAGTTTTGGTAAGTAGCATTCCTATGAGAAGGACAAATCAATAGCAATGAGTTGTCAAGATGAAGAATTGATTATATAAGGGAAAAATTTATTGTTATAAATTCTTGATGGCATAATGGTAGGGTTGTCTTTCAAAGTGTCTAGTGGCAGTGTATGAGTAATGGTATTTTTTCCATTATTTTCACTATGATTTGAGGAGGCAGAGAACTTGTAAAGTGTAGAGGTAGTTGACTATAAATAGATAGTCACAGAGCCATAAATAAACAATAGGTTCAAGAGATAGTGAGTATTATGTCAAGCAATGATCAAAATGATGGGAGCACCCTAGGGGAAACCTCCATGTGTATCACTAATTTAAACTTGATAGGAAAAATCCCAATATGTCTAGCTAAACACTATCTTAACTAAATCTTGTTGAGGTAGTAAGAAATAAGAAGTTATGTGCATTTAACTTGATGAAATTTCCAATGTGTCCCCAAAACATTACTAGAATGATGGCAGCTATAAAAAACCCCAGGGTAAACCACCCTATGTATCATTGATTTAAACTTGATAGGAAAAATCCCAATATGTCTAGTGGGTCAGTGTAGGATCATGGGGGTCCAAACTAGGCCCTTAAGTGGCAATGAAAATTTAGAAAAATAGAGTTAGGCAACATGACATAAAATTTTGAATAGGTTATTAACATAATTTGAAAAAAATGTAAGAAAAAAATTTGTAGGAAATTGAATATGTAATTTCTAAGATTGTAGTCCTCTTTTGGGAAAATGTAAATCTATTTGGTGAAATTTTGAAATTTCAATACAATAGTACTAAACTTTTAGGAATAAAAAATCAGGTGTATGTTTGACCAACGTAATAACAAGAAAAAAATAATATATTTTTTTGAAACTTTCAATATAGGTAGAGGACACATGCCTGGATGTGACACATTTTTTTCATAATTTTTTTGCAAGTAAATAATTAGTTTTGATTTTTTTATTAGGAATTTTTAAAAAATATTAAAACTTGTTTGTCTAACCACCATAACTTAGTCAAAAATTTACGAAAATATTTTTTTCCTTTTTATCCTATAGTATGGGACGCATGCAATGCGTTGCATTTTTTTTATTCAAAAAATGTGAAATCGTTTAAGAATTATAGATTTTTTCAATCAACTTATCAATCAGGACTTTATTCAAAATGCATGTAGAAAATCAATAATAATTATCTATGTAATTCCAAATAAGTCATATCTTATATTGGTGGAAAGCTAAAAAAATTATCAATAAATTCTTTTTGTTTCATCAAATTCGGATTAAAAAATTTCATCAACCACTTTTGGGTCATATTGCCACTTTTTGGACCCTCATGATCCTGCACTCACCCTATCTAAATGCTATCTTAAATAAATCTAGTTGAGGAACTTGGAAATAAGAACTTCTATATAAAATAGATTCCCTTTTTTTCTATAATCATGATTTAATATTTGGAAGGGATCTTTAATTAAATTTGTTCTGGCAGGTCCCCGATGTAGGAATACGCTGACACATGCCTCTCCAATGAACTAATGTACTGAAGACTAAAATTTATACGTGGCAAGGAGTTCATAATAGTTTCCTGAGAAAATTAGTCTCAAAGAAACAAAAATCAAATCAAGGATACAATTAGACAAGAAGACTTGGAAGAGGAAGATGAAATCTCAACATGTTAGATATGCTTGTTTGGATGGTGTTTCATTCTAGGGATTAAACATACTACATAATTTCAATGCTTAGCTATACTTGGTAGATGATCCAAATGGCAGCTATAATTCTATCACCAGTGGTACCGACAACCCATTCTTGTGATTTGCAGCAACACCCAACCATTTGCTATGGTTTGTTGTAACACTAAATATAATTCTCAAGTTTGTAGCACCTCCAATTTTAATCTTCTACAAATCCAATATCTACTCAATGCTCAAATAAATACCACACGAATAGTTCTAGTGGTGCAAGAGAATCTGGAAGTTCAAACTGAGTGTGTTATCAAGTTTAAATCAGAGATTACATAAATTTCAAATTAAGTTGATGAGAAAATATCTTCTATATCCAACTAGGAAGCCTTAACTTCCAAAAATTACTAACCTGATGTTTCACAACAAGTTTCCCAACTATGACATCATCTTTACTTAAGAAACCAGATATTGATCCACTACCATATTGGATCTTACAGGATTCTCCTTCACAAACAACAAATGAAATATATTAATTGTTTAGCAACTTCCTTAATATCCTCATGTAAGAAAACTAAACTAAGTGAGGTTGAGGGTTTGAAATAGAGTACCATCTTCTTGGTATGTTCTTGACTTTGATTACTTGTATCTTGAATGAAAATAGCAAGCTAGCTGCACTGTAAAATCATTGTTAATCATTGTTACAAAAATAACCACAAAATCCTCTTTAATTAAAATAATCCTTCTAGATATTTCAAGACAAGATATTTTAGTTAATTTCTAAGATAGCTAATTTCACTATCCAATCAACCATCAATCTATTTACTATATATAATTTCCCAAAATTCAAAATTTGAATGTAATGAAACTACCCATAATTACCAAAGATTTGACACCAAAATGTAGTACAAAAAGAATTGTTTGATATAATGTCTAAAAGAGATGTCATCTCATGGAATGAAATGATATGGTTACAAAATGTGCAAAAAATGGATTTTACAAGGAAGCTCTCAAAATCTTTGAATTAATGAAGCACTCTGGAACATCAAAATTTGTAAGCTTGTGTTCTAGATGCATGCAGTTATACAGGTTTAATGGATGAGGGTTGCACATACTTCATGCATCAATATCCCTTATTGCATTACATATATAGTTGACCATTAGGTGTGCATGGTTGACCTTCGTTCCCATGGTGGCTATCTTTAGGACACCCTAAACATTATTATTAAGATACCAGTTAAACCTTTGGTGCCTATAGATCATATATGAATATAGTCTGAGTATTCCAACAACACTATTTTTTTAGTTGGATCCTAAAACTGTTGCAACTTATGTTCTTCTCTAAAAAAAATTTGCTGAAGAAGGTGGGTGTGGTGAGGTTCAAATAGTAAGGAGATTGATGAAAGATAGAGGAATTAAAAAGATACCTACATGTGGTCGGATTGAAGGGAATAAAATGGTACATGATTTTTTGTGTAGGAGACATATCACATTCACAAACATGGGAGAGCTATGCAAAATTGGAGAAATTATCTTGGAAAATGAAGGAAGTAGGGTATTTCCAAATTCAAGACTTTTACTTTGTAACACCCCGCCATAGAACACCAGAGGACAACACAAAAAGCTACAATAATGGCACAATTTTTTTTAAAAAGTTAAATAACATGAAATGTAAAACATAACTAAACATAACATGTGAGTTAAGCTCTTTCCTCTAAGGTTCCATGACATCATTACGAACATATCTACTAACCAAGTCTAAACTTACATCGAGGATAGGCTAACAACAAGAGTCCATTTAATCCATTGCATTAAATAAATAACACATACAATTCAATATTATAACATCAGATAAGTAACCATTCAAGATTATATATAAATACCCAGAAAGTACACATATACAAATTCCCTTGCATGAGGGTACATCATTACATTGTTACAAAATTACATCAATGCTTCCCTGTCAAATACAACAGGAAGAGTACATCAAGATTACATTACATGATACAAAGGATATATAGATACAACACATAACATGTGCAACTATCTCTCAAACTGGTACAAGATCTAGAATTTGCTATAAAAAGGTACATCATCCATGCTCACAAACAACAACAAGGAAAACCCAATGGAGGAAAAGGAACAATCCACCCAACCATGTGAAACCCTAAGGTCCACCCCCTATGCTAGGAGATAACAATAAGCTCCCACTACATCAAGTAGTCAAGAAGATAGAAGGCTAACACAAAGGACTAAACATGGCTCCAACATAACTCAATACAACATGAACATCACATAATAGAGACACCACTTACAACATTGACTTCACTTCCAAAGGAACACATACAATAGAAGGGGAACACAAAACTATGAAATGCTAGACTACGGTAGGGAAGAGTTTCATCACATGTTATCATCATGGGTTATCTTGGTAGTCTGACCCCTCTACTAACTCAAGATCCCAGCCCCCAAGTGATACCCATGTGGAACTACATCATCCTTTCATGGTGACAAGGATGTCTAGTCATGCCAACGAGGATCTCCTGGTAGCCACCTTGGCCCTGACACCTCTAACAGCCTTCCCAACTCATCCTGAGCTTGTACTAGCACTCTAGGCTATGAGTGGGGCAACAACAATTATCTTATTAATGTGTGTAAAACCCATCCCAAGATTAATTAATTAAATGTTATCACTTGTTTAATCCAAATCTCAATGGGTTATCCTTGTAGCCACTTGTGGGCCCCAATCCCCACTTGAGAGCCACTCCCCTTACTAGCAACTAGAAGACCCAACACATCAAGTAGGGTAAATCCATCTTGCACAAATTACAAAACCAAATGAACACACACATAGAGTGAGGCATGAACCATCCCACACACAAAACCCAACCATAGTAGTGAATAAGCAGTGCAAGGCTAAGGACCCTCTTGCACACAATCCACGTATAAAATCAATCTATTTTCAAAATGAAATAATCATGAAACCAAAACTCAAGCTAATTCCCAAAGCCTCTGGAAGTCTCTCAATAACCATTTGGCACAAAAAGATCCCTCCATAAAACAATAACCAAAATCAACTCAAACTCCACTAATCAAACACATTACTCAATGTAAACAATCAAACAAACAATACAAAAGAGATGTTATTTTCACATTTCTCATTAATCTTTAACTTAACCACTTGGTTCAATTTAATAGATTATTTACTACCAAGATGCAACACCCTTCCAAAATAAACTACCAAAATGTAACTTAATATTCAACCAATCATTTCTATATTTTACATCTTTCTATCATTCACCTTAATTAGTCTACTTCTTTCTATTTTCTCACAATATTGAACATTCATATTATGTGACATTAGCTACACATCTTTTCATATTCTTGAATTTCTAAAAGATGAATTACTTCTACTAAGGTACTCATTAAGTAATAAATTATATCTACCACCTATTTAACTAAGAATGAATTAATCAACTTAGAATGATATCTTATCTCTATAAAAACAATATCATTCACCAAGCATCCTTGCTTCTTACTAAGAAGAAAGAAAAACTAAAATAAGTCTACATTAATTCTAAATGATACCAAGGTTTAAATTTAAGAAAGAGAACACCATCTATTTATAACATGATCATTTAAGCTTACTAATAAGATGACTAGTAAAAAAATATAATATATATACATAATATATATATAGACATGGGGTTCACCTTGCAGTGCAATGGTAGTTGCAACACCATTTTGATACGGTGGTTAGGCATTCGACTCTCACGGGGAGGCATGCAATGGGAAGCAAGGATGCGGGAGGAAAAAGGAAGACCAAAGGATCAAATGGTGGGACCATTGATGGTGGTTTGTCTGGCAGCAGAAGTGGAGTGAGGTAGGCATGCTAGATGGGAGAATGTGGCAATGTCAGCAGACACAGGTAGCGGCAGTAGAAGGAGGCGGGATTTACCCTACAACAGTGGAGGTACGGGGTGTGTCTGCTAGTAGAGAAAATGTGTGGAGGGGGTTGGTAGTTGGGGGAAGTGCTGGAACGAATGAATACTGTGCAGCATTCTTAGACACATTCTGAGAAACATCAAATTCAGACTCAACAGACTCTTCTAAAATTACAATAACCTTTGGTTGAGGTGAAGCATGGGAGGTCTTACTTTGTTTCCTTGTGGAAACTCTTTTTGGCACTGGTGCGGCTGTAGGAGGTGTTCTGGTAGCCTTCCTCTTTCTGGTCTACCTAGAGGGTTCTGCCCTGCCAGAGGATGATGGTGAACTGGTAATAGCAACAGGTGTTGCTGTAGGAGAGACACTTGCAGGGGAAGATGCTGTAGGAGAAGGGCATTTCCTTTTCTGAGAATGAGGGTCAGATTCTAGGGACCCTTCTGCCTTTGTTTTTTCCTTCACTCTCCTAGTGGCAGACCTAGTTTGTACCCTAGCAGAGGATTCTGATGGGGGAGCTACAAGACCAGGTGCTACAAGAGTAGATGACCATTGCCCTGTTCTTCTACTGGTAGAAGCAATTTCTTTTTGCTTTTTCTAAGGCCGTGGGGAAAGTACTCTAGGGGGTTGTAGAATTTGCAATCTCTTTTGGGCAACGAATTGTTGCCAGGAAAGAGGTGAGACATTTCTCAAAGAGCATTCAATCAATAATTTGATAAGGCCATGGTGAGTAATAGAATTATCTTTCCCCTGTTGGGTTCCATGGGCACTTTGTTCTAAACATTTTAACAAGAAATTTGGAACATTTACAACTAACCCATGCCTCATATGACTTAATAATTTGAAATGATAAGAATGCAGGTAGGAGAAACGACCTTCACAGGTTAAATACCTAATTATGTAAGCAACGTATTTTGAATAAGGAGAAGGCAACGATACCCGCTTGCATCCTTGCTTGGAGACTTCCAAAGGTCCATCAGTAGGTATTGAAAATTCAGCCCTTGCAGCGGCAACATCTGAAAAAAAAATTTCTCCAATGGCTGGAAGCCCGATTACATTAGCAATTCTGCCTTCAGTTGCAACAACTGTTAGACCCCATACAATAGCTTCCCCTTTAGAAAGGGTTCTCAAAAATTCTCCAGCAGGGTAGCTTTTCTCATTTTGTCCAAAGCATTTAGCTGCAGTAGACGTTCCTTTTACCATTGGCTTGAGGGTGATAGGGGTTGAACTTTCTATGTTTGATTTTATAGTCATGCATTAGTTTAGTGATCAAATTGGATATGAACTGCGCTCCCTAATCAGTTAAAAGCTCTCTGGGAACTCCAAATTTGGTGAAAATTTGTTCATACAAAAATTTAGCAACCTTGTTATCTCGAGCATGAGTCATAGCTTTTACATCGACCCACTTTGTTACATAATCGGTGCAAACTAGAATATATGACTTGCCATTTGATGGTGGATCAATTGTTCCTACAAAATCTATTCCCCACTTATCAAAAGGGGTGACTATTGCCTGTGGATATAGTGGCATTTCATCTGACTTAATTGGTCTTCTCATACATTGGCATCTGTCACATTTCCTTGTATAGGCCATAGCATCCTTGTGTAATGTTGGCCAGTAGTACCCTGTTGTAAGAACCTTCATTGATGTTCTTTTTGCTGCAAAATGTCCCCCACATGGTTCATCATGGCAAGCATGCAAGATATCATAAGTCTCATCTTCTCTTACACATCTTCGCATTACTTGATCAGGTCCAGTATAAAACAGACAATTTGCAATCCATGAAAAGTTAAAACTTTTCTCTATTAACAATTTCTTTTCTTTTGGAGAAAAGTGAGCTGGTATTCTACTTACTACTAGATAATTTGCAATGTCTGCATACCATGGAGTATGTACAGCAATGGAAAACAAGTGTTCATTTGGGAACCTATCATCAATGACCTCATGTTTACCAGGTGCAACTATTTGAAGTCTTGATAAAAAGTCAGCCACAACATTAGCTTTTCCTAGTTTATCAATGATTGTAATGTCAAATTCTTGTAACAATAGGAGCCATCTTACCAATCTACCAGAGATGGCAGGTTTGTTCATCAGATACCTGATTGATGCATGGTCAGTGTGGACGAATATCTGATAACCGGTGACATAATGCCTAAACTTATTCAAAGCATACACTACTGCGAACAATTCTTTTTCTGTAACAATATAATTTAGCTCAGGACCTTGAAAGTTCTTGCTGATAAAATAGATAGCATGCTCAATTGAATTTTTTTTTTGACTTAAGACTGCCCCTATACCAAAATCAGAGGCATCAACATGTATGTGAAAAGAAAAATTCTATTTTGGACCTTGAAGAATAGGGGCTTTAGTAAGCAAGTCTTTGAGTTGCAAGAAAGATTTTCCACAGGCCTCTGTCCACTCAAATTGAGAATCCTTAGTTAATAAGGCATAAAGTGCACTAGCAATTTTACTGAAATCTTTTATAAACCGTCTATAATACCCTGCATGGCGAAGGAAGCTTCTGACATCTTTTTGTTTTGCAAGAGTTTGTAAATTCTGAATAACTTCAATTTTAGCAGGGTCAACCTGAATTCCATTCTTGGAAATATGATGGCCTAGAACAATACCTTCTTCCATCATTAGAAAACACTTTTCACTGTTTAGAGACAAATTTTGCTCTTTGCACCTTTTCAATATTTTTTTCTAAATTCATCAGTGCTTCTTCAAATGTGACTCCATAGGTAGTGAAATCATCCATATAAATCTCCATACAATCATGAGATATATCAGCAAAGATACTAATTACTGCTCTCTGAAATGTTCTTGGCGCATTGCATAGGCCAAAAAGTAAGACCGAGTAAGAAAATGTTCCCCATGGACAGGTAAAAGTGGTCTTATCTTGATCTTTAGGAGCAATTTTTATTTGATTGTACCCACTGTAACAATCCAAAAATAAAAAATAGCTTTTGCTAGACAGTGAGTCTAGTACTTGGTCTACAAACGGTAGTGGAAAGTGATATTTTTTAGTGGTAGGGTTCAACTCTCTGTAGTCTACACACACTCTCCATTTTCCACCTTTCTTAGGGACAATAACTAATGGAGAAACCCACTGACTATCATAGATTGGGTAAATAAAACCAGCATCAAGCAACTTTTGAAGCTCATTTTTAACTATTTCTCTAAGTGCTGGATTTACTCTTCTTTGAGGCTGCCTAACCAGTAAACAATCTTCTTTGATATAGATCCTGTGAGTGCAAATTTGAGGATCTATTCCTTGCATGACCCCATATTCCCATGCAAAAGCTTTATGCTGATCTTGTAGCATTTTTAATAAGACAGCCTGTTGAGATTGTGATAGCTTGCTATTGATATTCAAACAGTGACCTTGAGATAATTCTATCTGCTTAGTGAGATTACTCATAGAATCTACAGGTGATGTTTGTACCTCTTGTGGAAGAAAGTTATGAAAAATTGCAGGAAGTTTAAGTGGAAAACACTCAGAATTTAGTTGCTACAGGAAACATTGTAGATGGCTACTATTTGGATCAGATGAACTACCCATATCAGAGTTAAACTGCAGAATTTGAAAAAGCAAGGCATCCTCATTCTGAAATTGTGAGAATGGATCATTTTGAAGCATCATTAATTGAACCAATGAATTGGCTTCTTCAGTTTCTTCCTCCACATATGGCCAAATAGGTTGGGACAAATCTGGTTGAGGTCTAGCAGGCGGATACAAAGCCAATTTTTTTGTGGACTATCCATTAGCAAGCTGCAAAGATAGATCTATAACCATGTAGAAATGAATTCAATAGAATACAATATGTTGTGGATATGTAGTAGGAAATGTATGTGTTATTTTGTTTAGACAGAACATGTTATATGTCTTGTATCAATATTTTTCATTCAATATTATTTTTTTGTCATTTGTTTGAAGTTCGTGATAACAAACTATTCTTCATGATATTATTATTTTAAGTTCCCCGTAACAAACTGCTCATTATTGTAGTTTCCCTCTCCTATACTCCATATTTTAAAGCTCTATTTAATTTGGATTTCTATCTATAATATTTAGTAACAAATTAGTGCTATTCTAATACTTGCTATACAATTCTCTATTTTTCTTCAATATTTACCACCAAAGCACATAGCTTGAATCTTATATCAATATGTTTCAAATTTTGTTAGTTATGTATAAGTTTGAAGAGATGGGAAAGGTTTTATTTACATAGAAACATTTAGAATCACATCATATAATTCTTTTGATGGCCTAATGGAAATAGCTATCATCATAAAGAACAAGGTTTAAATAGTTGAATTAGCAATCTGCAAAGATAGCACTATAACCATGTAGAATTACAATTGATAGAATACGATATGTTGTGGATATGCGGCAGCCAATGTATGTTGGTGAAAGGGAAAACCACAAAACCCATGCTTGTTCTCCTCCTTGCCATATTGGCATCATGAAGCCTCATGGGCTCTGTTGACGCCAAAAATTGACGAGGTAACAGTGCCTTATGGGAAACTCAGTTCAAGGAGGACCCCTTTGCGCCAAACTGAGTGACCTCCAGATTTTAAAGAAGTTGGCTTCTTCTATAATGGGTTTTGGAAAGGGAAAAGGAAATGAATACAATTAAGGAAAGTCTAATCTAAGGCGATGTGCCAAAATATGTTGATGGGCACGATAAATCATAGATTTAAGGGCTTGAATAGTGTTATCACGTTCCAAAACGTCAGAGACTTAAAGGTATAGCATAAAAAATTCATTTATTGACATAAAATAGTATCACATACATCCTTACCACTAAGAAGAGTCATTTAAACATGATTTAGATAAGCAAGATTGCATTCAATATATAGAAGTCCTGTCAAATGAAATGCTTAAGACAATTTAAAGCACAGTTTATAGTTTAATCAATACATGAAAAACAGAAAGGCCGAATAGTTGGCATAGTCTGAAAGTTTCTTGCAAATAAACATATAAGAGAGGCTTGGTGTCTCTTGCTATAACCAGTATCCTTTTTCTTAAAACTCTTAGATC
The DNA here is from genome assembly GCA_007258455.2 of Sequoia sempervirens. NCBI lineage: Eukaryota > Viridiplantae > Streptophyta > Pinopsida > Cupressales > Cupressaceae > Sequoia > Sequoia sempervirens. The sequence goes on from VDFB02000008.1 coordinate 326,395,047, forward strand.
TATCTACTATTGGACCTCTTTTTGGTTGATAGAGAGGGAATATATATAGCCGGAGAGAAAACTCCCACCGCTTTGGAAAGCTGTAACAGAAAAGATCCCACAATCTCCTGCAATGATGCTAGAATCAAAAGATTTCCAATGTCATTACAATGGCAATGAGTCAAAACATGACATCTAGATATTCAGGCGCAAGCACGCCCTTTGTAATGATGGCAGTGGTTCCAGTCAAGCTTCGAGGCGACAAGTGCCATCCACCGCTTTAGAGAACCATGACAAGCAGCCCCCGATAACATAATCTTGCTCAGCCAGCCCATCGCCTACTTCGATGATCAGTGTAAGGCACATGGCAGCCCGTCGTGGCCCGAATGAGAATTCTTCTTACTGCTGCCGAGAGATTGAGAAGAAGCAACACGTCTCCAAGGGGTTGAGGTCCTTCTTGAAGTGGAGAGAAAGCCGCATGAATCAAGTGTGAAAAACGCGTGGCAGTGTTTCACAGTCTGCGGTGTTTACCTCCTTGCTGTGTTGAAAAGGCTGCGAACAATTGCCACTTGGCAAAAACTAGGGCCCGCCAAAAATAAAGAAGGCCTACGGAAGCATTTCACAGCCCGCAGCTTCTTATGGTATCCCTACATGAAAATTTTGTGATACGCTGCCACATAGCAAGATGCAGGTCCCTCTAACAATCTTAGGAGTGATTGCTCTCGCCGAAGGCTTTCGTAACACGAAGAGACCTCAAGGAAAAAGAAATAAAATCCTCCGTAAGTGCGACACGTGGACACCTAGCACAGTGTCTTTGGACCTGAAAGGGAAGCCTCTACCCGAAGCTACGAAGTGAGAATGCGCAAAGGGGAAGATCAAAACTTGTCAAAAAGCTGAATAAACTCAGTGATGCACAGGCCGGTGCACGATCATTTACAAAAGAAACCCGAAAGGAGCTGTTTGAATCTTTATTTTAACAGGTTTTGGCGACTATCAGGGGTGTTTCGGATAAGGAATAGAGAACCCAAAAACTCTCTGGTTCAGCAGACCAGAGCCTTCATTCATAGGGCGAATGGAGTTAGAGTTTGGAAAGTGCAGCCTACAAAGGCAACCATTCACTTTCGGACAGCTTTGCCATACTGCGCAAATTTTCTTGTGCCCCACGAAGATCAATAGCTTCTTTGTGAGGCAGCACCTCAAGTAGGCCAGCACCTACTTGGATATGGAAAAGCAGCTGGGAGAGTGGATGAATGATTGCCTCAATGTCGGCTGTCATTGGGGAGCTGCCGAATTCCCTGAATGCCTCCGGGTCATTCTCTTTCTGCTTAATAACGTCTGCAATCTGTGTAGTTGTCGCAATGGAGTCATCCTTGCGGAACAAGGATGGCAGCCTCAGCTTGCCTAACTTAGAGAAACTTCCCCATATGTCATCAAGTGCCTTGCCCAGAAAATTCGCCGCTACCTTAGTGCACTGGAAAGCGGAGTGACAATGGATGAATTTATTGGCAATTTGAGCAGCAATGTCCCGATCTTCGATACCCACCTCAACAAGGATTTCGTTTGAGATGGAGTATAGCTTGTTGAGCAAGTCCCTTGCCTCAGGAACCTTTTCTAGGATGAAACGTGGGAACTACTCCATTGTGTCGTGGGCTTTGTGATTGAATCTTGATGCCTTGTCGATGAACCAGAGGGTAGGTTGCAGTGTTAGGCAGAAGTTCTTGACTTTCTCCCAGTGAGAAATGTACAATTGCCTAACCAGCGGAATGACATCAGGTTGGTCAGGGGCAGGTAACAGAGAGGCCTTAAGTGAAGAAATCTCTACATCTCTTGAAATAAGGGCCTCGGCCAATTCTGCCTTCTTCTTTTTCTTGGACGCCAACTGCTCCAAATAACTACTAATTTCTTTATTCCAAGTTTGTTCAGCCCGGGAGTGGTTAGCCGATTGCTCTTCTAGAGAAGTCTTTATCTCTCGGAGCTCCTCTTCTAGATTAGTCTTCAGGCTTTTGAATTCGGCCTCTTTCTCCTGTACCTTTTGCTGATACTGCTCTTGTAGGCGCTCCAACTCTTCACCCTTTTGTGCCATCCCCTGACTATACTCAAGGCAGATGCGTTCAAGCTCCTCTTCTTTTAACTGTAGGCTTTGTCGGGCCGCCTGGTTCTAACTTTGCAATTCTTTTACTAATCTTGGGTCGGCAACTTGGGTTTTCGCAATTTCGCCCTGAAGCCTGTTCCTCTCATTCTCTGCTGTTAGCGCCCTTTCAGTCATTCGGGCAATGTCTGCCTCCAAGGATTTCTCTTTTGTCTCTAGAAAGCTCACCCTTTCCTTGGCTGCCCTGAGCTGCTCATCCTTCTTCTTTAAATGGCGACCAGTTTTGAGGAAGTTGGAAGAAACCACCCGTTGTGTCTCCTCCATGATTTCGACCTTATCTTGTGGCCGCGCTACCTTCATGTCAAGTCCGACAGCATAAATCTCATAATTTTCGGGTTGCATTTCTCCCTGAGGCTTGCTTATCCTTGGGTACATAGTTGCAAATTTGAATTCTTGTTGGGCCTCATCATACGAAGCCTGTACTCTCAGCTCGGCGGGGGCATTATCATCCTTTGCCTTTCGTCGCCTCATTCTATTTGCGCGCGTGCTTCCTTTCCACAATCTATCTGTGCTATGAATTCGACTGGTGATGAAACCAGCCCACCTGCAAAAGGAACACTAGAAGGTAGGGCATAGGGATAGGTAATTTTTATAAGCACATGCATTTGCTTCTTCTGGAGAGTGACTATTTGTGGAGAAAAGTGTGGCACGTTCCATAGCTTGGCCTGAGAACTATCAGCAGGGCTAGACATTTGTAGCAGCTGAACCAGGGATTTAGTCGTAAGGCTCATTGGCCAGGGAAGAATAGTTGCTGACTAGGTATTGGCTTGTTGCGATGGAAAAAGAATAGTTTCTAACAAGAAATCGGAGCCAATTTTCATCCAGTTCCATATCTTCTCCCTCTTGCTTGGGCGAAAATGCTCGATAGTCTCCTTTCTTCTGTTTGGATTAGGGATACATAACATGTGTCAGATGGCTTCTGGGCTGATTTGAACCCTTAAATTGTGACCTTCAATACAGTGGGTATCTAGATTATAACGCTGAAAAGCCGCGTCGACCACCTCCGGGCAATAGTGCACCAATGGGACCATGTATTGTGGGAGACCGCTATACCAAACTCTACCTGCCATGGATTGGTCTTCCTTTGCTGCTGATAACCTTGCACAAGCTGCCTCTCTGAGAGATTTAGGGTTCTTTGCAAGCTTTGGGTCGTAGATATTATCCCATTTTTCTTTAACCTTTTTCTGGTTATTCCATTCCTTGGGTCTATCTAGCTCCTCCGTGTGGGCTCTTCTCGTCTTTGCGAGTATACCAAGCGTGGCATATGCTACATCCTCATACACGTATACCTCGGACGAAGAATGAATAGCCGTATATAGTTACTGGCTAATCTCCTCTTGCATCGGCTGAGCTGAAGATTTTGACATTTTTTTTTCGCTGCAGAACTTGTAAGCTCCTGGCTTGCGAATTTGCTTACTCTAGATAGACAGACAGAAAACACTTTGCACTTTCCTGGTATTTGTAAAAAGATATTGAAATAGTGCAAGCCTTTTCATGCAATAATAGCAACTTTTCCAAAGGTGGTAGGCGGAAGCAAGCCTTTTGCATTTAATTCGGCATATATCGTTAATCTTGCAACTCATGCAAGATGAACTAATTGCTATTCCGAGGTGGTCGAATTTCATCATTATATTGGGGTGATCGTGTGATACACCTTGATATCCTTAGAAATTGAGCTTGCAAGTGGCCTTCTATCCTTGCGTTAGCATGTACTGGTGATTAATATCCTGGCCGGAATGATTAGGCCAAGCAAATGATCATAGCCTGAAAAGATATGAGTATTGCCTTGGGCTCTGGGATGTGTTTGAGATATGACACAATAGCCTACGGCCATACGTCCCTTCACCAACAAGTGCCACTTTTTTTAAAGCTAATTAATCAACTGCATTTAATTAAGCATGCCTTGAGCTGTGCTATCATGCATGTACCGGCCTAAAATGTGAACAAACACAGACTCGACTTTCGAGATGGCAGCCAGCATACATCACATTTCCTTGAGGCGGATTGGCATATTTCTTATCAATTTTTCTATAAATAGGCCAGTAACTAGCGAGCAAACATACTTAGTGTTTAAGAGGTGATACGTTAGTAACAGATTGCTAAGCAAGTCCTTTCATAGGTTAGGTGGTGAGCAGATTTGGCATTATCTTAGAAGACTTAGGGTCAGTGTCAGGAGAAATGGATACCCCAATTCGCCTAACCTCGTTCAAATCACAGACGGCGTTTCTAGGTGAGATTTCTACTAGGAGGCTCAAAAGGATGACAAAGAACAAGCACTTGTTGGTTCTGGTAGCCATTAAGTGGGTCCTAGGCAAGGATTGCATAGAATATGAAGATAAGTATAGGGTGAATACCGACATATGCTCACACTTTGTAGCGTCCATGCTGGACATTTGTGTTCCTCAGCCACTTATCTTGAAGCTGGTTAAAAAGATCTTTCTGAAGAAGTACTTGAATGGGCTCGGCGAGGTTGTTGCACATGCTGCATATGGGATAGGCTTGCCAACAGCCAGCGACCTGCGTCCCTTTATCGAAGAAGAAGTTGTTGTCGTTTGGCTGCCATTCCTCAACGGATTCTGCCTGCAGACCCATGGCCAGCACCAGCAAAGGGTTACTCAAGCCCTACACTTCCTGTTTCGGAGCTACAATGTGACACCTTTCTACGACGTAGACTGGTACACTGACTTCAGGAACCTGGTGTTCCCACCGCCACTGGCGGTTGTGCCAAATGATGCTACCAGTGCCGCTGACGAGCCCGTGGACGAGGAAGAAGCGGATGCTACAGTGAATGCGTCGGTTGCTGCCAGCCATTCCTTTGGATAGATAACCCCCTTGCCTTCCTGCCTAAAGATGTAACTCACCTGTTCCAGATAAGCCTGATAAAAGGCCATCGTATATATATATATACTCTGATACTTGTACATTTTGAAAATCAGCATCTCAGCCATTTTGTAACCTAGGAACATATATATAAATATATACTTCTCTTTCTAAGGAAAATCTATGCTCCTTTTTGCTTATGTGTTTAATTTTCTGGGTTTTCAAATTTTGTATGTTATTTCTCCATGTATGAGTGTATTTTGTGTAAAGCAACTCTGGTGTTTTACCCGCCAACGATAATGAGCAAATGCATAGAAAGACAACTGATTCAGCAAAAGAACAGGCCAAAAATAGGAAAGAAAACAAAAGCGTTATTTACAACTGTACAAGGTAGATTTTTATGCCTAATGGAACAACTTAAGATGAATCCCATTGACCGGGATTCCTAAGGGTTCTTGTTCCATATTTTCCAACTCAAAAGCGTTGTGTTGCATGCACCGAATGATTTTGAAGGGTCTTTCCCATAGGCTGTCAAATTTACTATGCTGACCTGGCTTTGTAGCCCTGTTGTCATATTTTAGCACTAAGTTTCCACTTTTTAGACCTTGGTCGGAAGCCTTCTTATCAAACCATCGTTTGACCTCCTGTTGACGGCTTGTCATTGCTATTAGGGAGTTTTCCCTTTTTTCTTATACTTCCAACAGTTCGACGAGTCGAACCTCCATGGCTCCATTTTGCTCTATCTCAAGGGATTTCAGTAACTGTATTGCTGGGATCTCCATGGAGATAGGTAACAACGCCTCCTTCCCATATACCAGCTTATAAGGCAAAGTCTTGAGGACTTGCTTAGGAGTTATGCGGTTGTCCTAGAGCGCTTTTCAGAGATTTTTATGCCATTCCCTCTGGTGTTCTGAGCCAACCTTTTTAGGGAGTCAGACTAAACTTTTGTTTGTCGACTCGGCTAGGCCATTTCCCTGTGGATAATAGTTTGATGATGTTTTAAGGAATATGCCATTTTTTAATGCAAAGTGACATACTTTTGTACCTAGAAATGCTCTAGCATTATCCGAAATGATTGTCTTTAGAGGGCCGAACCTTGTTACCAGTACTTTGAGGAAGTCTACAATCTCTATTTCTGTTGCCCCCTTAAGGGGAACAGCTTCTGCCCACCTTGTGAAGTAGTCTGTCGCTGTTAAAATCCACTTATGTCTGACACTAGAAACCAGGTTGATCATGCCGACGAAGTCTAGGCCCCATTGCACAAATGGTTCATCCACCACGATAGGTTTGAGGGGCATCGCTGAATTCTTCCTTCTGTCAGAGAAGAACTGACATTTTTTACAAGCCCTTACCAGAGAGTAGGAATCACTGAAAAGTGTAGGCCAGTAATATCCAGCTTGCATGACCTTGATGGCAATAGTTTTAGCAGAGAAATGTCCACCTTCGTCGCTATTATGAAATGCGTCGAGGATCCTTTGTGCCTCCTCCGAAGTAACGCATCGTAGGAGCACACCATTAAAATTTCTTTTGAAAAGAACTCCTTCTATCAGCGTATATCAAAAATTATGAAGCCGATAATACCTTCTTTTTTTGGATGAGAGGCCTGGCGGATACTTTCCAGTTTGCATGAAGTTCATTCTATCTGTCAGCCAATCGTCTTCCGATCCCGATCCATTTATCAGGACGAGCCATGGCTATTCCTCTTTGATAGGTACCCCCTCGTTCTGTGCCATATACTCACATAGTCCTCTGCCTTTAACAGTCTTGGTAGGCCTGACCTCAACGTCATACTCCAGGATCTTGGTAATCCAATTAGCCCTTTTTTTTTGTGATTTCTCCCTCCATGATGTATTCCCGCACACTAGAATGTGCGACATATACCAGAACTTTGTTACAGGAAATTAGATGGCAGAACTTTTTCAGTCCCTTTACTATTGCAAAGGCCTACCTTTCAATGAAGTTATAATTTGCCTCATATTCCTTTAGGGTTCAGGAATAGAACACAACTGGATGCTCTCCCTTTCTTTCTCTATCTGTTTGAATCAGAACAGTAGCGATACTGGACTTGCTACTGAAGGCATACATTATAAAATCTTTGCATTGATCTGGATTAATCAACACCGGGGCTGGGGAGATCGCTTCCTTGACATTTTCAAATGCCTCCCGAGCTTCCATTGTCCACTTGAAAATTTGATCATTTTTCAGCATTAGGGTGATTGGCCTAATCATTCCCGCAAAATCAAAAATAAATTTGCTGACAAAATTTACTTTGCACAGAAAAGACTGGACACCTTTCTTATTTACCGGAAGGGGAAGTTCCTTTATAGCCCTTACTCATTCGGGGTCAATTGAAATACCTTCCTTAGACACAACATGCCCTAACAGCTTACCCTGAGGTACCCCGAATACACATTTCTTTGGATTTAGGGAAACCCTGAACTCTTGGCACTTTTGAAAAACTAATTCCAAATGATCAAAATGATCATCTTTAGATTTAGAGAACACAGTAAGGTCATCCAAATAGATTAGGATAAACTTATTGATCAGTTCGCTGAATGCGATGTCCATAGCCCGCTGGAAAGTTTCCCCTGCATTGGAGAAACCAAAAGGCATTTTAGCATATGCAAATGTTCTCCACTTGGTGGTGAACGTAGTCTTGTGTTGATCTTCTTCTTTAACTTGAATCTGGTTATAGCCAGAGAAGCCATCCAGCAAAGAGAACATTTATGATCATGCTACAATTTGGAGGATTGACTCCATAGAAGGCAATGGATAGTGATCTTTCAGAGATGCTTTGTTCAGGTCTCGAAAGTCCACGCATAAGCGGACATCGCCATTCTTCTTTCTGACTGGTACTAGGTTTGATACCCAAGTACTATGTTTGATTGGGAAGACAATACGTGACTCAATGAGTTTGGTTAGCTCTTGTGCCATTAGGGCCTCAACTTTAGGGTTAACTAGCCTCTGTTTCTGTCGGACTGGTTTCACACCTTCTCTTAGCTCAATAGTGTGCTGAATTATGCCAGGATCGTAACCCTCCAGATCATCGTAGGACCAGGCCACTACTCCATATTTTTTGCAGAAACTAATAAGCTTTTCTCTATCTCGCTGTGGGACATTTTTTTTGACCCTGAGATTCTTGCCATCGGATACCTGAAGGTTTTCATAATCACTTTTTTCTGCCACAAACTTCCACTTATCATTTCGGGCATCATTACAATCGAAAAAATTCTCTAGAGTAACTAACCCTTTTGGAAGTTTATTTGACTTCAGCTGCATAATGTGTCCTTGATAGGCCTCGGCATTTTTTGGTTGAAGTTGATCAGCAAATTCCCCTGAGTGCTGAATAAACGAGGCGATGTGCTCATCGCTCTCAAAGACTTGCCAATTCTGATCATTGTTGGGAATCGCTGGTCAAACAAGCACTCGCACTAAATATTTGCTCTGAAGCAAGTCAGAGACAGGATCAAACTGAGCACCGATCACCGCCATGTGATCTGCATCATTATTCTGCATCTGGGAAACGGTCAGGATGTTGAAAGCTTCAAAACTTTCAATTAGGTCCCAGACTCGATGCCGATAGGATCTCATGCGGACATTGTTTGCTGCAGAAATTCCTCGGACCTGATTAACTACCAGTTCAGAATCTCTGAACACAATCAATTGCTTAATACCCATTCATTTCGCTAGGCTTAGGCCTTGGACTAACCCTTCATATTCAGCCTCATTGTTTGAACAGGCGAATTGGAATCAGAAAGACCTCAACAACTTTTCATTATGCGGGGATATTAGACATACCCCTGCTCCAGCTCCAACTTTGCTCCTTGCTCTGTCAAAATACAATGTCCACAGCTCATTTGCTTGGTCATCATCGGATTCTTTGGCAACCTTCAGAAGAACTTGTTCTTCATTATAAATCACATATGTGCCCAATCCAGTAGCATGATAATTCCTGAAAGGATCATTATTTATGTGTTCACTCAACAGAGCATCTTCCTTATCATTTCTGTCTCCACTCACCTTCTCATCCTCTAGTAGTTTGACATTGTACATGTCCTGCTTGGTGATGGAGGTATGTGCGGCCTCAAAATTGATCAGGGCCTCATCCGCCACATGTTCAGAATGTAGAGCCTCTGATTCTATCTTCATTTTTGCACCATGCTTGGTCCTAAGTATTAGATGTGACCAATCTAAAGACAAATATCCACCCACCTTTGAAGTAAATTCTCAGGATAGACAAAGACCGAACATAGGAGGAACATCTATGATTACTGTATCTTGTGGGACCGTGATACTTGGGCAGGCAAATAGAGTTAATGAAAGCACTTTGATGATACCCACAGTATCAACTTTATTCCCATCTAGCTGCATCACCCCTTTCTTCATAGGTTCGTAGCTGAGTCCCAAGGCTTTGGCTATCAGTTTTGGCATAACCGTTGTACTAGCTCCAGAATCAATCATAGCATTCTGTAATAGTTTTTCCCCTACAATGAGGGTTAAGAAGAAGGGTTGAGGTTTTGGCCTAACTCCACCTTCCGTATGGGATTCCTTCGCTTTGTCTGCAAGAACCTTGGCTGGTGGCATTTGATAAACCACCTCCGTACTAGCAGACGGCTTTGTTGGTGCTGAGTTGATCTCTTGTTGAAGCGCCTTCTATAGCATAGTTTTATGTTCTGGGATAGCTAGAATGTCCCATAAAGACACATTAGTGGATGATTTCTTCAATTGCTCTACCACATTAAAAGGTGACAAGCTCGAAGATTTCTGCTCCTTTGCTTTTGTTATAATAATCTCCCTCTATGGTTTAGAAGGTGAAGAGATGGTTGAAGCACCGGGAATTTGATCGGACACTCCTTTGCATTGCCAGTTGTCTGAAAGTGAAACAACAAGCTCACCGGTGAATCTCCTCTTTGAGCATGTGTTATAGTCAGATTGTACCTGCGGTGTTTGGGCTATGGACGTGTCATTGGCAAACATCATTTCCTCATCTTCCATCCATGAGAAGAGCGCATGATCAGGAACAATATCAAACTCTTGCTCTAAGGACATTCCTTGCATTTGTGCGGTAAGGACCGAATTCTCCATTGCCGAGGCATATATGTATTCTCCATTTTTTGTTGCAGTACCTTGACTACGTTGCTCTGCTACCTTTTGTTGTAAGTTGCCACGTGGACAATTTTGGGGCATATGCACATCGTTGCAAGGGAAGCACCATGGATTTATGTCATTAATAAGATTGTTTTATCCCGCGGTTAACTCTCTACTAGAGCTTGGTGACGCACCTGCCAGTGGCGTAGGAACTGGAACCATTTGGTTTGTAGCCACCGCAGGTGGATTAGTGCGAGGCGCATTCTGATATTGATTTTGCTGATAAGTAGGGTGCCCAGCTTGATAGTTTTGATATGTGGGCCATGGAGGCGTTGCTTGGTTCCGCTTGAGAGTTGTTATATCATTCGCCATAGTTCGCAACATCTCCTTGAGGTTGCCTATTTCATCCTTGGAAGAACCTGATGTAGAAGCCAACCTTTCAGGAGCAGCCGCATATGAGTACACTGACTGGGGAGTTGCTGGTGTACTAGTTGATGCAGTCTCTTCTGCAGAGGTCGATATCTCAAGAAATATCGGTACAATAGGTCGAGGAGGCAATTTTCCGCAATCTATTAAATGATTTTCAGCTTTGATAGTGGTAGCATAAGCATCTGGTAGAGTGACTCCTCCCAAAGACTTGATCATCACAGAAATTTCTGGATTAATGGATTTCAGGTAAAATATGAATGCTAGTTTTGGAGTTGGGTAGATAGTCATAGGAATCCTCCACCAATTTGAGTGAAATCAGGCATTGAAATCGGTCAAAGCCTCCTGGGGTGCTCGTCTTATGACCGACAGCTGATAATATAACGAAAAATAGTCTCCGTCATTTGAGAACCTTTCATAGAATGGATCTCCGAGGTCATCCCAAGTGCAAATGGTATTAGGAGTCAGTGTTCAGTACTAATCCAGAGCCTTGCCTTTGAAAGACGCAGCGAGGAGCCTCAAGGCTACATTCTGCGCTGTGATACTGTGTACCAGACATACATCCGCTACATCCTGCAAATGTTCTACTGGCATTTTTGTGTTATCTCTGGCAAATTTGGGAAGAGCTTTCAGGGCCGAAACTGGGATAGCGCCCCAAACAACAGGCGCTACCGGAGCTACCAAGGGACTTCCAGCATCCCATGCTACATAGTTTCTGTTCACGGCCGACAACATGGTGAGAGGGAAAGGGTGGTGGGAATGGAACGGTTACTAACTGATTTGTGGCCTGGACTGTTCCTAATGGAGGCACTAGTAAACCTAGGTTATTTATAGTTTGGGATCTAGTTATAGGCCAATGGCTCATACACCCCTCTATAAGACAATTTCATTAGTTCGGGTCCCACCGGGCGTGCCAGAAAAAGGTACTAACTGTTGACGCCAAAAATTGACGAGGTAACAGTGCCTTATGGGAAACTCAGTTCAAGGGGGACCCCTTTGCGCCAAACTGAGTGACCTCCGGATTTTAAAGAAGCTGGCTTCTTCTATAATGGGTTTTGGAAAGGGAAAAGGAAATGAATATAATTAAGGAAAGTCCAATCTAAGGCGATGCACCAAAATATGCTGATGGGCATGACAAATCATAGATTTAAGGGCCTAAATGGTGTTATCACGTTCCAAAACGTCAGAGACTTAAAGGTATAGCATAAACAATTCATTTATTGACATAAAATAGTATCGCATACATCCTTACCACTAAGAAGAGTCATTTAGACATTATTTAGATAAGCAAGCTCACATTCAATATATAGAAGTCCTATCAAATGAAATGCTTAAGACAATAAAAAGCACAGTTTATAGTTAAATCAATACATGAAAAATAGAAAGGCCGAACAGTTGGCACAGTCTAAAAGTTTCTTGCAAATAAACATATAAGAGAGGTCTGGTGTCTCTTGCTATAACCGGTATCTTTTTTCTTAAAACTCTTGGATCTATCTACTATTGGACCACTTTCTAGTTGATAGAGAGGGCATATATATAGCTGGAGAGAAAACTCCCACTGCTTTGGAAAGCTGTAACAGAAAAGATCCCACAATCTCCTGCAATGATGCCAGAATCAAAAGATTTCCAATGCCGTTACAATGGCAACGAGTCAAAACACGGCATCTGGATATTCAGGCATAGGCGCGCCCTTTGTAATGATGGCAGTGGTTCTAGCCAAGCTTCAAGGTGACAAGTGCCATCCACTGCTTTAGAGAACCATGACGAGCAGCCCTCGATAACATAATCTCGCTCAGCCAGCCCATCGCCTGCTTCGATGATCAGTGTAAGGCACGTGGCAGCCCGTCGCAGCTCGAATGAGAATTCTTCTTACTGCTGCTGAGAGATTGCGAAGAAGCAACATGTGTCCAAGGGGCTGAGGTCCTTCTTGAAGTGGAGAGAAAGCTGCATGAATCGGGTGCGAAAGATGCGTGGCAGCGTTTTGCAGCCCACAGTGTTTACCTCCTTGCTGTGTTGAAAAGGCTGCGAACGGTTGCCACCTGGTAGAAGCTAGGACCCGACAAAAATAAAGAAGGCCTGCAGAAGCATTTCGTAGCCCGCAGCTGCTTATGGTATCCCTGCATGAAAATTTTGCGATATGCCGCCACATAGCAAGATGTGGGTCCCTCTAACAATCTTAGGAGTGATTGCCCCTATCGAAGGCTTTCGCAACCCGAAGAGACCTCAAGGAAAAAGAAATAAAATCCTCCGTAAGTGCGTCACGTGGACGCCCAGCGCAGCCTCTTTGGACCCGAAAGGGAAGCCTCTACCCGAAGCTGCGAAGTGAGAATGCGCAAAGGGGAAGATCAAAACTTGTCAGAAAGTTGAATAAACTCGGCGACGCACAGGTCGGTGCACGATCATTTACAAAAGAAACCCGAAAGGAGCTGTTTGAATCTTTATTTTAACAGGCTCTAGCCAAACTCCCAAGCAAGAAAAGTATGCAAGGCCCATCAAAAATTCAATGGTGTCATCATATATCACACAATGGAGAAACATGGGAAATTTTTTTTTTGCATTTATGATTTCTTATAAATTATACTATTTTTTTCATGTAACAAGTTTGAAGAGATGGATATGTTTATAAAAAGCTACCTTTAGATAATTTTTGGCATAAGCTAAGAAGATAACTGTAGAGACATGGAAAAATGCAATGTGTAGAATAGACTATATTTATTGTGCTCTAGTGCATCTAAAAATTCATGGATACATGTATATCATTTGTTGCACAATGAAAAAGTTGCAAAAAAACCATGTTCTCATAGATGTTTTCCTTTTTTTTAGTGCTTTTTTGGCTGCAATAACTTTGAGGAAAAGATAATGTAGATAAAGAATCAAACAAGGTGTGACTTTTCTATAATGTTGATAAGTATAGGGAAAGAAGAATATATGGAAAGTCTTGTTTGAAAACAAAACCAATTCTATGGATGAAATAACCAGATATTGTTAAAGGGAAGACATCAAAGGAATATGAAAGGTTTTGCTTCAAAGCATAAAAAGCACACAAATAACTTTATAAACATACTTGATTTTGATATGTACTAGAGCCTATCTAGCCATGCAAGAAGGAAAAAAGTTGAATGTATAAGTTAGTAAAATATAATTTTATAAAACAAACCTTGGCTATGCTTACAACTATGGACATATTCTACAGAACAATTATCCCACAAATGGGCTTCATATCTCCTTGTCCATCTATGCTTGCACTGAGCCCAACATAACATTACTACAAAGCAACATTTTATTTGAATCTATCAAAATATCTCTCGCTTGTTAGATGTGTATTGGATGAGGAAAAGACATTGAAACACAACTTACAACAGCAATAGGAGGCCAAATGCTATACATTGTGGAGCACAACACTCATAGCACACTCCAATCTGTTATCTAACAGAGGTGCATGGTACCATTTCTTAATAATTTGATATCAAAATAACCTCACAATGGGTCATTTTCACAATACAGCTAAAATAATATACATCCTCAAACTAAAATATTGAATATTGCAATTACCTCCGCCCACCCCGGCACACAGCAATAGCAGGATGCTGGGAAATGCAACAAAAATTACATGAACTTTTAGTTACATATATTAGGAAAAAATACAATCTAGCCAAGGACATATATTTATGAACAGAATATACAAGAAGAGAAAAACAATGAAATGGTCAAAAGAGAATTCTAGGGGTGAATATTTCCTAGCTATTTGAACCACATAAATCCAATTGAAAAGGTGGGAAGAACACATAAGAATATGTGCAAGAAAAGCATCAAGGACTACCAAGGAAACCTAGGATATATAGGCACGAAAACTGGAAAATGCAACATAGATGTAGAATTTTAAACTTATTATTAAAATGCAACACATTTTTTCTTAGAATGTTTGTACACTATGTGCATACATAGTTTAATATATTGGGATTTCCAAAACATTTTACTGACTTATAGAACTTTTGATACATATACATATGTGTACATATACATATACATATATATGTTGTACATATACGCATACATACACTTTGTCCTTTGTTTATTGTTTGTAGTTATCTCTATGCATCTTTGGAATTATAAAAATTACCATAGGAGTAATTTTAGATAGATCTACAAATATTTGACCAATGGACTCCATAACCCATGATTACAATTAACCAAATTTCTATCTCCAAAAACAACATGCTCACTAGGGAAAAATAATTTCATGTTTATCAATTACATGCCATGAGCTTGATGCACAGAGGCTTCATTAAAAATTTCACACTCTTGACACCCTACTCATTAATCACATCAATTTTTTCATAAAGCCTCTATGCATCAAGCTCATTGCCCCCATCATGAAATTTAGAATAAAAATATCAATTTTTTAATGAATTACTGTATAGTGCAATTGAAGACATAGTCAAACTATTTTTTATCATAAACAAATAAACAAACTTGATGAAGAGAAGAGTGTGATAACACAATACATATTTACTTCAATTCTTAGAATAAATGAATAAATCTATTAAAGAACAAATATATGGCATTAAAAGCCAAAACACAAAGTAATAATTTGTGTGCACATGTATCTATGTAAGAACAAATATATGACATTTATTGTTTTAGTTATCTTTGTGCATCTTTTCCATTGCACCCATTAACATAGGAGTGTGATGAGGGCACAGCCCGAGACTTAGAAAATAACCCACAAACAAGAGAATAATTTTATTATTCAGAAAATGGAGCTTCTTACATGCAGAGGATCTCAAATCCCCAAGTTCTACAACACATGCAAGTTATAGAAAGCTACAGAATAACCCTTTCACAATATGCGAGCTTGTCCCCCAAAAGCTACCCAAATCTCCATAAATGAGCTCCTCTTTAGTTTGGAGCCAAAACAACATTCAAATTTGAGTTTAGGCAGTTTGGCGCTGAAATTACAACTTGAAGTTCAAATTTCAAAAGAACATTTGCAATTGTATCTTCTAGAAAGTGTGCCAACTTCTCGGGGCCATAACTTTTGATCCATGACTCTGATTTGCGAACCTTTTGAACCGTTGGAAAAGTCTCGAAGTCAATAACGTGCTCGAAATTAGCCACACCAATTTTGGGAAGTTTTGGGGCCGTTCCAGGAACTCTAAGTGCCTCAAATCTAACTCGGAAGATTTTCAGGTGTAAATATGGGAAACTAAAACTGCAATATCTTTCAACCCAGGAATAGACAATAAAAACCATAAATTGGGAATTTCATTATGATGAAAAGGGTATCCAAAAATGTAAAAACATCTAAAAACTGAGAAACTTGAAATTTAACTATTTTTGGGTGATGCAAGATTGCCCTTACACCACTAGATGCTCCTACATCAGAGTGATTGCATATATATGTATATGCACAGGGTTAGTGTGAAATCATAAACATATTGGAGATAAAATTAGTCTTGTGGCTGTTAAGTATTATTCTTTCCAACATCTCTTTTACCTATTCAATTTATTTGTTTGAAGTTTCCATCAGGATTTTTTGCTAGCCCAACCATGAATAGGATTTTTTGTGCAATAGCTCCTTTACAATTCCTCTATTTTTCTATTACTGTCGCACTGTCAAAAAAGCTACAACAATCTTGGTCTATATATATGCATATATATTTCTTCCAGAGGTGTTGGTCACATTTCTTTTGTCAAGCCTAGTTCCAATAAGGAACCCAGTCCTAGTGAAGAAATTGTTGTTACACCTTGTTTAGATACTAATAGAGTTTCAGTTTGGAGTGTATTCAAGAATGTCTAAAGCTCTATCATTATGTCAACAAGGTGTAACAACAATTTCTTCACTTGCACTACATTATTCATTTGAATTGCATTCTTCACTTTGAATGTTGTTTGTAACTAATTTCACATACATACATTTCCACATTTAAAATTTTTTGGGGTAAGATTTCAAATCATAGTAAAAACTTAAGAATCAAAAGAAAATGACACATGATCGGGAACCCCAAAATTTCACAATTTTAAAAGTTGAAAACAATCCTTTTTACAAGAACAATAGAATAATTTGTTACAAGGAGCTTCAAACAGATGAGGGAAAAGTAGTATCATGAAACATATTCATAGAAGACAAGCAATCTATGTAACAGCTAGCTTTTCAAATATAAATTAAGGTTGCATTATGTGGCACTCAATATTATAGACAAACAAGGAAATTGTAAAACAACCCAACGACGACTTGGCCTGGGTTAATACATCCAGTCATTATTGTATGTGTATATGTATATGTATATGTATATGCATATGTATATGTATGTACATGTATATGTATATTTATATTTATATATACATATATATATACATACATATATATATATATATATGTATATGTATATGTATATGTATATGCATATGTATATGTATGTATATGTATATGTATATTTATATTTATATATACATATATATATACATACATACATATATATATATTATATACATATATATATACATACATACATACATATATATATTTACATACAACGTGAACTATATGTAAAAATCCATGCTTTGAAACATACATAGATACATATATGCATATATATATTCAAGACAAACAACACCACAATGGATTTTTTGACAATGCAACTCAATCAATATATTTTATGGCACATTTCATACTATAGTTTCCCACACTACAACACCCATGTAAAATGACTTATAGATTCTGGAGAACAACAATTTTAACATAAACAATAAATAAATCATTTATGCAAAATACCCATGTAAAATGACTTACAGATTGTGCAGAACAAGAGTTTTAAAAGCCTCCAACCTACTATGAAATTGACCACGCAACTAAAGGAAATGATTTTTACAATAGTATGCTATGAAATCAACACCACAATGGTTGTCTTGTCAATACAACTTAAATAAATTATTCTTTCCCAGACTACAACACTTAATATTATATTTACTTCATCCACCCCCATTGTACAACAACAGAATGAATTAACACCTCTGCGACATATATATAAATTCTTGTTGCATTGTCAAATGAGCCACAATGGTCTTTGTTTGTATATATGGATATATATATCTACCTGTATGTATATTTTGAAATATCAGGCAATTCAATATATATATATATGCATAAATGTATCTATGTATCTACCAGGGAATTCAATACAATTTTGCATTTTGTCTATAATATTCAATACCTAATAAGTGTTAAAAATGACATATGTTTGAAAACCCATATTAAATAGTGCTTTAAAATATGGAAAATAGAAGAGGCAAACATACCTGAGTGATTATATATATATATGGACTTATACCCATTACCATAGGATCAATTGTAGTTAAATCTTGTTTCTTTGGTCAAAAAATATGGTTAGGGTTATTAATTTTATCACCCTTCGTTTATTGTTTTAGTTATCTTTGTGCATTTGTGTCATTATACCCATTAACATAGGACAAATTGCAGATTAACATAGGAGTGATTGCATATCTATATATATGCAAAGTGTTGGTATGAAAGAAAAAACATGTTGGAAATAAAATTAGTTTAGTGGGTGTTAATTGTTATTCTTTTTAATATCTCTTTTATTTGTTTGAAGTTTCTGACAAGATTTTCTGTCAGCCCAGCTATTAAGAGGATTTGTCCTGTAATAGCTCTTTTACAATTTCTCTATTTGTCTAGAGTATTTAGTGCTAGGCAATGTAGCTTGAATTTTCGTTTGAGTGTGTAGCATTATACGCATTTTGCACAAATTATTGCTACTCATTGGCTTTACAAGTTGTATTCAATGTGGGTTTGTTGCAAAAGAATGTAGCTTAATTTTTGAATAGGCAATCCAATTGTTACATAGATAGCTTGTCTTGTATGAATATTTTTAGTGTGGGTTTTTGGTCATCTATGATTTATGTGTGGTTCTTAAGTGTTTCTCTAATAGTTTTTTTACAATTTTCCTATTTTTCCTATAATATTTATTGGAAAATTATGTAGCTTGAATTTTGAATTGAGAAGCCAACTGTTACATAGAATTTTTTGTTACACCTTGTCTAGATAGTGATAGAATTTTAGGTAAGTAAGAATATGTTGCAAACTCAAATGTATACATGGATTTCACTTAAACTAGGTTCTTTACTTTGAATATTCTTTGTAAGGAATTTCACATACATAGATGTCCATTTCTAAACTTTTTTGCTGAAGGGAAATTGGAAAAGACCTATTCAAGAAACACTTAACAATCATAGGGAAATGACAGGTGCTGGAAAACCCACATTAAATAGAAATTTATAATATGGAGAATAGAATAGAAAAACTATGATAATGAAGACTGGTTTGTTATGGGGAACTTCAAATTGTTGAGACAGAAAGGGAAATTGGAAAAGAGCTATTACAAAAACACTTAACAATCACACAAACATGACAGATGTTTGAAAACCCACATTAACTTTAAATTATGGGGAATAGAAGAGGAAAACTACGATAACAAATAGTTTTCTATGGAGAACTGGAAAAAAGAATACCATGATGAATATTTTCTTATGGGGAACTACAAACAGTCCCATCTAGCTACAAAATCAATATTTATCTGGATTTTATGTGATAAGTGAGATTTTGGAGGCTTTCACATGATTTTTTGGAGGCTTTTACCATTAATGGAAATTGGTTTATCATTAAATGCTAGCTAAACCTATTTTTTGATGACTCAATAGTGGTTTACAGGCATGAGGCTTGTTTCAAGCTCAAATATCACACTATATCTAGCCTATCAACTAATTAGCTTATCAAATTAAATTAATATTTATGATTTTTTTTAATATGTGTATGCAATTATTATTGTAGAGAAAATTGTAAACAAATGAAAAAGATGAAGATTAGAATTAGAATAAAGCTAGTTTATTTAGCTATTAAAAATCTATATAGAAGTAGAATTGATATCCAGGCTATCAAAATATAAATACACTTGTTATGCCCACATATATGCATGAGCTTCAACTCAATCTACTATTTGTTTAGATATTTTCCATTTAAAAATTTAGATGCAATAACTTGTAAATACTATTGATCATTTGATCAACTTAGCCTAATTTATCTAAATCTAATTACTTTATCTTTATTGAATAATATTACATTATTTAATTAATATCGTCTATCTCTATTGTAATCCTAATTTTTTTTATCCTATTCTTCTAAAATCATAGCCTAAGATAAATAATTAATTTAATTATTTATTTAACCTTACCTTATATCCCATCCTATTTAAAAGACTAAAATAAATAAATTTCCTCTCACATGTCACATCCTCCAACTTTTCTTATTAACTCTAATCTTCACATAATTCACTCCCTAATCATGTGGACACACTTAATCCTTGATTAAGTGTCCTAACCTAATCCAAATCTCCACAAAATCTTCCCCTTCACACTAGACTTTAAATGCTCTCCCTTTTTAAAAGAGATCCTTATACTTAGGGGCATGTGTCTTCCTTTTAAAATATAACAAAAAGGAATTTTGTCCTCTTTGATTGAGAAGACATGAGCTTCCTTTATGAGGTGCCTTACACAAGGTGCTTCATAGTACCATTATTCCTATCAACTCATCTCATTATGCCACTTGGCACAATCCTATGCTTTGAGAGATCACCTTTCATCTCCACCCTTGATCCCAAGATCAAATCTCAACTTTTCATCCTTTTTCTCCCTAATCTATGTAATCCAACACTTCATCATTTTCATAATCTCACACAAATTTCACTAAAGAACCATTATGCTGCCAAAATCAATTTGTGAGCACACATCAAACATATTCAATCAGCCATCGTGGGAACATCATCACAATAGGAGGTTTGACATTGTTTTAAATTGTTAAATTCTATGTTGTCAATTATCTTTTAGACCAATCTGAGTATTTTTCTTACTATTTTTTTTATTTGGTTTTAAATAGTTAAATCATTCACTTTGGCATAAATTCATGCACACATTTCTAGCATGCTTGATGGAACCTGTGTCATGGGTCTACCAATCAAATTTTAGTTTTTCATTATTTTTCACATCTGCAGGCTCAAAAAGGTGAATACATTGCTATTTAGGTGAATGCATTCTCTAAAAAGGTGAAGAAACCTATAAAAAGGAAAATATAAAAATTAGAATTATATGTTCATAGAAAGAAAAACATAGAGAAATAAAAGAAAATCCTTCTCCCACTTAGGTGAATTTGACCTTGTACAGGTGAATGCATTGATGAAAACTTTGTATAAGTACTAAGGTGAATGCAAAAATTCTACGAAAAATTAGCGACTCCTAAAGAGAATCATAAAATTGGGAAAAATAAAAATGTGTGACTTCTGAGGTGGCTCCGCCATGTTCTTAAGTGAATCTATGAGGTATAAAATCATTTTAATCCTAGTGCATTTAGTCAAATCTTTCACATTTGGGTATTAACCTACTAACTTGAATTGCATGTGATCATGTTAGTAATCTCCTTTTAGCCCTTATTAGTTGAAGACTAGTGGATTGTAAACACTTAATGTTGTTATTTGTAGGCCCACAAGTTCAAAGACTATTTTTATCACTAATCTAGGAACATTTTAATTTCTTAAAGTGTTAGTTAACCTTGTTTGATGTTCCTATGGTCCTATATTGACATATGTTATCCTATTGCATCTTTTAGTGAGATTTGAGATCAAAAAACATGGATCATCCTAAGTTTTGTTCTGTATATCTTAGGAGTGCTAGCTATATATATGATCTATCCTTATGCTTCATGCGATCCTAGAGATCAAAAATGGCTAGCATATCCTCCCCTCTATGAGTTCTACTTTTGGATTTCATCTCCCTAAGGGACAACCTCAACCATGTGAATCAATGGGGTATAGAAAGGGGGAGAAAAAAATGTGTACCCTAGTCTAGTAATTTCATGTCTATTGAAGCTTCAATGTTTAGGTGATATGAAACTGCAAGTGCGAGGTTGGTCTAAATGACCTAGCAGACATTCCCAACACATGCTCATGATCAAATAGTATTCAAAAGTATTCCTTGCATATCCTCTTAGTATTTAGAGAATGCACTAGATCACCTTTTGTTAGCCTAGCTTAGGACCATTCAACCATCAATTAATGTTGTCCAAGGGATGCATATCATACCATAAAGTTACTCATATTGTACCTTCATGTACTAAGATAAGGATTATTAAGGTATTGGCCATCTAGCGACCATTGGTAAGAGATCCTTCACCCTTGTGGTTTGTGATCTCTATCTATCTAGCCGCCATGAGATGATATTAGCTTCAATAGTAGGCTTACATTGATTGTAAAACCCACTTGACTAATTTAATCTTGTGTTATTTGACATGTCTTCTTTTAATAGACCTGTGAAATTATTTTTTTGATCCAATCCATGTCATTCATCTTGTTTTTTGTATTCATCATCTCCACTTCTTTTACCATCTATCCATCATTGCTAGTCAAGTGAATTGAACACCATGTCCCTAGTAAAATCTACTAATCCTTAAGAAAATCAACTTCTTACTAGTCCTCTATTGTATGCCAATCAAAAAAGTCCATCCCAAGCTTAAGAAAATCTTCTTGTCCTTAGGTAAATTCACCTTGTCGATACGTGAATCCACCCTCACAAAAACCCTTTGTATATTGTTGGATTAATTTAATGTATTTTTTAGTGAATATGTATTCATCTAGATTAAATTTCCATTTCTTGATGTGAACCGCTTTGTCTCACCTTCATTCATCACCAATCCAAAAATTTTTTTACATTAGATCAGTGAATGTGACCTACCTTTTAGTGAAAAAGCATCCCCTAATGTGAATTGACCCTATCTATAGAAGACTTCATTCCCATTTGAAGTCAACCTTTCCTCATCAAAATTATTCTCATCTCCAATTAAGTGAATCTACAACCTTTTTAGCAAAATTCATACAATTTTAAGAAAATTTGTATCAATTGGAATCCTTGACTTGTTTAAATGAATGCACTATGTATTGAACTAAATTCATTCCCTATCAAAATATAAAGAGAAAACCATTAGGTCCTCACATTAGCTAATGTATTTATGTGCCTAAGTTTGTAAATAAATATTTTATCTAGTTCAAATCCAACCCAGAATTATCACTTTCGTCTCATTGACCAACATCAACTTAGTAAAAAAATCATCCTCTTAGAACAAGGAGTCAAGAAACCACCTCTATCTAGACAATCTAGTATCACATGTCCAATCATAGAAACTTAATCAACATCCTAAATCCTAATTAAACTATCCATGATGATGCTTTCTTGGTAACTTAGCCTATCCCAAGTTAGTAATCCCTCATTCAAACTATTTCATCTTGAGCCAAAGCTATAGTTTTCATTGATATATCCTCTTGCTTGAGAACTTAACATATCTCAAGTAGGAAATCCATCGAAATGAACTTTGACATAGGATCTTGACCATGGTTGAGAACATGCTATCAACTATTCATTCCAACAATCACCCTGTTAGTTTAACTAGTAGTTAAAATTAGAAGACCCTCTCACCCTATTTTAAAAACTATCATAATCTAACCTTAAACCAAATCCTAATATGAGCTTAATATAGATCCTAATCAGATATTCATCTAAATACTGATTTGAGCTTCAATAAATCCACATTTAAGATCTTCTAATATTGAAAAAAAAAAGTTAATATCCCTTCTCCCACATTCTTCTAATGCATCCCATTAAAATAATCGTCTCTTCTTATCTCTTTATTTCCATGCAGATCCAATTCAATATAATGAATCTCTATCCTCCTCCAAAAAGACCAACAAAATTTCATGACCAATAAAATTTTTATCATAAAGCTTAATAGGATCTAGGATCCCTTGTTCTTGGGAATGTAACCTCTTACCCTTAAATTTTATATTCGTAAAGAGTTTGATTAGTATCAGATATTAATTATTTTTAAAACATGAGACATAGTCTTCATCATTGTGTAACCAAGATTCTTTGGATTACTCAATCTACTCTTTTGAGAAATAACCATATTTGAAAAAAGTGGTAAAGTCATATTGGAGGGTAGATCATTTCTTATTCTTTTCCATATTGAGATGATCATGATATTTTTGTGATAGAGGTAGCTTTCAAATGTGGAAAGCATCTTAGATTTAATATTTTCTACACCATTTGTCTATGATCTTGACTTTGGTAGTAGGAGATCAATTAGATGAATTAGATGAGGCACCTCTTTGATCAATGTATGATGATTTTTTTGGGGTGATGGTTTTACAACTTCTATGACTGGGTACTTGGTTCTATTTTATAATTTGTGATCCAAAATTTTATAATATTGAAAAGCGTGTGAATTTATGAGAATTGTGATTTTAATGCCTTCGTGGTAGAATTTAAGATATTTATAAAATGTGGAAAAAATTACTCTCATGGAATGTATCTATAAGAATCTTAGAAGGATGTTGTATGGAAGATCAAGATTTAAAATATGATAAAGGGTGCCATTATAATAGGTCCACTATAGATATGAACACAAATGGTGCATTTGGTCTCTCTTTTTGCATTATCATAGAACTTAATTATGATAATATTTGAGATTCTAAGGTTATTTTTGTGTATCTAAGAAGTCTAACTAGTCATAATGTGCAAAGATTAAGCCAAAAAATACTATCTATAAGTATGCTCTTGATAATAGGCTTGGTGATTTTGGCTTCAAAATGACATGGGTGATTATAGAAAGGATGAAAAGTAGGACTTTTATGAGAACTAAATATTACATGACTATTTAAGTTTAAATAGGCCATAAGTGCTTGAAATTGAGAGGGGTTGATTCCTTTAGGAACCCTTGACTCCTTCATGACTTGGTTTAATATGTCTTGATGTTATGTGAAGTTGAGAATATATAGGATGTATATCTATGTTGGATTCTTATCAACTTTGACAATAAGATCATCCATGTCTTTAGGACTAGCCAAAGGGGTTGCTGAGACCATAACCTATCCTCGGAGTTTGGTTACAACACACCTAAGAAAATTGATTTTAATGGTATTTATACATGTTAGAGGGAGGTTGATTGATGTTGCTTAGGATTGAATTTTACTCAATGGATCCTTTGTGATAATAGATATTATGATTATGATTTTTTTATCTTGAGTTTTCTTAGAGGAAGACTAAACTTGATCATGCTTCAAAAAATTCATTATAGTAAATTTCTAGGTAACTTTCATTAGGTGAAGATGAAAGTGTACATTCAATCTCAATCACATGTTGATCTATTAAATCTTAGATATTATTTTTAAACTTTAGTCATTTGTTGGTGGTATGCCCTTTGACCTTATAATATTCACAATATTTGTGATATTTATACTATGTTTGGACTTATCTTCATCAAAATGCTTAGTAAGTGTCCAAAGGTAATCATATTGTCTTGTAGAAGATTTTTGAATACTTCTTCCAAACGTTCTCTGAAGGGGACTGTGTATTGTCATTTCTTAAGTTGTTGCTTGGGTTGGTCTATAGGTAGAATAGCGTTATACATATGTTTTCGACCAATTGGATAATTTTTGTTCAATTGTTTCATATTGATTACATTTTTATTTTCTGCAAATATATTTTTTCTTTCCATTTTGATTGTTGTTTGAAATTTGTGCAAAAAATTAATCAAACCTTTAACAATTAAAATATTTATATTTAATTTAAAACTAATTAATGTACACATTATTTTTCAAAAACCATTATTAAATATAGATAATTAAAAAGTATATATAGAACATTTAGAAGATTAACACCAATACACATATAATTTCCATAACTCTATGCATAATAATAGAATCCTTGAGTATGATTTAACAATGATACTCCCTCTGAAATGTCCCATAACTCTCTGATACTAGAATTCTAACTAGACTTATATCCGGTATTACTACAAGTCTAGTACTTGTCGTGTTGCTTCTGGTTGCTGCAGCGGTTTTCTCGGTGGAAGAGAAATAAGCACAGAGACGTTATGGGAGAATGAGAAATGGAGTATTGGCCTCGTAGTTTTAAGTACAAAGAATTGCATACTGCAACCAAGGGCTTCCGAGACGATCAAGTTTGGGCTGTAAAGGGTTTCAGACAGGTGTATAAGGGAGTGCTCCCCACTAATGGCCAGGACTTTGCTGTAAAATCTATCTTTAGAGAGAGCATAAATTTTAGAGATGAGATGCAGAAAGAACTCAGGTTAGGACTGAGGTGCTGGAAGCGTCTCTTCCCAGTTTAGATCCATATGAGATGAGTGTAGGGAGCAGTAATTTATATCCAAGTACAGGAGTATCTTTTGCCTCGACTTCCAAGTGTTTAGAGGGACGATAGTGAAGATTCTGAACAAAACTAGTCTATCATTTAGTAGATCTTTCCTTCTCAGATTTTAATGGCAAGCACTGGAAAGAGGACCGAAAATGTATTTTGTCTGGCCTTGTTGACCAGAGGATCTCGTATTGACAAATCAACTATACTAAAGTTTGGAGCTTCATATGAAAGCCTTTTTGTGGTCGCCTATGGGAAAACAAGGCTTGTATTTTGAGGAGAGCTTCATCATTCTAGAATTCATATAGGGTGCGTGGTCATGTTGTTACTAGTCAATACAATCATGATATTGCAAGTTAAGGTTTATAGTGCAAATGTAATTATCATAGAATAATTTGGTAGTGCCAAAATTTTGATAAGGATCATAATTAGTAATATATTTGACATGATTAATATAAAATGAAGCATCTTGAATAGTTTATTAAAATCCACTCAGGTTATCATAGAGTTCATCGCAAGGAAAATATCCTAGCTCCCATGTCTAGCCATTTTATCGTAAAACTTAATAGACTCTCGATCTTTCGTTCTATTATTTTGAGTATAATATTTGCTACACCATTTTTCTATGATCTTGATCTTATCAGTAGGAGGTCATTTCAACAAAGTAGATGGGATGCATTTTGGATGAATGTATGATGATTTTATTGGGGAGGTGATTTTATTTTTGGAAATTTTCTTTCAAAATTTTATAATATTGAAAAGGGTGTGAATATATGAGAATTGTGATTCCAGTGTCTTTATGGAAAACTTTAAGATATTGGTAAAATATGGAATGAATGAATTGCATGAAATGTATCCATGGGAATGTTAGAAAAATATTGTATGAAAGATCAAGATTGACAACATGGCAAAGGGTGTCATGTATAATAAATCCATTCTAGATACGAATGCAAATTTGTGCATTTTGTCTCTATTTTTGCATTATCATAGAACTTAATTATGTCAATATTTGATTTCAAAGACTTTTTGTGTATCTAATAAGTCTAACTAGTTGTAAGTTACAAAGATTAAACCCAAAACCATTATCTCTAAGTGTGCTCTTGATATTATCCGGTGATTATGACTTCAATATGAAATGAGTGATTAAAGAAAGGATAAAGAGTTGGAATGTTGTTTTTGAAAAGGAAAAAATAGGTTTTATAGGGACTTGAAACCACAAAGTTAAAACAAGCAAAGATAGAGCAATACGAGTCTAAACAAACAGACCGCCGTCCCAAAAAGGAAACGACAGCACAAAGAGACAACAGGGTCCAGAAAAAAGGACTGCCAAAAAGCCAGAAACAACCACCATAGCACTACTCCAAGGTGTTCATCAACTCGTTGGCTTCTTTTTCAACTTCCTTCATATCCTGTAACCCCTGCTTGAGGATTTGAACTGTGTGTGGAGAAGCCGGGGCCTTCCTCTTCGTATTAGCCTGGGTGCGAGTCGAAATCCCTTTAGCAATAGATCTGCTACAACCTTCATCCGCATCCAAGTCCACGACCAGCAAGCCCTTTTGATTTTTTTCTAACTTTTCCACCATAGCATTGATGATAATGACATTGTGCCTAGAAATTTTGTGATTATTCACCATAATGGCCCTGATATTTTGGCCAATCTTGGACATATTGCACTCGAGCCTAGTCAGTCTTTCCTCCTGCGACTGCTATCTTTTCCCCGGTAAGGGGGTGTCCTGTCCCTCATTCTCATTACAACTCCAGCTAATCTTCTACTCCAAATCCATGACTCTGTTGCTGAGATCTCTGTTACGGCCATTCAAATCACAAACTTCCTTCTGGGTCCACTTAAGAACAGTGAAAAGGCCATCCGTACTTTTTTCTGCCACACTCACAATGTCCTAAGGCCTGAGCTTATTCAAGGAAGAATTAATTTCATCTTAATTAGGGGAATCTTTAGGGGCATTCACAAATCTTCCAGACGCAAGGGCACTAGGGGCTGACTCTTTACTAACCATAGGTTTATCAAAAAGAATTTCCATAGAATTCCCAGAGTACAAGACTAATTTCGTAATCGAGGTACCTTTAAAACCAGAGACCAAACCCGGGGTAGGGCAACCAGGAGATGGCTGGGGATTAAGACATGACGGCAAAGCAAAACCCGGGATAGGGCAATCATGCAAAGGCTGTGGATTAGGACAAGAAGGCATAGCAGAACCCATAAGGGCATTCTGACAAGACAGGGACTGGGGAGCAGTGGTTTTAGAACCAACAAGGGCACAAGCAGGAGGGGCCAGGGGATCGTTCTCCCTGCTACTTTCCATATCCTCATCATCCAAATCCCCAAAATCAGCAATTTTAGGCAAAGCAGGTAAATTTTGATAATGCTCAAAGATGAGCCTGAAAAGACCAGGGTGAATAAAAGAAGTCCTCCTAGGGTTTCTTTCAACTTCATCAAGGCAATTCTTCAGAGAAGAGAATAAGTAAAAAGGAAAAGAGATACGAACTTTGTGATGGAAGTGGTTCAAAATGGCAAAGTGATAACCATACGCCTTGGTGAAGCGCCCGTCAACTGTGATAACCATAAGAGTTGGAATGTTGTTACGACTAAAGATGATATGATGGTTTAAGTTTAAATGGGTCATAAGTTTTTGGAATTGAGAGGGGTTCATGTCATTCTAGGATTCCTTGTCTCCTCCATGACTTGATTTAATATGTCTAGATGAATGTTATGTGATTTTAGAATATCCAAGATTGATATCTATGTTGGAGTCTTCTCAAGTTGTTCAATAAGATCATATGTCTTTAGGAGTAGGCAAAGGGGTTCTTGAGACCATAACCTATCCTTAGAGTTTGGTTACAACACAACTAAAGAACTTGATTTTAATGGTATTTATACATGTGAAAGGGAGTTGATTGATGTAGCTTACGATAGAATCTTATTCATAGGATGCTTTACAATCATAGATATATTATGATTATGATTGTCTTATCTTGAATTTTTCTTAAAGAAAGACTAACCTTAATCATGCTTTAAAAATTCACTGTAATAAACTTCTAGGTAACCTCATCAAGTGAAGATGAAAGTGTGCATTGAATTGACCTATTTAATATTAGATATTCTTTTTAAACTTCAGTCATTTGTTGGTTATGCCCTTTGACCTTATGATATTCACAATAATTGTAGTCTTTGGTTTAGACTTCATCAAAAGACCTAGTAAATGGAAAGGTAATCTATTTTCTTATAGAAGCTTTTTAATACATTTTCCAAAGGTTTGCCGAATGGGACTATGTATTGTAATTTCTTAGGCTCTTGTTTAAGTTGATCTATAGGTAAAACAATGTCATGTTTGTTTTGGACCACTTGGATAATTTTTGCTCTATTGTTTTGGAATACATTTTTTTCCTATGCGAAACATGGCAGACTAGGTAAGTCATAGAATAGTGCTTCTAACAGCATCGGCATCACTTCTTCTCAGCTTTTACTTTGGTCTAGAACAAGGTATACGAGACATATGTTCATGGAACCCTTATATACATATGCAATAAATCTATGATAAAATCAATTTTTGATATATTACAGGTTTAAACTGAGGGCTGAACTGCAAGACTTCCATAGGTTGCGGTCTCAAAAAATGATAGGATATATTTTAATTATTTATTTCTCTCTCTATATATATATATAAAACTTATTTATATGTATCTATAAAATAAATAAACAGATATAATTCCATGGTTGTCTACATATATATGCAGATATATATACAGAGTATATTTTCGTTGACACACCATTCATTTATGTGTTTATATGTTTTTCCATACTTAGAAATGTAATTACAAAACTATGAGAACATGAAATGGAACACAACGGAAATCAACATTGCAGTGTGTCAAATTCATTTATATGTATATATGGTTCTCCATACTTTAAAAATGTAATTGCAAAGCTCTGAGGACATGAAATAAACACACAGGAAATCAACGTTGCAGACATCCATTTTTTCCATATATTTTTGTTGGTAACTTTTCAGTGAATCGATGCAAATGTATGGATATATTCTAAATAACGAAAACATAATCTATATGCACTAACACCACAACACACAATTTCCATAACTCTATGCATAATTTGCTAGTAATGCCATGATACAATGGAAAAAGAATAGTCCACATACACTGGCCTTGCTGCACAGTCAGACTATACTTGTACAGTGCCAAGTGGACTCAAACGATGGCAAAACCACACTTTGTAATGGTGATGTGATATACATAATCACAGGAGTCTCATTAGGAGGAGTCAAATTGTATAGTATGAAAATGCTGATTACAGATCCCATGCATATATAAGCTAAATAAAAATGTTCATTACTGATCCCCTGCGGTGATTAGCTGGAGAAGATCACTGCAAATTGTTGTGGCTGAAGTTGTTCTGAAGAAGGCTACCAGGAGGATGCGGCAAGCACTGATCACGTTGTTGACGAAGTAGTTGTGAATCAGGACGTGAATGCTGCGAATTATGAACCAGATATTGCAAAATTTCATGCCAATCCAACTTGAGAATAGTAGAATAAAATTGATCCCAATCCCCTTGTTCCTGAAATTGTTGCAAGCAACTGCTCAAAACATTCTGAGTAGATTGGGAATTGTGACCCATTTCTTGAAATTGTTGTTCGCCACACCCAAAAATATTGTGAAGAGTGGTGGAAGAAGAATTCGACAAATTATGGTCCAGATCCACTTGTTGCTGAAAATGATCCGGAGGGAAATGATCTAGTTGTTGTTGAAATTGCCATGGACCATCAAAGAAAAGACCATCTTGTGCTTTCCAAGATTGTTCTTGCGGCTGAAAACGACCCGGAAAGGCAATAGGAGGGAAACGATCTAATTGTTGTTTAAATCGCACTGGACCATCAGGGAAGAGATGAGCTTTTCCTTTCCAAGATCGTTCTTGCGGCTGACAGCGTAGAGTACCAACAGGATAACATTGTGGTGCTTGTAAGTTCACGTCCGTAACCATTATTCCAGCTGCTGATATCTGAGGCTGAGGAGGGGCGAGCCCTGTAGGTTTGCAGAACGGATTACAAAGAAGCAATCATATATTCAATTCTGTGCATTTTTAGTTATTTGGAAACAAATAAAGTAAAAAGGGTCTTAAAACTACTCTGGATTGCATGTAAATCCCGAGCAACGAATATACTTTACAGAAATTGAGATATATGTCGTACAAACTTTGGATGTACAATATTTGTTAGAAACATCTGAAATCACCCAGTTTTCTAATTATCATCCACACCTGTAAATTCTGTGGAAGACTCTGGTCTTTCTTCATGAGCATACTCAGAAGGACAACAAATAGGAGGTTGCATGTTCGAAACATCAGACCCTCTTCCTCCTCCTGCATGGCTTTCGGAAGTTCTTCGAAATTCGAAAGACAAAAGAAATGA
The DNA here is from genome assembly GCA_007258455.2 of Sequoia sempervirens. Lineage (NCBI taxonomy): Eukaryota > Viridiplantae > Streptophyta > Pinopsida > Cupressales > Cupressaceae > Sequoia > Sequoia sempervirens. The sequence continues at coordinate 326,426,220 of VDFB02000008.1, forward strand.
GTTTACATTAAAGAAGAAGAAGAAGAAGAACAATAATAATAATAAGGAAGCTTACCGCTTTTCTTGTATTGGCGAAACCGCTGAAGGAATACCATTTGCAAGAAAATCCAAGGCTTCCGCATATGCCTTTTCAAATTCCTCTGTTAAAATCACAGGTAAATTCTTCAGGACATTGAGATATATGTCGTACAAACTTTGAATGTACAATATTTGTTAGAAACATCTGAAATCACCAAGTTTTCTAATTATCATCCGCACCTATATATGTAAAGGAAGGCCCTGGTCTTTCAGAACCATACTGAGAAGGAAAGCACACGGGAGGACGTTGCATGTTCGAAACATCATACCCACTTCCTCCTCCTGCATGGCTTTCGGACGTTCTACGAAATTCGAAAGGCAAAAGAAATGAGTTTGCATTAAAGAAGAAGAAGAAGAACAATAATAATAATAAGGACGCTTACCGCCTTTCTTGTACAGGCAAAACCGGTGAAGGAATACCATTTGCAAAATAATTCAAGGCTTTCTCATGCGCCTTTTCAAGTTCTTCTGTTAAAATCACAGGTAAGTTCTTCAGGACATTGAGATATATGTCGTACAAACTTTGAATGTACAATATTTGTTAGAAACATCTGAAATCACCAAGTTTTCTAATTATCATCCGCACCTATATATGTAAAGGAAGGCCCTGGTCTTTCATAACCATACTGAGAAGGAAAACACACGGGAGGACGTTGCATGTTCGAAACATCATACCCACTTCCTCCTCCTGCATAGCTTTCGGACGTTCTACGAAATTCGAAAGACAAAAGAAATGAGTTTGCATTAAAGAAGAAGTAGAAGAAAAACAATAATAATAGTAAGGACGCTTACCGCCTTTCTTGTACAGGCAAAACCTTTGAAGGAATACCATTTGCAAAATAATTCAAGCCTTTCTCATGCGCCTTTTCAAGTTCTTCTGATAAAATCACAGCTAAAATTCTTCAAGACATTGTATCATCAAAAGAAAGCATCGTGTCAAACTTCATTCTGCTCCAAAACATTAAAGAAAAAGAACGAGGAAAAGAATCTCACAACACTGAACATGTTACTACATTAGAAAAGAATTGCGTGACAGTCTCTAGAAATAAAAAATCCAATTTGGCTACACTTACCTGATCTGCGGGCTTTGGTACGTCCTGGGGGACGAAACTTGTATTTGAAGACTGGGGGACGAAACTTGTATTTGAAGACGGGGGGACGAGACCTGTATTTGTATTCCTTAACCATCCTGTTGAAAATTAATTTTGCTAAGCAAAGGAAATTATGAAACAATTATGTACATAGATTTCATGGGGATGCCATTTTCTTTCAGATTCAGTGTTATACTTATAGCCCCGAATTCCTCAGGACGGACAGTGCATGCGGTCCAATCCACGTACAATGAATTTGCATTTGACACGTCTACGAAATATAATTTTGTACGGGCGGTGTACATGCAATGGTGAGTTAAGTCAATCAGTGAAGCGAAGTTATGTATTATCCATGCCATCGATGCATCAACATGCATGCTGCATGGACGGGTGCACGTGCATATACGAAACTCAATAATTTCTATTTTTATTAGTTTGCTTTTATCTCTTTCAAATATGGAAATAAATAGTTTATTCAAGTTAATAAATCTAATCAAATTTTAGTTCTAATAATAGATTAATATAAAATATTGTATATAAATTATAATAAGGAGTGTAGACTTTTAAATACTAACATATATGTTGAAAAAAAAATTGATTTTTGAGTTTTGTTATAATTATGTTCATTTCATCTTGATTTTTAAATGTTTTTTTTTGTTATATTTTGTACTCAATTATTATAGGTGAAAGTGATTTAGCATATCTATTTTTACCACTCTATATGATAATATTTGTCATATTTTTTTTGGTAATCCAGGGGTGTCCTCGCAATTCAACCCAACGTGTTCCCTTTATAGGGTGAGCTGAGGTGAGACTAGTCCCCTAGGGATGCACTACCACTTCATATGATAATATTTGTCATATTTTTTTTGGTAATCTAGGGGTGTCCTCACGACTCAGCCCAACGTGTTCCCTTTATGGGGCGAGCTGAGGCGAGACTAGTCCCTTAGGGATGCACTACCACTCCATATGATAATATTTCTCATATTTTTTTTGGTAATGAGCGAGTTGATACAAGACTACTCCCTTAGGGATACACACAATAGGCCACAAACCATGTGCATCGGGTAAGCTTGGGCCTCAGAGTCAATCCTGGAACCTGTGGGGAGCAAACCCACAACCCAAGCCAACTCCACTACCCGTGCGGACTCGATAATATTTGTCATATTAAAAAATATGATAGAGGTAGATTTCATATAATTAAATGACAAATTAATCTTCTTCTCTCCACGCATATATATATAAGTTAATAAATCTAACCAAATTTAAATTCCAATAATAGAGCTAATAAAAAATATTGTATATAAATGCTTATAAAGAGTATAATTTTCTAAGTATTTTAATTTTTGAGTTTTGTTTTACTTTTAAGTTTGCTCTTATTTTAAACTTTCATTTTAATTTTATTTTAGTTTTTTTTTTTTTAAATATTTGAGAAATTTTTTGATGGCCAATTTTTTTTTTTATTCAAGGGGTAAACACTTTTGACCGGAGCTATGAACCGGATACAACCATTCAACAATACCACCCCAACGAGGTTTGAACCTTGGTGGCAAGAACAACAATGCCACCATAAAACCAACACACCATGCCAATATCGGCTAAGATGGCCAAATTTTATATATGAAAATAAATGAAGTATTTTTTAGTTTATATAAGTTAACAACTCTAATCACATTTAAATTTTAATAATAGAGATGAGATAAAATATGATATATACTTTTTACAAATAATATTAAAAACTTACAAAGAAGATAATTGAATTTAGTTTTAAGTTTAAATAGAAAACATTTAATAATAGACAATGTTTTTGATTTATCATTATATTGTGTACTCAAAATAATGATAAATTGACATCTAACTCATCTTGCATTTCAAAAATGATTTCTTCAATGTTAAACATTCAATATTATACAATAATTCTTAAGTGTTGTCAAGTTAAATAATATAAATAAATAAATAAAACATATAGAAATAAAAGAAAATAAATTTACATAAGTGAATAAAACAATTTAAGAAAAAAAAACCTATCAAAGTATCATTCAAATAATGTGAAAAATTATATGTGTTGGTTCTATCCAAACATAAGAACATTTCCTTTCTAATCTCTCATCCCCTACTTCTAGTTATAAATACATCTAGTCAAATTCATATATCGCATAAAATAGGCTACTTATGTGGAATAATTCATGAAACATCACTAAGTCACAATATAAGACATGAAACAAAAGAGATAGAAAAGAGAATGTAAGCCTAGATTCTTGAATAATATGTAGGATAAATCCATGGTGAGAAATTTAAATTAGAATAAAAAGATAATAATTAGATAAAAATATCAAGGGAAACAAAAAAATAAGTTTCCAAGAGTTTGAATACATATTTTAGATTGGATATTAGCAAGATTTATGAATGAAAAAGAAAAGATATCAAAGGGACATGTATATGGATTAAATAAAGTGTGAAATGTATGGAGCATAATAAATGAGCTAAAATTTTGAACATAATATTGTGTTCCACACTAATATAGAGTAAGATAAGATAAATTAGTACATAAAGGTCTAATTATCAATTTTTTAACATTTAATTGATTATGTATTTATATTTATTGAGTATATTCAATTAACATACCAACCACAACAGATGATAAAAAAATTCTAAATTTATTATGCATATATAATAAACCCTCCAAATCATAGTCACAATAATATATTTGTTTGAAATCAGGATCTTAGAACGCTAATCATTATAAAAAAGACATACAATAAATAAAATGAGAGAAATACATGCATATAGATTTTAGAAATTACACAAGATATACATGTGGAAAACTCTTTCAAATAGAAAATCCCATAAAACATCATTTTATTAAAAAACTTACAATAATGGTCTATTATAACATAGACTGAACTGGGAAACACTTCTTCATAATTCCACATGGCTAATAATACCTCAAGGGTATAGTGATATAGTTCATTACAAAATCTTCAATTTTTATATATCTGAAATGAGAGAGATCCTCCTTAAATATAGGAGGAAGGGGGACATAATATCTGAAAGGTTATTAGTCACACCTATTCAACAATCATCATTCTTAAATAATTAATAATCTAATTATTAAACTATAGTTATTTCAATTAGGATATGCTTAATAAGAATATAATATGTAAGGTTTTATAATTGTATATTAGAAAAATATATAAATGTTATAAGGGTATGACCCCTAATGACATTATGTTCTAACTATTGGCAAATGGTCGGTGCTCCCCTCAGGATTTGTGACATGGACTAACTACCTCTCATGGATCCGTTAACTCTGGCAGTTATATCAGGCATTAACAAGTCGCCCTTTTGGTGCAACAATAATCGTGGAGCCAACAATTGATATCAAAGCCAAAGGTGTCAAGTTTGAATCCCCTCAGCTGGCGTTGAGGGGGATATTATTGGTAAATGGTCAATGATCTCCTTGGGATTCGTGGCATGGACTAACTGCATCCCATGGATCCGTTAACTCTGGTGATTGTATCAAACATTAATAGGTTGACCTTTTGGTGCAACGACAACCGTGGGGCTAACACTAACACTCCCCCTAAATGTTAATAGGAGGCATCACATGTTAATTTCCATAAAAGAAAAAATAAAGTACCCTAGTAATGTAGGCCTTCTTTGACAATGATAAATAGGACACAAATATATGCCAAAATAAAATTCATCTATTCATACTACATGAAATTCATCTTGTCATAATTTATAATACTTGTGTTTTAAAAAGTGATGCTTTATGAGGTCTTGTAAATATTTTTGTTGCAACTTGAGTCTCCTCAAATCAACCTCACCATAGGTTCATTACATAGTGCCCGTGGGACTTAATACAATAATGCTCATAGGATTTAATACAACTCTTTTATAAGTGCAAGAGTTACTTTTAGCGTGAATATTTTCCTTCTTAAGTTTACTTAGGATTAATTGTGCATTTGTTGTTTGAGTAGTTTTTCCTGTGCTAGGAATTTTCTCACCTGTCACCCACTTTTTATGCCTTTTTAAGGCACTTTGTACATTATGTTTTACACATCACAATACATTTATTTTCACTCCTGGTGAAATAGCATCTCGTGTTGCTTCTCTTTCATGAAGGTTTATTTTGGTGTGCAGTTGCTCCTAGTGCTCCAACAATTACAAAGAGAATAACTTTAATATATTCCCATCAAACTTATACATCTATGATTTAGCCACTAGGTAGTGGCATTGACATGCACACTCCCACCAATGGCATCATGTAAGGGAAAACATCCTTCTTCTTTTTTAATTTGGAGAATATAATGCCTATAGGTCTTATATTATACTTGTCCACACTAAAAATTGTCCTAGGCCTATGACTCTTAATTTCTTCATAATTCTTTCATCTTTATTTTTCATATTTAAATAATTTTAATTATTTAATTATTTCATATGACCATATATCCTCTATTATTTAAATAATTTAAATAATTTAATTAATTCATTCCCATATTTATTTCCCTTTGACTAATTAAATAAATTTTTATTTTTTTAATTTCCTATGTCACTTTCCACTATAATTAAATAATTATTTTAATTATTTAATTATTCATCGGTATTTTCTCTCTTTAATTAAATCAATATTTATTTATTCAATTTAATCCAATATCTTTGAATTTTGAATTAAAATCATTATTTAATTCAAAATGATGATTCCTCCTTATCACAATCTTATATAATTAAATAATATTTTAATTATTTAATTAGTCATTAATCACTTATGTCTAGATAAGATTTGATTAGATTAGATTTCTCTGATAGACAATTTTATATATGCCAATCTTATCGTCTACATGAAATCCTCTATTAATTAAATAACTTTAATTATATAATTAATTCATTCTTACCTTTATTCCTCCTCGAATAATTAAATAAATATTATTTATTTAATTACGTCGATAATTAAATCTATCTTCTTTCTAAGATTATGCATCTAAACTGTGAGCAATTTGAAGATGATGTAAACTAGAGTCTCGTCACATTTTGTCTATAGATTCTAAAAATATTTTTTTCAAAATTTTTGGAATCAGATTGCAATTCTTTTTCCATCTCCCATGAAAACTAGCCTTTTTCATAAAACAACATTTTGAAAAAGTGGCGCACACCATATAACACAACTTTTTTTCCATAAAGGATAAAATTCTCATTCTTTCAAATTTAGATTTGTAACTCTGATATCCAGTGCTTCCTGTAAGGAAAATTAGATGCAAAAAAAAATTCTCCTAACGTCAATACCTCAGGAAAGAATGCAGAAGTACTTTTAAATTTTTAATTATAGTCAAGTTGAGATGCACTAAGAAATAGATTACAGAAACAGAGTATTAGACAAACACACATGAACACTAGATATATGTGGGAAAACCCTTACGGGAGAAAAAACCCACCACACCAAGAGAAATCACTTTGTATTACAATAATCAAAATTACATACAATTCCAAACTTATCTTTCTGGTGTCATTATATAGCAACATTCATCATGAACCTTCTTCAAATAGAAAACATCCAAGTTACAGCCTTTACAAATTTTAAACCCTTCACTAATATGGTTTGAACTCTTCACACTTCACTGTTGATCGAACTACAATCCAACCCCCAAGCGTCTGCAACTTCCAACTATATTCACGGTGTTCCCTGACTGTTGAGATTTCTCACAGAACTGTCGCACTGAACCAACTACTAACGGTTCACTTTCGGCTTCCTCTATTTGTCCACAAGATTCCACGTATGACAGTCAAACTGTCAACAGAATTTGTAATGCACTGGCATCTCGGTGAGACACTAACAGTGTCTTCTCGATGCCACATATACTTCATACCGATGTCGCCAAGAGTCATCGTAGTCGCCAGGATGTTCTATCGAGCTCCATAAGGTACACCAAGCCACCAAGCAGTTGCCCAGACTTACTGCTTTTACCAAGAGATCATAGCGAGTCACCAAAGGTATACCGTAGAATTAAGTCATATCGAGCTCCAAATGATAGTCAGCAAGACTCACATCGATCACCAAGAGTTCATAGTGAGATAGAAAAGTTACACCGAAGTGTTCACCCATCGCTAAGACATTGCCCTTCGCTGAGAGAACACGCCAATCTCCATATGTTACCCCGAAGACTCCAACACAAAACAATGTCGGCGAGACATGTAGCTCTTGCTAAGACTTCTCACCGAGCTCTATGACTTATCCCGAAAGCTTCATCTGTTGCCAAGAGTTATATCGAAGATCCCACAAGATGTTTATGTCGACATGACATTTATCTATCACTAAGACCTTTCACCGACACTCTTTGTTACGATGAAGACAACATATGAATTCCTGTCCGTAAGACATTCACTGTTCACTAAGACGTTTTCCCGAACCATTAGAGTTACCCCGAAGACATCTATACATACATTGTTGGCAAGAGATTAACACTTCACTAAGACATCTTAGCAAGACCCTTTAGTTATCCCGAAGCCCGTAGTCACCAAGAGTCTCGCTGATACATGATTGAATGGCCTTTCAGCTAGAGGTCTCCCGAGTGCTATGAGGTCATAACAAGTACTCCATGTTACAGCGATAGACTCCTCAATGCAACCTTTCGGCAAGACAATTGCAAGGTCATAGCAACCTGTTCAAAACGTAATGAAACAAGCTGCTAGTCAGCCAGACAATTAGAATGTCACACCAACTTGACTCTAATGGAGGTTTCAGCCTATAATGTTTGAGGCACATATTTCCAACACTTCCACTTGGGTAGATAGTGTTTTATTAAATATTTTTTCTTTAATCAAGTTTCAGAGTCAAACAAATTACAATTCAGACATAGCACAACCATATAATGTGTAACTATTTTTGTATATATCAAAATTCTTTTTTTTTCATTGGATCAAGGACTTCAATATTTGGTGCACTTATTTATTTATTTTTTTTAAATGATAATCTACTATTTTTCCACATGTGCAAAATAGAGGCCTTCATTTTCAGTGAAAAACCTATATTTAATAAAAATAAAAAAACCAAATACATAATAAAACCAAAACATATCAAAATTATTTTTGTTGGATAGATCATTCTGAGGACTATTTGATTCTAGTTGGGTTTGTGAAGTCTCCACCATTTTCACGTTCAAATCAAGCTTCGAAGTGTAAAAATTTAGGGTTTTTTTGTGTTTGATAGGGAGAATGAGGGTTAAGGAGGGTTTGTATGAACCCCTAGGGGTTTGAGCGAACCACTAGGGGTTTGAGTGAACCCCTAAGGGTTCGCTCAAGCCCTGGTTCAAGCGAACCACCTCACATAATGCATTTTTATTTGGTTTTTGGGCGGGAAACTAGGGAATGGGTTCACTCAAAACTTGGTTTCAACAAACCTCTTATGGGTTCACTCAAACCAGTAGGTTCATACGAACCTAAGAAAAATCACATTTTTTGGCATGGGGTCATTTTTTTTTAGTTTTCCTTCCTCACTGGAATTGTAAACCACTATTCTAGCTTCACCCGTATAGCCACTTGAATGGGTGTCCTAATTAAAAACTATTTGTTATAGATTTCCAAAATCCTTCTATTTGCTAGTGTAGGAGGTGGGACCTCTAAAGTCATCCCATATTTTCACGGTTCTTAGTAGAGATGAAAATTTCCTAGGATGTCATTACCCAGGAATCTGAATCTTAGTAAGCCTAAGAAGTGACTTCACAATAAGGGGGAGCATGTGCTATCAAGATCCTAAAACATTCACTCTAAATAAGCATGACTAGAGAAATTCAAGTGGGAACTCAACAAATATTGTCCTGGCCAACCATAGGATCGTACTTGTCTTTTTGGAATCAAACATTTTCACACCAAAACCAAATGAAAAGAAAATTTCTTCTGACTATCTTCTGTTTTTCCAAAATTTGATCAAATTCAGACTGAAACAAACTTGTAAACATTGCAAAAAATTAAAGAAAAATTAGATCCTATTAACAGTAAATTGCATTTTCTATTTAGAACTGCATCTACTATTATGAACCACATCTACTACTGAGAATCACATCTTCTACTGTAAATCACATCTGATACTATAAACCACAACCGACTATAAAATGGTGCATCTATTAAATATAAACTGAAATTTTCTGACAATTGAAAAAAAAAATTCCACTGTCATAGTCTGAGGTCAAACAGTCAAAACCTACCTCTAATTATCCTTTCACATTGATCTCTTAATAGAAACTAGAAATATTTGTTCACACTTTTCACCATTGCACTTTTTAGTATCATTTAGCCATAGCAGTAGACATACTAGTTGCAAACTTTAGTTACATTTTAGGAGTCCTCATTATCTTCAGATCAATTAGACTTTTAGGACAAACACCTTTGCAGATTAAAATAGGCCAACTTCCCATACTTTGTATAAACCTTTGCTTCAAGGAAAATTGTCATTGAACTAAGTCACTTGTCAGACCTATTATCTTTTGTCATTTTTTTGAGTCTTTTCCAACTTGTCAATCCAGTTTGGGAACTCACTTAGTCTCACAAACAATCCTTTGGCAAACTAAATTGAAGCGTTGGCTAGAATTTTAGATGGTTAGTAAGCTCTTTTCAAATCTCCCAAAGTTGATTACCTTTAAAACCTTTCCTACACTTTTGAATACTTAGACATAGCCATTTTAGGACACCATTATTTTAGACATTAAGTAGCACATTACATTTAACATCCCTTATTTTCCAAAAAGACCAAAAACATAGTTACAATTGCATTCATCCCTTATATCTAAAAAAATTGAAAAGAATAGACTAAAATCATATCATTCATAGACATAGTTATGGGTATGTGTAGGATCATCATGGAAAAAATAGGCCCTTAAGTGGCAAAAAAATCAGAAAAAGGGTATGTGTAGGATCAAGATGGGCCAAAAAGTGGCAATATTATGGGTATTTGTAGGGTATGTGGATGACGACTTTTTTTTAACCCAAAATTGATGAAACGAAAAGGGTTTTTAGAGGAGACTCTCATCTTTCCACCAATATAAATTATGCTTTAATTTGAATTTCATAAATAATTATTACTCATTTTCTATTAGAATTATGACTAAAGTCTTGATCGATAGGCTGATTGAAAAACATCTATAACTTTCAAACAGTATCACATTTTTTGAATCCAAAACATGCATCACTTTGTATGCTTCACAAACTATAGGATTAAAAAAAGAAAAAATTAATTTCATGAAGTTTTGACCAAGTTAAGGTGATCAGACATATGAGTTTTTATATTTTTTAAAAGTTGTAATAAAAATTCATAATTAATTATTTACTTGGAAAAAATTACAAAAAAATATGCATCACATCCATTCATGAGTCCTCTACTTATATATAAATCTTATAAAAATATTATCATTTTATTATGGTTAGGGTGGTCAGATTTACACTACTTCATATTTTTTCCTTAAAATTTAAGTACTGCATTGAAATTTCAAATTTTCACCAAATAGATTTTATTTATTTTAAATAAACCTAGTGGTTTAGAAACTACATTCAATTTTCTATAGATTCTATTCTTACATATTTTTGAAATAATATAGATAACTTATTCAAATTTTTACGTCAAGTTTTCTAACACTGATTTTTGAATTTTTTGCCACTTAAGGGCCTATTTTTTCCATGATGATCCTGCACATACCCAAAATAAGAGTTAGGCAACTTGATGTAAAAATTTGAATAAGTTATCTATATTATTTCAAAAACATGTAAGAAAGAATCTATACCAAATTGAATGTAGTTTCTAAACTACTAGGTTTGTTTAAAAAAAAAATCTATTTGGTGAAAATTTGAAATTTCAATGGACTAGTACTTAAATTTCAAGGAAAAACTAAGTAGGTGTTTTTCAGACCACCCTAACCACAATAAATGATAATATTTTTTTATAATATTTTAGATATAAGTAGAGGACTCATGTCCCAATGTGCATATTTTTGTAATTTTTTCCAAGTAAATAATTAATTATGAATGTTTTATTACAACTTTTAAAAAAATATAAAATACTGTATGTCACACCTTAACTTGGTCAAAACTTCATGAAATTCATTTTTCTCTTTTTAATCCTATAGCATACAAAGCATAGAATGTGACGCATGTTTTAGATTCAAAAAATGTGATACAATTTGAAAGCTATAGATATTTTTCAATTAGTCTATCAATCAGGAATTTAGTCATAATTTGAATAGAAAATGAATAATAATTACTTATTAAATTCAAAATAAAGCATAATTTATATTGATGGAAAGCTGAGAATCCTTAAAAAACCCTTTTCATTTCATCAATTTTGGGTTAAAAAAAAATCGTTAGCCACATACCCATCATATTACCACTTTTTGGCCCACCATGACCCTGGACATACCCTTATGCATCATCTACATTTTGAGCATATCTTACATGGTTGAAACAAGGTCAAAAAGGAAACAAAGAGAAAATATGGCTGACCCACCAAAATTTATCAATCCATTTTCAAACCCCGGACAAGGGACATGAAGACCACACAAAACCTTAATGGAAAAATTTGTCACTAGAGACCAACAACAACGAGTTGTAGTTGACGACTTAGATGTTGCTGCTCAAGACCCAAAATTTTCCTCTTTTGTAGATGAATACTTGGCAGAAGATCACCAATGATACTTAGCAAAATTGTTAGTAGAAGGTGCCACATTACCTCCTAGATTTGACATTCATACATTGCAAACTTCATCTACCCAAGGAAAAGACATGACAACTTCTAGTGGCTCTATTCCTCAAGTAACTGTAACCATACCATTTGGAGTACCTACCCGAAGTGCCACAACAGTGCATACATCACCATTTGGTACATTGAGCATGACAAAAGGCCTTAATTTTACCATAGGGGCATCATTGTCAAATCCCTTTGGCACGAATACTGGAAACAAAAGGCCTCAGATTAGCATAAACATGACAAAAGCTATACCAAAAATCAACACCACTAGTGTCATACCACAAATACGGGTTTCACAAATGGGACACATATGTCTCATACAATTTGGGAACCAACCCAATAATTTGCAAAACATTCACGTTCCTAATCAACCAACATCAAACCACAACTTATTCTCTCACATTCCAAACCAAAATCCACCCTTCATTCATACACTGAACCAAAATCCATCTCATAAAGTTGGGTTTCAAAACACTTACATAGAACCCAACAATACAACCAACACGTCATTGACACAAGTGGATGTTCTACAAACACAAATGCAAGCCCTTCAACAACAAATGGATAATATGGCCATGTCTAGCAAAAATACTTTTTCAACAAAATACTTATGTCCATTTCCCTTTGGAAAAGCTTTATACATGACACCCTTCCCACATGGATATGTTATACCAAAATTGAATAAGTATAATGGGAAGCATAATCCTATTGAACATATAAGGGAATTTTCCACAATGTGCATAGACATTGCATATAACCCCACATATCTTATGAGAATTTTTCTGCAAAGCCTTGTTGGAATAGCACTTGAATGGTTTTCTCAACTTCCATATGACATAAGGTCATGGGGTGAACTTGTTGAGAAATTTATTGAACATTTCACCTTTAACATTGACAATGAAATCACAATAGCAACCTTATGTCACACCACACAAGATGAAGAAGCGAACTTTATCACTTTCTTCCAGAGATGGAGGAGTCTAGCTAGTCGATGCCCTATTGAAATACCTGAAAAGAAAAAGGTCACCATATTCCTAGAAAACCTTAATTCAAAATTGAGAAGTGACCTAAGAGTACACTGTTGCACTTCCTTTGTGGAACTAGTAGAAATGGAATCATACTTGAAAAGGATCTCATTAACAAAGGTGAAATCAAGATGTCAAATAGAACTCCAAATGTTCAAAGCACCCCTAATGATAGGAACAAATATTGGTCTCAAAACAAGAATGTAACCAATGATGGAATCAATTGTCGATGCTATAACCCTACATGCAGGACCAATCATTACATTTAGATGACACAACCCCTCTAACAATACACCCAATAATGCCAATCAAATTGCCAATGTTGTCTAAAACATGCAACAACCATGACTGCAAAGGAAGTTTCCAAAAAGTGAATTCACTCCCCTAGGGGAACCAATTGAATTAGTCTTTAAAGAACTAATACATCACAATCTCATACAACTTCCTAAGCCAAAATAACATGATCCTGGACAATTTAAACCCTCTTGGTGGGATGACAATGATTTTTGCAATTTCTATTGAACTAAGGGACACAGTCTACCACAATATTGACATTTGAAGAATATTATATAGGATCTTGTGGAAAATAGAACTATTGAAGTTAATAGACAGAAAATAGACATTCTCAAACAATGACCACAAGATCTTTTCGGATCCATTACATGACCATGGAAAAGGAAAAGCATCTAGTTTGGGAAATACGACCAATAATAATTCGGCCAACTATGCTAATGTCAAATATGACTATAACCACGACACCATCATAAATCACATTCGAGCTCCCATTGGACATATCAACACTATTACCATAAAGAAAAATCCCAAATGTGTTTTCAACACTCACCGAACTAAGATAACCACCCAAGGCCCTCTGCCACAGCAACAACCATAGTCCTCCAAGCCTTAGTACAATTTACTTGACTAGTTGGGGAAGACCCTAGTGCAAATTTCTATCTTGAAACTGTTGTGTATATCACCTAATCATCAAGCTATTTTAGACAAAGCTTTGAAAGGCATGAGCGTCCCCACCAACCTTGATGTGAATCATTTTCAAGAGATGGTAGGCTACCTAACCAACTCTCATCATGCTACCTTATTTGAACAAAATTACTCAACCGAGAAGACAAACCACAATGGCCCATTGCACCTCAAAGTTCTTGTCCATAAAACAAATGTTAGATGAGTCTTGGTAGATGAAGGATTATGGTTGAATATTTGCACCTTGAAACTAGTTAAGGAATTAGGCTCCTCAGAGGTGTGTGTGGACACTACTAAGAGCATTGTCATTAAGGTATATGATGATGAAGAATAGTCATCTAAAGGAGTTGTAATGCTCCCCATCAGAATTGTTCATGTGGTTATGGATACCATTTTCCAAGTCTTGGATCTCATCCTTCCATATAATTTTTTACTGGGCAGACCATGGATACATGCTATGAAGGCCATCCCTTCCACTTACCATCAATGCCTTAAATTCCCATACAATGAAACCAAGATCACGATAGCTAGTGATCCTAATCCTTTCCAGTATTACACTAACCTACATAGAATACCCCAATGACAAGTGTCTATCAATAATGAGGTCTTGTCTTCCATTTCATCACATTACATTGATCCATCTTCACTAAATAAAATATCCACTCCATCTACCATACTATCAAACCTCAAGGTCCAAGTCCATGATATGGGATGTGGAGAATATCGTATGGAGAAGTTGTAGAAAAAATGTTACAAGTATGAGAAAGTTTGGTGGTGTTTTCATTGATGTTGTCATTGATGTCAACAAAGATTAGAATGTTGCAGATTGTGCATACATATAGTTGAGATGTTTTTGAGATGTTGTAACTACATGGACCTATCCTTATGATGTTGCAGATGTGCTAAAATGATGGGTTACCAAGTGCTTTTGAGAAAATTAATAAAGAGTGAATTCAAAGTTATATATGTGCTTAGAATGTGCTATGTTATGTGCTTCATGTTTCTTCCATGTTGATCCTATGCTCATGCAAATATGAAGGTTTATTGTTCATGATTTGTTCGTGATATCTCCAGATTTGTTGCTACTGGTTTGATGGAAGGAAAGAAAGTTGTGTTCACTAGTGTGTGAATTGTTTTGGAAAAGTTGGTTATCTATGGACTGGGAGAAATTTTTCTACTTTACAATCCTCTGTTATTTTGTTTCAAGTATTGTGGATCTATAATATGTCTTGTAATGATTTTCTTTAGGTTTTGGTAGAGATGTTCGAGTTTTAGTGCTCTTGAAGATGAGCTTCAGAGTTGTTGTGTGGGATTACATAATCTAGATGGTCTATTGGAAATATTTTTTATGTTTGAAGGTTGTTACACATGTTGTGGATGTATCTGGAAGTGCCTAAGATGTGTTCCCGTACATGATGAAGCATGTTATGTCATCTGCATGTTATCTTCTTATTATAAAGTTTGTACTTCAATGTTCATTCTTGTTTTCATTAGGTTTGGCCAACCTAATGTTTACACTTCATATGAAGAATTTAAAATTTAATTAAGGAAGCATATGGTTGATCTAAGATTTTTCTTTTGGTCTTGGTTAAGTGTTTAATTCATCTACTCTTATTATTTTCCACCATAGGAATGTTGAGTTGTCAACCTAGTTTTAATTTATGAAATGAAGCATCTATGGCCAACCTTGGAGAATGTTTCTAAGGTTGAAGATGGTATAAATGAAAGTCAAGATGTGAAGGATTAGATGATGCAAAATAGCAAAGTAAGCCACAAGTGTAGACTAGAGTTGTGCAAAAGTGAATTGAGGCAGCAGTACTTCATTGTGTTAGATTCTTGAAAGCAGTGACCTGAAGGTTTCTACAATCTTCTAATCAAGGCTATAGATGTGTGTAAATTTCTATGGTGGATATTTATGTTACCTTTTGTATCTATAGGTAACTTGAGCCTCCCTATTGGACAATGAGTCCTTTCTATAGGTGGTGAGCCTTTGTATCTGGACAGTGAGTCCTATTATGGGCAGTGAGCCTCTTGTATTCAGCTCTGCTACCACTTTATATTGTGAGTTAATCTACACCATGGTTTTTACCTTATTGGGTTTTCCACATAAAATTTAGTGTTCATTATGTTGATTTTACTTTCTGTTATATGCACATTTCATGTTCATACTTAATAAAAAAATAGTGTGGTTGTGAAGTTGATAACTTGTGTTAGGAGTTTTATGTTTGAATTTGGTGACAACTAATTCATCCCCCCTCTCAATTGTCCTGCACCTTTTAGCAATTGGTATCAGCACTTTGGTTCCTTTGTGTAGAGATTAACCACTTAGGGAAGATCTGATGGCACATAAGTTGTCGATCCCTATGTTTGATGGATCTGATTACAGTGAATAGAAAGTGAAAATGAGAGGATATATTATCTCTCTTGGTTACAAGACATGGAAAGTTGTTGAGATGAAGTATGTTGCTCTGACAAGTGGTCCTACTACTATAGATGAGGTTTCTACTTATGAGGAGAACAAAAAAGTGATGTATATTATTTACAATGCTTTATCCAAGACTAAGTGAACAAAAGTTATCTCTCTAGGCACTGCTCATGAAGTTTGGAAGAAGTTGGAAGATCTTTATGAAGGAAATGATAGAGTGAAATTGACAAAGAAGTTGATGGAAAAGCTTAGATATGAAAATATGAAAATGGAAGAAGGAGAAGATATTGCAAGCTATTTTTTAGATAATTAATTTAGTAGTAAATGAAGTTAGAAATCAAGGGGTAACTCTGATTAATGAAGATATAATTGAGAAGATTCTAATGACTCTACCAAAATGTTATAGTGATAAAGTTTTAGTTATTGAGGAAACATGTGATCCTAAGGAATATACTAAAGAAGAGCTATTTGGCACCTTGACTACATTTGAGATGAGAAAGTTTGGAAAGAAAGAGGAAAAGATACAAACATTTAAAGAAAAAATATTTAAGATGATCCAGATAGTGATGGTTCAGATGAGTTGGAAGTGAACTTTACAAGGAATTTGAAGAAAGGTACTGGTAAGTATAAAGGTATGTTTCCCTTTAATTTTTTTAGTTGTGGTAATATTGGTCATTATGCTTCAAGATGTCCAAATAGAACTATAGATAAGAATAACAGAGATCATAAAGATAGAAAGGATAAGAAATACAAAAATTTGTACTATGTTAGAGAAAACGGTGGAATCTCTGATGATGAATCTAATAATGAGAATGATGATAGTGAATTCTTGTTCTTAGCTTTGGAGAGTAAATTTGTGTCTACTAACTCTAGAAAATGTGCAAGAAAAAATGATTCAAAGAACAAGAAGAATGAGATGGAAGGTACTTTGGTCACCGCATTTCATGCTAGACAGGATGAAGACTATTGGGTGATTGATAGTGGATGTTCTAATCACATGATCAGATATAAAAGTAAGTTTACTAAACTTGAAAATTATGATAGTGGTTTGGCCATGTTTGGTGATGATTTAGGAGCAAAGATGTTTGAGAAAGGTGCAATTAGTTTGATGGAATACACAACACTGATGATGTATATTATGTAAAGGGTCTAAGGAATAACCTTTTGAGTGTTGGATAGATGTGTAGCAAAGGTTTTAAACTAGTGTTTTAGGAAAATACCTGTGAGATCATAAAAGGATCAAGAAATATGGTTGTTGCAAGAAGGAGAACTCATGGAAACATCTATCAGCTTAAGGGTGTTGATGTTAAGTGCCTTGTATCTCAGGTTAATGAAAGTTGGTTATGGTACTGAAGAATGGGACATTTAAAAATTTGGTAATTTGGTCAGGATCAATTCAAGAGATGTTTTCTAGGGTCTGCCTAAAATCATAAATCATGCTAATACTGTTTGCAGAAGTTTTCATCTAGGGAAATAAACAAGATGTGCAGTTTCAAAGGAAAAGAGAAAACTACTGCTGGAATGTTGGAATTAATTCATATAGACCTCTATGGTCCTACTAGAACATGAATCCTAAATGGTGATATGTATTTCATGCTCCTTATTGATTATTATTCTCGAATGACATGGGTTTCTTTTCTTAGAGAAAAGACTCAACCTCTGGATAGGTTTAAAGTTTTCAAAGCAAGAGTAGAAAATGAAGTGAACCTAAGAATCAAATTTTTGAGATCTGATACATTTTGTGAAGAGCATGGCATAAAGAGACACTTTTCTACTCTAAGAACCCCTTAGAAAAATGGAGTGGTTGAGAGAAAGAACTAGACTATACAGGAAGCTGCAAGAACCATGATGAAAAAAGAAAATAGACCTAAGTACTAGAGAGAGGCAATACACACTGTTCTCTACATTCTTAACAGAGTTCAAATTAGAGGCAATAGCAAAAAAACTCCTTATGAGTTATGGACTAGTAAGGGACCTACTATGAAATACTTTAAGGTGTTTGGAAGCAGATGTTACATTAAAAGAGATAAAATCTTGGGAATTTTGATGCTAGATGTGATGAAGGGATTTTTCTTGGATATTGAACTACCAACAAAGCATATAGATGCTTTAATAAAAGATTGAGGAACATTGTTGAGAGTGCTAATGTGAAGGTTGATGAGGATGTGCATAGACCCATTAAGATAAGTGAAATTGAACCTAATGATCCTATCTATGGACAAGTACCTAAAGAGAATGAGGAGGAAGAAGAAGAAGAGAAGATTGAAGAAGAAGAAGAAGAAACTCTAGAACCTGCTAAGTATGTCCATAAGAATCATTCAAAAGAATAGATAATTGGAGATAAGAGTGAAGGTGTGAAGACAAAGAAGTAAATTAGTAGCTGAGGTAAATCTATGCTTACTTTCTAAAATTGAACCTAAGCTTATATGTGAATCATGTGAAGATGAAATTTTGGTTAGAGCTATGAAAGAAAAGTTGGAGCAAATAGAGAAGAATCAGAACTGGGAACTAGTTCCTAGACCTGTGAATAAGAATGTAATTGGTTCAAAATGGGTGTTCGGGAATAAGTTGGATGAAAATGGTGAAGTTATAAGAAATAAAGCAAGACTTATATGCAAGGGATACTCACAATTTGAAGGCATAGACTTTGAAGAGACATTTTCCCTAGTGGCTAGAATGGAAGCTATTAGGAATTTTTTGGCATTTTCTTCCAACAAGGATTTCAAGGTATATCAGATGGATGTCAAGTTTGCATTTATGAATGGTGAATTGGAAGAAGTATACATGGAACAACCTAAAGGATTTCAATTATCAGACAAACCGGATATGGTTTATAAAATAAAGAACGAATTGTATGGACTGAAAAAATCTCCTAGAGCATGATATGTGAGATTGGATAGATACCTAACATAGCAAGGATTCAACAAAGGCTCTGTTGATAGAAATATCTACTTCAAAGTACAAGGTAACAAAATGTTCATAGTAGTAGTATATTTTGATGATATCATCTTTGAAGGAAATGAAAGCATGTGTAAGAGATTTGTAGAGGAAATGAAAAAATAATTTGAAATGTCCATGATTGGTGAGTTGAATTTCTTTCTTGGTCTTCAAGCAAATCAAACTGATAAAGAGATATTCATTTCACAATCTAAGTATTTGAAAGAGTTGTTAGAGAATTTTGAAATGGATGACTCCAAACTAATTAGTACTCCTATGGTGACCAGTTGTAAGATGATTAAAGATGATGAATCCACTAAAGATAATTAGAGCAAATATAGATCTATGATTGGTGGACTATTGTAACTTACTGCTACCAAACTGGATATCATGCATGTAGTATGTTAGTTTCCATATTTCAAGAAGATCCTAAAGAGGTACATGTTATAGCTATAAAGAGGATATTTAGATATCTTAAAGGTACACTAAATTATGGCTTATGGTATCCTAAGGATGTTGATTTCACATTAAGTGCTTATACTAATGCAGATTGGGCTGGTTGTGTGGATGATAGGAAGAGTAGCAGTGGAGGTGCTTTCTTTCTTGGAAAAGGATTGGTTTCTTGGTTGAGTAAGAAACATGAATTAGTTTCTTTATCCACTGCAGAAGTAGAGTATATTATTGTAACATCCTTCTGCACACAGGTTTTGTGGATGAAGCAAACTCTAAAAGATATTGGAGTGGTATGTGATGAGCCTATTCATGTTTTTTGCTACAATAAAAGCGCTATAAACATTTCCAAAAATATGGTAATGCATTCAAGAACAAAACATATATCTATTAGATATCATTTCTTGAGAGAGAAGGTGTTGGAGAACAAACTTAGGCTAGAGTATGTGTCAACAAAGGAATAGATTGTAGATATATTCACTAAGGCTCTACCAAAGGACACTTTTGAGTATCTTAGGGAGAGGTTGGGGATCATTGGCCCTTTGAACTAGTTGCACATGGAGGTGCATCAGTCCAATGGATCCACAGATTCTTCATTTATTTGGACTGATGAATGGGTCTACTTCATAGGGGGAATAGAAATTTTTCATTGTTGTAGTATGAGTTGAATGGGAACACTCGTAAGGGGGAGTGATCAAGGCTTTTGATCTTTTCCATTGATGTCAAAGGGGGAGAGAGACTCATGTGAAAAATAATAAAAGAGAAAGAGAAAAGGTGTTCTACTAGAATATTATGTAGGATGTTTAAAGGAGAATGTGGTCTTCGATGGTTTTTCACATAATTTGTTTCCATCAATGGCATTTAGGGGGAGATTGTTGCAAGTATGAGCAAGTTTGGTGGTGTTGTCATTAATGTTGTCAGTGATGTCAACACAATTCAGAATGTTGTAGATTGTGCATGTATAGTTGAGATGTTGTTGAGATGTTGTGAGTATATGGAGCTATCCTTATGATGTTGCAGATGTGCTAAAATGATGGGTTACCAAGTACTTTTGAGAAAATTAATAAAGAGTGAAGTCAAAGTTATGTATGTGTTTAGAATTTGCTCTGGTATGTGCTCCACATTTCTTTCATTTATATCCTATGCTCGTGCAATTCTAAAGGTTTGTTGTTGCTGATATATTGTTGATGTCTCTTGATTTTTTATTATTGGTATGATGGGAGGTAAAAGTTGTATTCACCGGTGTGTGAATTGTTTTGGCATAGTTGGTTATCTATGGACTGGGAGAAATTATTTTTCTCCACAGTCCTCTGTTATTTTGATTTAGGTCTTGCGGATTTGGAATATGTCTTGTAATGATTTTCTCTAGGTTATGGTAGAGATGTTCAAGTTTTGGTGATCTAGAAGATGAGCTTCAGAGTTGTTGTGTGGGATTACATAGTCCAGATGGTCTATTGGAAAGATTTCTATGTTTGAATGTTGTTACACCTACTACAAATGTATCTAGAAGTGTCTAAGATGTGTTCTCATGCATGATGAAGCATGTTACATCATCTGTGTGTTATCGTCTTGTTAGAAAGAGTGTACTTCAATGTTCATTTATGTTTTCATTAGGTTTGGCCGACCTGGTGTTTACACTTCATATGAAGAATTTAAAATTTAATTAAGTGTTTGGTTGATCTAAGATGTTTTTTTTGGTCTTGGTTAAGTTTTTAATTGGTCCACTCTCATTCTTTTCCACCATAGGAATGTTGAGTTTCCAACCTAGTTTGAATTTATGAAATGAAGCGTATGTGACCGACCTTGGAGAATGTTTCTTTAAGGTTGAAGATGGTATAAATGCATGTCGATATGCAAAGGATTAGATAATGAAAAATAACAAAGTAAGACACAAGTGAAGAGTAGAGATGTGTGAAAGTGAGTTGAGGCAATAGTACTTCATTGTGTTCTAGATTCTTGAAAAAAGTGAGTTGAAGGTTTTTGTAATCTTCTGATCAAGGTTACATATGTGTGTAAATTGTTGTGGTGGATCTTTCTATTATCTTTTGTATCTGTAGGAAGTGAGCCTCCATGTTGGACAGTGAGTCCTCTCTGTAGGTAGTGAGCCTTTGTATCTAGATAGTGAGTCCTATTTTGGGCAGTGAGCCCTAGGTAGTGAGCCTCTTGTATTATGTTTTGCTATCACTTTATATTATGAGTTAATCCTCACCATGGTTTTTCCCTTATTAGGTTTTCCCCATAAAATCTAGTGTTCATTGTGTTGATTTTACTTTCTGTTATCTATATTTCATGTTCATTCTTAATAACAGAATAGTACAGTGGTTGTGAAGTTGATAAGTGTTAGGAGTTTTATGTTTGAATTTGGTCACAACTAATTCACCCCCCCTCTCAGTTGTCCTACGACTTTTAACAAAAACAACAATGCTAATGCTACTGTGAAGACTTCAATCTCTAAGGGTATGTGCAAGATCATCATGGAAAAAAAAGGCCCTTAAGTGGCAAAAAATCAAAAAAATCAGAGATAGGTAACTTGACGTAAAAATATCAATAAGTTATCTATATTATTTCAAAAATATGTAAGAATATAATTTTTAGCAAATTGAATGTAGTTTCTAAACTACTAGGTTTGTTTTAAAAAAATATATCTATTTGGTGAAAATTTAAAATTTCAATGCAGTAGTACTTAAATTTCAGGGAAAAAATAAGTAGGTGTTTGTCTGACCACCCTAACCATAATAAAATGATAATATTTTTATATAATTTTTTATATATAAGTAGAGGACCATGTCCCAATGTGATGCATATTTTTTTCAAATTTTTTTCCAAGTAAATAATCAATTATGAATTTTTTATTACAACTTTTAAGAAATATAAAAAACTCGTATGTCTAACCACCTTAACTTGGTCAAAACTTCATGAAATTCAATTTTTCTTTTTTTAATCCTATAGTATGCGAAGCATAGAATGTGACACATGTTTTGGATTCAAAAATGTGATATCTTTTGAAAGCTATAAATGTTTTCCAATGATTCTATCAATCGGGACTTTAGTCACTTTGAATAGAAAATGAATAATAATTACTTATTAAATTGAAAGCAAAGAATAATGTATATTGGTGGAAATTTGAGAATCTCCTTTAAAAACCCTCTTCGTTTCATCAATTTTGGGTTAAAAAAAAAGTTGTCAGCCACATACCCATCACATTGCAACTTTTTTACCCATCATGATCCTGCACATACCCCTACCAATGATGTCAATATAGTTTCAAAGGATACTCAAATACATGACCATGCTCTGATTGACACCTCTTGGGATCCTGATATGAAATCTGCCTTCGCCATATCCACTTCTACACAACTTTTCATGTCCATGACAACCCTATGTTTGACCAAGATATATATGATAATCCACTCTTTGATCATGACCCCATTGAGGATATCCAATCATCATCCTTCCATCCCACCTACCCCTGGCTAGGATATGTATCTCCTATTAACATTTCACCTCTATCAAGTTACCTTTCCAAGTTGTTAAGGATGTGTTGATATTCCTTTGATGTTACCAGTATAGAAAAGGATACTCCCAAAGATTCTACTGATGACATCACCACTCCTGTTTTCCCACTAGACATTCCTATCGCTTCATGTATTTCATCCATACCACTCACGTCTATCTACAATAGAGACATGACTCAACAAGTCACAACTCAAGAAAAGAATAAAGCAAAATCTCCAACAAATGACCTATCATTTAAAAGGAGATCAAGAATCAAGAGACATAATGAAAATAAAAGAAGATCAAGACAAGTCCTCTAGCCACCATAAAAATCTATTGGACCAATCACAATACAAGTCAATAATGGGCAAGAATGTCAAGAAAATTCCTCTAGCCAAAATCAAAAGCTATCAGACAAATCAAAAATAAAAGAAAAAATTGAAAGCAAGCAAAAGTCGATCTCCAAGTATGCCTCTCCATCAAAAATAACTGGGAGCATCTATTAAGGAAAAAGGTCAAGAAAATATCTTGTTGATCTAAGGTCTCTATCCACTTCACTCTCACTCATACCATATATTACATTCTACTCATCCATGTTCACATATCTATCATATCATCCCACCTTCATTGGTGATGTCTTTCAATGTGTCTTTGATGATGACCCCTTGATGTACTCTAGCTCATCGGTCACCCAAATTCCCTTTCATCTGAAGCCTCGTGGCCCACATAGTGTGCACATTAGGGATCATACCATAGCCTTATTCATTTGTCACATATATCGCCCTTCATATTTTCCACTCATACTCCTCATCTCGATCAACTTTCATCCAGCATGGTCATCCACATAGGATCGAGACATCATCAAGGCAGTCTATGGATCTGGTGTTTATGAATTCTACACATAGCTTCTAGGAGCCATGTCTTAATCATCAAAAATACAAAAAAATGGAAAAATAAAAAAATGTTACCTAGATGAAAACTTGGAAAACATGTGTCATGGTAGTTCATAAAAAATAAAAAAAATAAAAAATAAAATAGTAAAGAGAAATAATTCATCCAATAGTGAAAACCACTTCGGTGGTGCTTTGGATGAGTACCATGGTGAAAACTTGGAAAATAGGAACCATGTGTAGTTGGCTCTGCTCCTTTGTCTACCGTCATTCCAATTTGACTTCCCTATCATATCACCTATCTTTCCTATCCATGCATCTTACCATTTATCCTTTTCATATCACCCATTATAAATGGTTGTCCTTTCCATGACTTGGAACGATTGACATCAAGCACAATTTTCATCCCCATTTCATCCTATTCATAATAAATTGGTCATATACCCAACTGGGGGTAGGCACTTGACTTACATCATTTGGTTCTTACAACAGTTGTTATGAGGATGTAAAACCATCAAAAAAATCCTTAAACATCACAAAATGTCCTAAAAAAAAAAATCACAAAATGTCCTTAAAAAACTCCAAAAACATCATAAAACTTCAAAACGACAAAAAAATCAAAATAGGTCAAAAATCCCCCCAAAAAAAATCCAGATAACTTTGAAAAACCCAAAAAAAAATAATTTAGAGTTAGTCTTTGTCATTATTGAACTATGTTGCCTCTGTGACTAGACGTAGGCAAGGCCATCTATCGATGTGCCCCTAAGGCATTAGGTCAGTCCTTTAGGTTTGTCAAATAAACAATGAAATCATGGTTCAAGTTTTTTATCAGTAAAAGAAATTAAATGGTCATGTCGAACTATGAGGTCTCTACTTGTATAACGTTGGCAAGGCCATCAATCGATGAGCCCCTGAGGCTGCACTAGGCCAGTCCTTTAAGGTTCATCATGTCAATCAAAATAAGTTAGACATTGTCATCAAACACAAACAATTGTCAAAACATCAAGAAAAGTAACTAATCAATAAGACAAAAAAGTCAAAAAGGTCATTAGGTCAAACCAAACAAATTGTTGAAACACTCAAATAACCAAAAAAATCAGCCTATGTCTTATAGAGGATGTGTCCTTGAAAACATAAATTGTCATTTAGTCAAGCTTCATCATTTCCTTATACAAGTGGTTACATGATCGAAACCAGACTCGGCGTCTTACATGATATGTGTCATTCTCAAAATCGGGCCTTTTATCAAACAATCATCTTATCAATCCCCTAGACAATTAAACAACAAACAGATCAAATTTTGGCAAATATTCTTACTAGCTGTTGACATTGTGGCTTTTTTTGTCTTATCTTTTCATTTGGCTTTGTCTTTGAGTCTAGTTACTAGCTTCCTCGAGGATGTCCCATGAAAGATTTAGAGAAGCAAGGATATCTCAGAACCCTTTTTCCTTGACTAATGTTTGTGGATTATCTTTTGGTTTTTTCTTCGAGTCAAGTTACTAGCTTCCTTGAGGATGTCCCATGAAGAATTTAGAGGAGCGATGATGTCTCAGGACTCATCTTTTATTTGATTTTTGTTTGTAGTTTTTCTTGAAAAAAATACATGGGCAACTTTTCCCTTAGTATGAGTACTTAGGACATTCTTTGTCTATGACTGTCTATTTTTAGTAGGTGGATGACCTTGCACACCTTGGTCTATCTCATCTCATTGTGTTTGTTATCCATTTGTATCATTTAATGCCCAATGATGATTAATGCAAGGCTTATTATGATTCAACAAAATATTGAAGTCATTCTAATATACTAACATCCATGTCTTCCATGCTAACCTCCATGTCTTGTATGCTACTATTCATCTTTTCTACTCTAACATTTCTTCTTTTCTACATCTTCAAAAGCCTTATCTATGTTCCTCTATCCTTTTTGTCCTTCATCTTCTAGTTCTCTCATCCATTTTGAGAGCACACTCCTATTCTTCGAACCAACCTATCCTCTCAAGGGGGCATACCACTACTTCCTCATCATCCTTTCTCATCCTACTTTCACTAGGACATATCTTTTTCTTTGACACAATGCGATAAACTACATTGTATCAAAGAGGGGAAAAATGTAGACAATAAAAATTGTCCTAGGCCTGCGACTTTTAATTTCTTCATAATTCTTTCATCTTCATTTTTCATAATTAACAATAATTTTAATTATTTAATTATTTCCTATGACCATGTATCCTTTATTAATTAAATAATTTCAATAATTTAATTCATTCATTCCAATCTTTATTTCCCTTTGACTAATTAAACAAATGTTATTTAATTACATCACTAATTAAACTTGTTTTTTTTCTAAAATTACATAAAATTTTATTTATTTAATTTCCTATGTTACTTTCCACTATAATTAAATAATTATTTTAATTATTTAATTATTTGTTGGCATTCTCTCTCTTTAATTAAATAAATCTTTATTTATTCAATTTAATCCAATATCCTTGAATTTAGAATTAAAATAATTATTTAATTCAAAATGATGATTCCTCCTTATCACAATCTTCTATAATTAAATAATATTTTTATTATTTAATTAGTCCTTAATTGCTTAAGCCTAAATGAGATTTGATCAAGTTTTATTTCTCTAACAGATAGTTTTATCTATGTCAATATTATCGTATACATCCAATCCTCTATTAATTAAATAACTTTAATTATTTAATTCATTCATTCTTACCTTTATTCTTCCCCGATTAATTAAATAAATATTATTTATTTAATTACGTCACTAATTAAATCTATCTTCTTTCTAAAATTAAATAAATGATTATTTATTTAATTTCTATGATACTTTCTACTATAATTAAATAATCATTTTAAATTATTTAATTATTCCTTAACTTTTTCTCTCTTTAATTAAATAAAACTTTATTTAGTTAAAATTTGATCTAATATCTTCAATGTTGAATTGAAATTATTTAATTCAAAAGGATTTATATGTATCATATTATTCTCGAATTAGATAATCTCTTGGTTATCTAATTACTAATTAATCACTTAAGTCTAGATAAAATTTGATCATTCAGTTATCTTGTGAGAAAATATCTGATTTTCCCTAACGAACAATATTTCTATGTTAATCAGTCTCTTATCTAAACAAGATCAGATTTGATATTATCTTCTACACACAATCCTTATCCCTTTGTGTCTCAACAAATTTTCACCTTTGATTAAATTACTTTTAATTTAATCTCAACCATTCAAGCTTTATCACTTACACTAATTTAACCCTAACCCTATTGTATGTCACATCTTTTAATCTTGATTGTCGATTAATTATCTCTCAATCTCAACATGTCATTCAAAACTTATATTTTCTATAAAATAGCTTTATCTCTACCATTTTTAGTCCTCCTGAAATCTTATGAGTTTTGGAAGCAACTTTAGAAATCTTCAATGTTTTGCTATTATCATTGTCATGAGGCCATATTTGCATACTTAATTAAAATCTAAGGGAAAGTACTATACTATAGTGAAATGGAGAAGGGTAATGGAGGTGAATCATGGGATTGCATGTGTGTTTGGTAAGATCTTTTGTTTATGCATGTTTTTATCTTCCATTGTTCTTCATTATTAGCTTGGGTTTAGTTTGATTTATGCTTTGTATTGCTAATCCTAGAATTTTTCCTGTGCTAGAATACCTATTAGGTCTTACATCTATGATTTATCCATGAGGTGGTGTTATGCACACCCCCTCCTTAATGGCATCACCTAAGGAAAATCATTACAAAAAGGTTTTAATAAGTGATGGTTAATATTTTAATATTTTTATTCTCTCATAGCATACATTTTCTTGAATAGACCTAGAGAGAATTTTATGATAAAATACTTTGATTGAATAGAACTAGAGACAACATTTATGGTAAAATAATTTCACTTGATTAAAGTGCTCATGATATTCAATATGCTTTTCTTGATTTGAAAATGATATTATTTTCTAAAATGCATCCACTTATCATATAGATATGCGGTACTTTTATAAGTATCGAATTGAAAATCTTCCATAATTGTTCAAAGCCACATTGATTCTTCAATAGTTACTTTTGTATTTTGGGTTTTGGTTAAAAAACTATAGAAGATATATTTTTAAAGTATTAATTCATACATGGAATAGCTCACCTGCTCCATTTATTTTGAAGAAAATCTAAAATAGAATTAGCAAAATAGTTAGTAACACAATAATCATGTAAGCCTTACTGTTGGTATAGGAATAATAAGAACCATCATTAATTAAATATGCATCTTTGATACACCAATGAATTTATAAAATATTATTCTATAAACATAAATATGAATAATTTTGCATGTTTATTTGAAGAAAAAGTTCATGCTACTAAAAATATAATAATGCTACATAAAAAATTAAGAAACAGACCTTGAGCTATTCTTTCTAGGATTTCTCCCCATACAATTTATGAGGGTGATAGCCACCCATTATAAGCAAGTGCTTTACACGAAAATTTTTTAGAGAATAATTGAAGCTCATAAAAATGTTAGCTAAGGTAGTTCACTCAAGAAAGAAAAAAAGATATAATAACAAAAAAGATGCTTTGAAAGTTTATGCATTTCTACTTTGTATATGGATGTGTAAGAATTTGAAGTTTTTTTCCCTTACCATTCGATTCACCTTGTTATCCTTGTGTTTTAGTGAAAGGGAATGAATGTGGCCATTTTAATATAACAAGAATGATATTTTTTGACAAAGATAAAACCCTCCTTAGATCCATGATGGTTGAGTTAGTATAAACTTTTGATGTTAGATCTAAATTACTTGTAAAAAACTTATGTAGGTATAATTTCTATGTTTTTAAGTACTAATAAATCATCTCACTAAATATATAAACTTAAAGTAGACCTATAGTGTAGAAAAAATTAACCCTTTTTCACACTTAATTTGGGAATAATTAATATAAAATTAACTTAATTTTGTCATGATTTAGTGTTGTAACACATTTTACACAATTGCACTAAGTCAAGGACCCTTTTAACTGAAATGGACCTAATTGTACCTTATTTAGGGTGCTGTAAAGTATTTTATTACACTTTCACATTAATCTAGGGCTTCATTAATTAATTAAGGTTAAGTAGACCATAATTGGCCCCTCTAATTCAAATCCAAGCCTTATTTATTACATTTTTGGAGGATATACCCCGACACTCATTAATAATATTGCATGACATTTAATCTAGAAAGGTTTGAATCCTAGAGTAATGACCTAGGACCCATTCATCACTTTGGGCAAATGGGTCCTCCTTACCTAGGACACACCTTTTTAAACATATATTTGTGGTGGGATTTTAGTAATTTTTCACCTGCCCAAAACTTGGTCCTAGAAAATGGTGCTAGGACCCATTCGCCCAAGGTGGTGAATGGGTCCTCCTTACCTAGGACACCCCTTTTTTAACTTATTTGTGGTGGGATTTTAATGATTTTGAATCCTAGATCTGATATCGGCTTGGATTATTTGAATTTCAAAGTAAAACCTTAGATTTAGTATAAATATAAGGCTAATTCACCTAGTTTCACCTAAGAAAATTTATGCAAGCACCCTAAGAGTTCGCAAGAGCATTTTAGAGCATTCAAGAGCATTCAAGAAGGCATTGAAAGGTATATTATTGGAGTTTTATTGCAGCAATTGAATTTCATATCATCATGTCAAATGCATAATGCATCAAGCATGTTGTTGAGCTCATGTGTTGATGTAGCATTCAAGATCCAAGTTAAGCATTGTTTCACATCTAATTCAAGATCAATATCTCCATTATACATGGGCACTTCATGTTAGATTGTTGATTTACATTCCAAGACTTCATCCAAGGTATCATTATTCATATTTCATTATTCATGTTTCTATTCCTTTATTTCATCATAAGTTTTAATTACCTAAACGAGGTTTGACCAAGGAAAGCCCCTATTCCCTATCAATCAACAAGTTTTTCTTTTCTCTTGATGTGTGATTGCAGGTTTTAGGTTGAAGAATTTGTTTTAGAATTTTGAGAGCTAGTCAGCTAGGATTTGAGAGTGTATACATTGAAGAATATAACCCATAATTCAGTTTTTAGAAACCCTAATAGGGACCCATTCATCACTTTGGGCAAATGAGTCCTCAATGACCACACAACAACACTTTATAAGCAAGGTACACATTATTTCGGCCTCTTATAATATCCCCCATTCCTAATATAATAGTTAGGATTTATTTTTTATTATTATTTATACATTTTACCCCTCATAATTGAATGAAACATCCATAAGAAAAATTAGTGGTTTATCATCTTGTTGATTCATTTTGATAAACCCTATTTTTCTACATTTTAGAGTCATGAAAAATTATCTTAGTTATTTCATCCACATGATTTATTACATAGCCAATAAATATTCACATGCCTAATGAGGTTCATGACCATACACAATATTTTCTCTTTGATCTCCAAAAAAGACACTATAGTTCTTAAGGTGATTTGACAAGAATCACCATTTCACATGATTAATTGTTGTTATGTTGATATCACAATGTGGGCCATGGAGCATGAATTGATTTCCCTCATGAAATTTGGATAAAAGCTATGAGATATATCGAGATCCAAATGAAAATAAATTCTTTCAAGATCCTATTATGGATCAAGTTTAGTAAAAAAGTATTTAACTTAACTATTTCAATCTATTATTGCTATGATATATTAAAATAAAAAAATACATCTAACATAGATGAGGAAATGTTGGAACGTCAAAATAGGCAACTCATAAGGGACTTGGACATGCTTATTAATATCAGCAAGGAGAAGTTGGAGGCATCTGCTAAGGGTATGATTTTCCTTAACCAGAAGGTCATGGAGATGACCGGGAAGGGTCTGTTAGATGCTCATACTAACTTGGTTCATGAGGAGGGTCCAAGTTGGAGGTGAATTCAACTGCTATGACTACTAGCCTGAGTTTTCATACTCGGATCAAAACTAAGAAAGGTAAGAAGGATCCTGCCCAGGATGTTGAAGAAATGATGGACATGCATGACAGGCTAGCAGCTAAGGATATTGTGGCTACTAAAGTGCTCAAGGACTTACTATAGTGGCCTTTTGGCCCTGTTGTTGTTTGTTTTTTGGTTATGTCAGTTTTTTGATGGTTTTTTAATGGTTGCTTACTCAATTGGTTGTTTTTTTATTGTTTCTTGGGTGGGCAACCTCTTGTTCTATCTTTGTTGCCACTTTCTTTTTTGTAAAGGGTTTCAAGTTCCCTTCAAAACCTATTTATCGTTAATCAAAAACATAGATGATGCAATGACAATACCAACCTGATAGAGGCACAACATATTTTGGCATCGCACAAGTTTATTTGACCATAATATGAGAGGAATAATATGATAATAAAATGACACAATACCATCAAAGAGTCAAACAAAATGTGTGTAACTACATTTTATGGATTATTCTATTGTCGTAGTTTGAACTCTAAAGGAAGATATGAAACATATGGGATTAATTATGCTCTATTATTCATGCATTCAAACTTGGAAGTTACCCTTAAAAAATACATACACTATGTGAAGAAGCATTAAGCCACACCATTGACGTTTTATAATGCAACAGTGCACTAGTGACTCATTCCATATGCCACTTGGTTGCCTCCTAGTTTAGAATGTATAAATAATGTGACAACTGGCTTAATTTTACATGATAAATTCCACATCATGTGTATTTTCTTATGTAATAAAAATAAACTTAAGGTAATGGATAATGTTTTTTCAAATCCGTTTAAAATTCCATGTTGCTTATAGATTATAATCACATAAGTATGTGACTTCAAAACAAATTCCTTATGGTTTTAAATATGTATCAAGAGCATTAGTTTCTCAATATATCCATGGATTTGAGATTTGTGTTTCAAGATATAGTCAAATTGTAAAAATTTTGATGATGCAAAGTTTGTTATATTGTTGTATTTCCTTGGGATTTATGAAATTATATTATTAAGATAAAAAAATATTAAATGTGTCTCTATCTAAATAAGGTTCAACTAATTAATTTCATTAAAGATGATAAGGCACAAAATCACATCTTAATTCTATGAAGAATGCTTATAGCATTTCATATGGAATGTATATGAAATGGACTAGCTAATAGAGGTGTTTGATGAATATCAAAAAAGTGAACAAATAGAATGGTGATGAAAAGAGAAACAAGTCTTATGTGGAAGTTTTTTCCTTATGTTAGTCAAATGAATCTTATTCTATTCTTATAAAACAACTTATGACATGTCAAGGGCCTATTTTTTCCTCGTTAAGAAAATTAGATAGCATTGCACACTTGTAACTTTACAAAGACCATGCAATCAAGAGTTCAAGTCCTTGCATGGACATATGATTGATGTCTCTTCCAATTCCTCCCATCAAAGGCCTATCACTAAGAAATGAAAGAATGACAATGTTCTAATATATATGAGTGGTATTTTTATATAATCACTATGCATGATGGTTTGCCTCTTTGAGTAATGGTTGGTGCTAGAGAAAAAATTTCAAAGATTAGATTGAGAATTTTTTTGTCCTTTCTGGGAATTTGTAACATACCATCTAGTTTCACAAATTGAATACAGATTTTTGTCTTCCCATTGAGTTTTTCACATGTCAAAAATATTTTCTATGTCTATTATGCATTCATTCATGAAGAAAAAACCAAAAAACAATATAGGTGGGGACAATTAGTATTTACAATTCCCTAGCCTTCCAATCAATTTTAAGCTACATAAATCTAACTTTTCATTCATCATATTAGACTCAAATGTGAAACCCAACATATTTTCATCCTAAATTATGCCAATTGTAGCATTCTATAAACACAAAGGGCCAACACCTAACAAGCACCATGATGGAAAAAATATATTATGACATGAGAATGATTATGTTCAATGGAAAGGAAGAAGATATAGTTGGACATGCATAGGCATGAAAACATATAATTGTGTTTTTGGAATCTATAGAAAAGGTCTATTTTCTTCTATAAAGGTCATAACAAGATAATCCCATGAATTAGTCAAAGAACAAAGTAGGATCTTACATTTCTCTTCCTCATCCATTTTGAAACCAACTAATGCCAACTGAGCCACCAACATATTAAATGCTTCCAAGTGGTCTATAATTCGTCCACCCTCTTCCATTCTCAAGGAATACACTTTCTTCCTCAAGAAAATCTTTTTCACTAAAGATTTGGCTTGATACATCTCACCAAGTTTTTTCCATAGTTTCTATGCAAAAATAGAGTCTTCTAAGAACAATATGATTAGGCTCTTGGCTTTACGATCCATAACATCATATTGAGAAGCTTGAGTAGGATTTGAAAGCCTTGAAACATTCTCATCAATAGCATCCCATAGATATCGATCTATCAATAAATCCCCCATCTTCAGCTTCCACATTTCAAAATTATTTCCAAAAAATTTATCCACCTCTATTGTCCCCGATGAACTTTCCATCTGAAAATTTCTCCATCAAGATCAAAAAGTGTCTTCTCCAAAAACTCCCACTTAAATATGGATTACTTCAAAAAACCCAACAACCCACAACTAAAACCCAAGGTGATCAGGCTTTGATACCACTTGTAAGGTAGCTAAGGTATCAGAACAACTTCCGACACTAATCTTGAGAGGAGGATAATGCAAAACTTTTACAGGTCTTTAATAGTTATAAAAACTTAAACATAAATAAACATAAATATCATGCATAGCACAACACAGTAATTTACGTGGGGAAAACCCTTTTGAGAGAAAAACCCCACACTCCAAAAGTTATCCAATATATTATTTAGAAATCACAAAGACTACAATATACTTGTAGAGCAAGCTTCTCACAAGAGTATCACCAACCAGAGATCTAGAGGCAACATAACTACTATCAAACTCTTAGAATATGTCATAATACACAACTACAATATAATGCCCTCATAAAATAGGGTTTCCTTCTAGGTAAAGTCAAGCTAAGAAAATATTGGTCGTCAAATCTAAGGCCTAATGATGAATGGTCCATATTTACAATAATAAAATATAAATAGAATTTTCCTTTCTAGGGACGCTTCTCTCGAGCCCCCATCGGGTCATGCTACCCCCAAACCCTCAACTAGGGGGATGATCCCTCTAGACCCCTAAGCAGGGGGGTGATCCCCCACAACCCTCCATCATCGCCATATGAATAGTACCTTATATATCAATAGTAACTTATGTAATTGTAATGTGTAGACACATTTTTCCAACATTCCTTAACTAGAGCCTTTCACTAGCACTTACACTCATACGCAAGATGGTTACATGAACTGTGGGCACTAGAAGATGCATCCTGAGAAGAGGTCAAGGGCTCCTGCTCTACCAAAGGAGAAACCTCCACAACTGTCACTAGTGGAAGAATGGAATCCTTAGGAGAAAGACGAGGCACAAAAGTAGGAACAAAAATATATGTCTCAACAATGGGCCTCTTTTCTTTCCTTAATTTTGGAGGAGGTAGAGGAATAGGTGGAATTTGAAATGTAGGAACAACCCCATGGGAATGCTTCCCCTTGCCATACAGGGTGGGTCTAGGCACTATGGGTAAAACATGGAGAAGAAAGACTAGAGGATTCAACTTTCATAGCATGGGTTCCTTTCCTTTTCTATCATATGCATAGTAGCAAGAAAAGAGGACACCACCAAGTGTTAGGAAAAGGAAGCTAAAGGTGTAAAAGAAGAACTAGAAGGGAAAGGTTTAAGAAAGAGTAAGTTTGTCCTTCCCTTTTGGAGGGGTAAAAGATAAAGCATGGTCTTATGCACATAGGAAGGCCTTTAGAGAAACAACATAAGGAGACCAAGGAAACCCCAATCTTGTATCTGCAATAAGCTCTATACAAAATATCTCCCCTAGGAGTGAGAAGTCCGACTAGCGCAAGTCAAAAGTGGTCAAGGGAGAAATCCCCACATGCTACCAATGGCTTGTATCTAGTATCCTGGGTAACTTTCATGGTACCCTCATGGGGAAACTTTAGAAATTTGTGGATCATGAACGCGACTACACTCATAGAGTCTAGCCACGAAATTCCTAGCCTCACTCTAAATAAGTTAGACTCCAAAATCACAACAAATGAAACTTTCATAGTCCTAGGTCCTACTGAGAGTGATAAAGAATTTTTTGCCATAGGCACAATAGAAAACCCATTGTTTATATGAAGGGTAGCCTACAACTCGTCATATTTCTCTTAATGTAAATTATTGATTAAAATGTCTCCTTCGTGATGATGTTTTTTTTTTTTTTGAAAACAAAGGGGTAAAAACTTTATTAGGAATTAGAAAAGAGCATTACAATAATAACCAAGGGACCTAGCCCCAAAAAACAAGGCAAAAACCCCACAGCATGAAACAACATCAACTATCCCCATGTATCCTCCTATCCTCCTCCAAGAACTGGTCTAAATCTAGATGCAGCTTAGGGTTAACCTGATCCCAATCCTCAACCTTCCAACCACTATCATGCTCAGAGGCCCATTTGGCCAAGTAGTCGGTAGCATGATTCCACTCCCTCGGGATGTGAACAAAGGATGCCTCCTCCATTCGAGAACTAACCTAAAGAATCCGTTGAACCACCAAAGCCAACTGCTAATTTATATCAGACATCTTTCGCTCATTCAAGAGATTAATCAAAATCTGTGAATCAGTTTCACATATAATCTTTCTCCATCCGAAAGCAAGGGTCCTCTCAATAGCATGAAGAATTGCCAGACCCTCCATGAAGTTAACAGTCTTCACCCCCTCATGTATAGAGAACAAAAAAATCACCGACCCAACTGAGTCCCTGCCAACCCCACCAATTCTAGCAGGCCCAGGATTTCCCCTAGAAGAACCATTAGTATTGATCTTTAAAAATCCATTGGGAGGAGGTAACCACCTTCCAACCTATTGAACCCTCTTTTTCCCATGCCTACACTTCCTGGAACTGACAAAAGATGAATGAATTTCTTGAAGACCCAGTTTGGCCACCAACTCAGCATCACCTCTCTCCAAGGGGAAAACCACATCATATTTAGCTAAAACTGACTCCTACACCATTCCTAGCATATGCATCCAAACTTGCCGACCCACCAACTTCTAATCATGAAAAATTTGGTGGTTCCACTCTAGCCAAATCTGCCAAAGCAGAAAGGTAGGGCCCATGAACCAAACTTCCTCCAAAAAGGAAGCCATAGAAGGAGGTCTTCCCATACTATCCTAGAATTCAACCAAAGAGCATGCATGAATACAAGGAAGCTTCCACACCTCCCACCACCAATGTCAAAGTTGCACAACAAAGGGGCACTGGAAGAACAAATGCAAAAAATCCTCTTCCGCTCCCCCACACAAAACACAAATTGAAGGTCCTTGAAATCCCCATTTACGAATGTTATCCCAGGTCAAGCACCTATTCCAAGCCAAAGTCCAAACAAAGTAGTTGCATTTAGGCCACGAGAGTTTATTCCACACCCTTTTCCAATAATGAACCTCTGCCCCAGTTAGCTTCTGAGCCAATAACACCTGATAACCAGAAGCAACAGAGTAAACCCCCTTAGGATTATGGGTCCAAGCAAGAATATCCTCTTCCAAAAGAGAACTACAACCCCTACTATGAAGAATCTTGTGAAGCTTAGAAATTTCTTCCGCAAGTCCCAAATCTGGCCACACTGCAGGATCCTTCCAATGAGCTACCTCCAACTGACCAAAAGAAGCAACAGACTTGAAGTCACTCACCCTAGCCCAGCCAGCCTCGAGAAATCTTTGGCACAAAGGAAGTAGGTTGGGGAACTAAGAAGTAAGTGGAGGGAATCCATCCCAAGAATGTGACCAAAAGAGAGCTTCAATTCCCCATCTACAAATCCAAAATAAACCTTCCTTGATAAGCTTTGCACCCTTCTGAAGAGTATTCCAAATCACTAAACCTTTCCCCTCAAAAGGGTAACAAGGGAGATCCTTCCATGGAATTCCCAGGAAATACTTATGAGATAATATCCTAGCCCACGGCTGATCCTGTTCCACACACCATCTCCAAAATAGCTTAGCAGCCACAGCCACTCCGAATAACGCAGACTGTCGAAGACCAAGACCACCAAATTGCTTTGGGCTACACACAACATCCCACCTGACCAGGCTCCACTTGGAGGATGACAAACTTCCCACCCATAAGAACTACCTTTCAAGAGAATCCAACTCCCTTAGAAAACCCATCAGAGCCACCTGAAGCATACATTTGTAGGTAGGGAGAGCCTGCACCACTGACTTGAGAAGCTGAACCTGCCCCGCAAAAGACAACCATCTGTGGGTCCAATGATTAACTTTTCCATGGAGCTTATCAATAATATTCTGCCAAGAACCCTTGGGAAGATGGCAAACAGAAATTGGGAAACCCAGATATGTCAAAGGGAGAACCCCTATCTGAAACCTTAAGATATTAGCAATTCTTCTCTGTATCGGGGTTGACGTATTGAAGAAGAATATGGAAGACTTCTCCTTATTAATCAATTGTCCTAAAGCAATAAGATATATGTCCAACACCTACCTCAAGTTAGTAGCTTCCTTAATAGTAGCCATCCCCATCAGGGCAGTATCATCAACAAACTACAAATGAGATTGTGGAGGCAAGTCTCCACCCCATCACCAACCCTAAATGATGCCAAGCTCCACCCTTCTTTTCAACAGACATCCAAGGCCTTCCACAAGAAGCAGAAAAAGATATGGAGAAAGAGGATCCCCTTGGTGCAAACCCCTTGAGGCACCAAAAAGTTCAAAATGATCTCCATTTATCAAAACTGAGAAGGAAACAGACGTGACACAACTAATGACCCATTGGATCCACTCCTCACCAAAACCAAAAGAAATAAGGATCTTTTGCAAAAAATACCATCTAACCCTGTCATAAGCCTTAGCCATATCCAACTTAATGAACATAGCCTTCTCGTGGGAGTTGTCCATGGAGTGGATGGTCTCCATAGCAATGACAACCCCGTCAAGAATCTGTCGACCCACCACAAATCCACTCTGTTCCTCTGAAATCAGCACTTTAAGACACTTCTTCAATCTCTCAGCCAATAACTTATAAATGATTTTATAAGCCACATTGCAAAGAGAGAAAGGCCGAAACTGAGATAGCCTATCAGCCCCTTCACACTTGGGTATGAGAGCAAGGAAGGTAAAATTTAGAGCACGAGGCATCTGTTTATTCCTTTGGGACTCAAGGACAACCACCAGAAGATCCAAATTTATGATATCCCAAAATTCTTGAAAAAATTCAATCAAGAAACCATTGGGACTAGGAGCTTTACCCTTCTTCATCTGAAACACAATCCCCTCTAGCTCATCAAGAGAGATATCTTTCATTAGATACTCATTCACCTCCCTGGAGACCAACTAAGGAATACAAGAAAGAACCTGTGCTTCCTCAACAGAGCCCCCTCGTGAATCCTCCCTAAATAAAGTAGCAAAATACTGAGATGCCTCAGCAGACATTTCTTGAAATGAGGCAAGATGTTCACACCTATCATTCACCAGAATAGGAATGGAATTACCATGCCTCATATCCTTCATAGAATTGAAGAAGAAGGCAGTGTTTTTATCACCTTCCTATAACCATTCAACCTGAGCCTTTTGCTTCCAATAGATTTCTTCCCTCAATTCAAATTCCTCAACCACTTTCAAAGTCTTAGCCTCCTCCCTTAGAAGATCCTCAGAGGCCCCATTCTCATGAATCAACCATGTAATATTATTCAACTCCTCCTAGGCAGCAACCTTAGCATGAAATATATTACCAAAACATCATTGATTCCACCTTTTAAGCTAATATTTGACAAACTGAAGAAGCTTGGAGAATGTGTACATTGCTGTACCAAAAGTTGGTCTACCAATCCGCCACCACTCAACCACATGTTCATGAAGAGTAGGATCCCATAACCACATAAGCTGGAACTTGAATGAGGGAGAACGAGGCCTCCGAGTAGAGATAATACTAAGCTTAATAGGCCAATGATCAGAACCTCTCCAATCAAGAATTTCAGATCGAGTGGACCATAAGTCTCCAACCCAATAACAAGAAACCAAGAATCGATCTAGCCTCTCAGCAACACAACTCTCACCAATTCTCCTATTATTCCAAGTGAAGCGACCATTACTTGGCAGAACATCAATAAGATTTAATTTAGAAATGTTATCTCTGAATAACAGACCAGAAGGCTCCAACCTAGGAATTCCACCTCTTTTCTCAAACAACTCCACAATAGCATTAAAATCGCCAGCCATAACCCATGGATGGTAAGGAGCTAGGCTATGAACAAAACAAAGATGGGACCATAGAAGTTGTTTACCCAGAAACTCAATAGGAGTATACACATTAGAGAGGAGAATACACTCACCAGTCTCATACCAAGAGGCGACTAGGGATATAGAGGATCTAGAGGACATCCAACAGAGAGGGAAAATCTTTCGAGGGTTCCAAAAGAAAGCCACCCCTCCGGAAGCACCAAGAGGGCCCACACACTGGCA
Organism: Sequoia sempervirens; assembly: GCA_007258455.2. Taxonomy (NCBI): domain Eukaryota; kingdom Viridiplantae; phylum Streptophyta; class Pinopsida; order Cupressales; family Cupressaceae; genus Sequoia; species Sequoia sempervirens. Next base: position 326,465,876 of record VDFB02000008.1, read on the forward strand.
TTCACCATATTTCCACAACTTAGGAGCCATGGCCAACATGTTATCTACAGATAATTTAGTCTCATGAAGAAAAAAAACATCCAGAGAATGATTCCTAACCAAATCATGAACAGCTTTTTGTCGAGGGCCACTGTTCAAGCCCCTTACATTCCATGAGAGAACAATCATTTCTGGGGGCATGAAAAATGTGAATCCAGAGTCTTGACTGACCCTGACTCCACCAAATTTTCCCCAGTTAATTTAATCTTCTCCATATCCTTTTTCCTTCCCAGCTTCGAAGTCCTATCACCAACCCCTTTCTTCAGTTCATTTTGTTGTCTCCTTCATAATGATGTTAACATTGTTAGTGTAATTAATTATTTATTACACTAGCATAAGTTAACTTAGGTTCTTCATTTACTTAATTTAGTCCTAGGTTGCATCATTAGAAAATCATAAATAATGGGGTAATTCCCCTTTCCATGTTTGTAGGAGATTAGATTCCTTCTAGAAGATGAGTTGTCTTTTCTAGAACCTATCTTAATCAGTTTATCATTTCCTAGGTAGGGTTCACATGTTGTGTGATTAAGACACTTGGAAACATCTTATGCATTTTAGGTTTCACTCTTTCCTATTTAATAAAGCATATATACTCTTGTAACATATCTCATATCACATAATATAATCTCTATTTGCATGCCATTGTTGCAAAAATTTGTGTGGTTGAATATTTTTCCCAGAAAAGGTCCTCCATTGAAGACTGCAGCTTCATTAGGGACACTATGAATCCATCAATTAAACATGGTATCAGAGCTTTTCTAGTGAAATTTTATCCCAGGATCAAGGAAGTTGGCTTGTGAGATTCTTTGCAGGCTAGTTGGCTCTACTCGGGAACCAAGATGATTTCTTGTCTAGACAAGGCTCTCTTTAACCTCTCCATTGCATCTAGAAGGCCTCAAAACCTATAGATCGCCTTCCCATTTGTCAAAATTGGAGATATTTCCACTGAGAGCCATCTAAGGTATTATCTAGGGTTTGCATTTTTGTACTATCTGTACAAGTCTATAGAATAAAATCTCCCCTCTCAGTCCTCTTATATGGAATTTTTTTTTAAGGCATTAGGAATTTTTTATTTCTCCATTCAAGCATTTTTTTCTAAAGTTCAAGCAAAAAAAAATATTCTATGAGCGACTACACATTTTAATTGGGGGTCGGCAAGGGTTTTATTTTTCAAACTATAGTCTATCAGCTTTATAGTTTACATCGGTTGACATTCACTTATTTTTCTAGATTAAATATATTTTTTGGCATATTTCTTGATTTTTCATTTTCCTCTTGGAAATAATAAAAAAAATCAATCAAAAAGGTTGTTTTCGGCATTTACAGTCTACAAAAACTGACACCTTGGTTGGCTCTCATCATCCAGCCATCACCCACTATCATCACTTATGGTCACATCCGATTGTCACCGATATTTGTTCCTAGCCACTGGCATTCCATTCTTATCTGGCATCATCTATGCAGTACCCCCTGATCAAGCCCCAACCCCGGTCATGTGAGGATCCAAGAGCCCCGCTATAGTTCAAGCGACACCACCCTCATCACTGGTCGTGCCACCTCTACACTGTCTAGGTGCCGCTCTAACACTACTTTGATGGGAGTGCTTTTTTTTATGCCTACTTAGCCTATGGTCACATCAACGACCAAGGTCCAAAGGTTTTTAGCCCTCGGGTGCTATATTTTTTCACCTAATTAGCCTATGCTTGCTCATTCTAGTAGTAATCTTCTAAAGGCCATATCTTTTGCATACGATACTGAAATCTAGCAAACGATATATCATTAGAAAGGTGGTGAAGTCTACTTTTAGTGGTGTACTATGATTTTCAGGATTCTACTACCATCAAAATATCTATTTAGTTCAAGTGAAAACCCTAGTTTGGGCTTGGAAGGTGATATCTATTTTTTAGTTTGTCAAAAAAATTGTCATTCCAGTAGCATCATAGAGGTATTGTAGTATATTTTCCATCAATCCTTTCATTTATTTAAAAATCTGAACTAGGTGAATTAATTTAGTAGTTTGTCAATTTGAGCATTTTTTTCCTTCACTTGGATTTCCTACTCTTTTTGGAGGAAGTTGTTTGCATCAAGGAGATTTATTTCAGTTGCAAATTAACATATCATCAAATTTCTAGCATTTCCTTTTAGATATTTTTGTCTTGCACAATTTTTCTTTCTCTAATGGCCAATACTCTTTTCAAAATCCTGACACCCCATAGTTATCACACATGGAAAGTTAGCATGCAGTGTCTCCTCTGGTCAAAAGGCCTATGGTCAACATTGAATGAGAATCAACCACATTTGAGTAGAGGATATGAGAAGTTTCAGCATTGCATCAAGTGTGAGGAGGCCATGGGATTTATTTCCCTTCATGTCTCCAATTCCTTGTTTTTCCACATTGAGGGGTGGGTATGTGTAGGATCATCATGGAAAAAACAAGCCCTTAAGTGGCAAAAAATTTAGAAAAATCAAAGTTAGGCAACTTGATGTAAAAATTTGAATAATTTATCTATATTATTTCAAAAATATGTTAGAATAGAATTTGTAGCAAATTGAATGTAGTTTCTAAACTACTAGGTTTTTTAAATCTATTTGATGAAAATTTGAAATTTCAATGCAATTAGTACTTAAATTTAGGAGGAAAAAAATAAAGTAGGTGTGCTGTCGACCACTAACCACAATAAAATGATAATATTTTTTATAATATTTTAGATATAAGTAAAGGACTCATGTCTCGATGTGATGCATTTTTTTTGTAATTTTTTTCCAAGTAAATAATTAATTATGAATTTTTTATTACAATTTTTTAAAATTAAAAACAAATTGTATGTCTAACCACCTTAACTTGGTCAAAACTTCATGAAATTCATTTTTTTTTAATCCTATAGTATGCGAAGAATAGAATGTGACACATGTTTTATACTCAAAAAATGTGATATTGTTTGAAAGCTATAGATATTTTTCAATCAACCTATCAGTTAAGACTTTAGTTGTAATTAAAATAGAAAATAAATAATAATTATTTATTAAATTCAAAGTAAAGCATAATTTATATTGGTGAAAAGTTGAGTCTCCTTTAAAAACCCTTCGTTTCATCAATTTTGAGTAAAATAAAAGTTGTCAGCCACATACCCTACAAAAACCCATCATATCACCACTTTTTGGCCCATCATGATCCTACACATACCCGGGTGCTCCACTCCAAAGGAGGTTTAGGATAAGCTTAAAGACTTGTTTGGTTCTATCAATGATGCTCGTGCATTGCAGTTAGAGTCAGAACTATCTTAACTCTTTGTTGATACATTCCCCTCCATAGAAGACTATTTGGTGAAATTCAGGTCTTTGAGGAGACAGCTATCAGGGTGTGGTAAAGATAAAACTGACAAGGAATGCATCTTCATGATCTTGTCCAAGTTGAAAGGCTCTTTTTCTTATTTTTCTTCTTCCTTTTATTCTACCATGGATGGCCTTGGAGACAGTTTTGTGATGCCTTCATTTGAGATTGTTTGTGATAAATTAACAAGGGAGCAATCTAAACTCAACTAGGTAGATTCATCTTCAAAGTATCATGCTCTTGTTGCAGCACCATCCAAAGGGAAAGGAAAGAATAAGGGAAATTCTAAGACAGGAACCTCTAAATCATCACATCAAAAGGAAGAAAAGCCTAAGAAGGAGAGGCCCAAATGCACATTTTGTAATGGGCTTGGACATCATGAGGAGACATGTTTTAAGAAGTAGATCCATGAGCTGAGATAAATTCTACAAGATCACACCACTCTTCCTCCATCTTCTGTCAAGTCACACTGGACTCTTCTTCCCATGAAGAGTCCTCTTCAGGCATTGCATGGATTGCCACAATTGAGATTCATGGCAAGAGAAATTCTTTGATCACTACCCTAGTTAATAGATGGGAAGGATGGGTCATTAACTCAGGTGCTTCTCAACATGTCACCTATTCTTAGGATCATATCCTTTGGGATACCATAAGACCTTCAGAGTTCGACAAGATGTTCACTGCAAATGAAAAAATTGTTCATGTTGCTGCTATTTGTGATGTCACTTTGGAGGGGGGAAATTGCATAATGTTGCATATATTCCTCAAATGGCTCACAATCTTCTTTTAGTTTATCAACTTGCTATAGAGGGTCTGAAGATTGAGTTTACATCTAATTTAGCTATCATCAGGGATGAGTTTTACACACTTGTTGCATATGGTGAAGCTGATCATCACTCCATGGTGTACAAGTTCTCCAAGTTTTGGGATTATTCTCAACCAGTTACTGATTCTCCAGATTCCAAGGTAGGAAGTAGTTCTCCTCCTCCTCACCAGGGTTATGGTGGTTGGCTTGAATTGGCTCTTCTTTCGAATCCATCTTCTTCCTCATCTACCTCTCCATTGAGATTTGATTCAGCAAGGCAATATTCATTCATCTCTTCAAACTTGTGGCATCTAGATGGGTTGATGATAGGTCTTGCTAAGTTGGCTTCTCATTTCTCCATAGGCTTTGAAGACATTCTTGAGGGGATCACTCTCCTTTATGGGGGGGATGTCTAGTCTCCTATTTTTGTTCTCTTTTGTATTTTTGTGATGTTGTTGTCCTTGAGGGGATGATGTTGAGTCCTCCAATCATCACTCTTCCATCACTCTTCTGCATTTTCATCTCCTTTTTGGAGAGGGTTTTTCTTCCCATTAGGTTTTCCCCTTTTCTCCGTTTGTTGGAGATTAGTTGCATTTTCATTCTTGTTTGTAAATGGGTACCTAATATGGCCATGTTGTTGAGACCCATCATCATTGCATTTTTCATTTCCTCTCTAAGTTGCACTTATGGGGGAGTGTTAGTGTAATTAATTATTTATTACACTAGCATAAGTTAACTTAGGTTCTTCATTTATTTAATTTATTCCTAGGTTGCATCATTAGAAAATCATAAATACTAGGGTAATTCCCCTTTCCATGTTTGTAGGAGATAAGATTCCTTCTAGAAGATGAGTTGTATTTTCTAGAACTTATCTCAATTAGTTTATCATTTCCTAGGTAGGGTTCACATGTTGTCCCATGTGTGATTAAGACACTTGGCAACATCTTATGCATTTTAGGTTTCACTCTTGCCTATTTAATCAGGCACATGTACTCTTCTAACATATCTCATATCACATAATAGAATCTCTATTTGCATGCCATTGTTGCAACACTTTCGATGTGGGTGTATTTTTCCTAGCAAAGGTCCTCCATTGAAGACTGTAGCTTCATTAGGGACACTGTGACTCCATCATTTCAACAAACATGGCTTGAGGGATCAACTATAACTCCCATTACAATGTTACCATTGATGCAAGAAGGAATGTAGAGTGGAGAAAGCTCCTTGTTTAAGGGAAGATCATGTAAAGTGAATGTAATGTTAGAGCCAACATTCACACACTTTATAATGGAGCGCTCAGGCGGGACAGTACGTGGGGGAGGCACTTCAAATTCTGCGCAGGTGGGAGATGAAGAATCAGATGAAGAAGATGATGGCGGCGGGTGGACTCACAGTTTTGGGGTCTGCCCTATTTGTGGTGGACTGGTTTCAGGGTTTGTTGGTGGTTGGCGGGAGGATTTGGCTATCTGCAGATGCCCTTCTTTCTTCCTAGGGTTGGCTATGCGTCCGTGGGGGGTCTAGTCTTTGGTTGAGGCCAGATTTGTGCTTGGCGATAGTATTCTTGTGGAGGGTCATGTTCCTTCTTCCGAGGGGTGGCCTCTTTCTCCCCTTTGGTGGGTGGACCTTCCTCCTTTGTTGGTGAAGGCAGTTTCAGGATGGGTCGGCTTCTTCTCTTATCTTGGGCCCCTGCCTTCTTATGTTTTTCTTTTTTTGCCTGGGTGTTTGGAGGCTTCCTATTTTTCTGTGGGACTGTGTGGCAGATGGCATTGCCCTGATAGGATGAGCTTCATAACTATGTATTTTAGGGCTTTTGTTACCTTTGCTTGTTCTCAGTCTGTTTCACAGATTTTTTCATAGTTTCTCTGCTCCCTCTTGGCCCCTGTTCTCTTCTAGTTTCCTTTTACTGCTTGGAGGTTTCGTTGCTTGTGTTTTTTCTATTGGGATATCTGGTGGCTATATCAACCATGACTAGGAGAGCTCTTTGTTTGTTTATCTGAGGGTTGCTTTGTTTGCTTCAGCTTCAGCTCTGTCCCTTTGATAGGAAAATGTTGGTTTCATTGTTTCTTGTCTCTCCTTGTTCCTTGAAGCGTTGTTTGTTTTATTGGGAGAGGTGCTTCTGCCATGGAGTCCTTCGGGGCCTCTTTGGGGTGCTTTCCTTTTTAGGATGGGGTCTATGTGTCTTTGTTTATTTCTTCTAACCCCTGGGTTTTGTTGCAGTGGGGTTTTATTTGTCCCTCGCCTTCTTGGTTCCATGGCTTTGCTTTTCAAGCCGCTTTCAGTGCATCCTTGGGTTATTCTGGTCTTTCCTATGGAGGTGGTCCTATCTTCTATTGAGGTGGAGATTAATGTGGCTGGAAGTGACTGTTCTCCTATAGAAGTGGAGTGGGATGCGGCTTTTTGTGCTTGGAAAAGCTGTTGGGGGGCTATTGAAGCCTTGTTTTATGGTGGTTTGGGTTTTGATGGGAACCTTCATGCTGAGCTATTTTATTTATCTTCTATGGAGGTGGAGATATTGATTTGGAAGTAGATCTTTGAGACTTTCAACCCCATGATCATTGACAGTTGCAGCTACGAGAAGCTGGGTTTTCTTTTCTATAGAGGTGGAAAGAACAAATGACTTTTGAAGGATACTGTTGGAGCTTTATGCTTTTGTGTTTACCTTTCCTATATTTTGGGAAGGGGTGCTTTGCTGGACTCTGTTACTTCTGCTGGTGGAGCTCTAATCATGATTTGTACTATGAAAAGTTGTATTGGGTTTAAGGTCCCTGTCAAAACCTTGTGTTATGGGTTGATGGTCTTGTCTATAACATTGGAGTGTAGTGGGTTGTTGGGCCCGTCAAAACCGATGAAGTCAAGATTCAAGTGATTTCTTGATGCTCTTCTTGGCAACCTGCTAGCTTGTGGCTGGTTGTTGTCTTGTTGTGTCCCTGATTTGCTCCTGGTTGTATTTTAGTTTATCCTTTGTGCAGCTTGTTCATCTTGGTGTGGGTCTGGTATCCTTGTAAGTCCTAATGGTTTTGGGTCCATTCAAAACCTGTTGTACATGGTTTCGGGTCCATTCAAAACCTTTTTTCCCCATCTATCAAAAACATTCACACACTTTATAGGAGGAATACGAGTGAATGAGATGACGTTCTCATATTCAGAGGGGGTGACATCAAAAGATGATGAAGAAAGAGTAACCAAACTAGCTGAGTGTGATGAGAAAGGATCTACACATATCTATAGCTAGCTATTTGGATTTGCTACAATTGTTTTAGAGTTCTATTTTCTACCATTGAGGTGGATAGTCCCATCATTAATGTGGTCCTGAAGCACACAATGCAAGTGAAAACATCTTTCAATGTCATGTTCGGTGACTCGATGGTATTGACAAAAAATTTCAAAGTCATACCATTGAGGCTATGGCTTAGACAATGGTTAAATCTCTAAAAAAATTATTACTTTATCTTCAATAATTTTTGTAGGATGCTATTATATGATTTTGACAATTTAGTAAAAGTTCTATTACATCTTGTAGCACTTTTATTTGATGGATCAGAGACCATGTTTTCCATAACCTTGTTCTTTCCAAATACTAATATTACTGACTAGCTATCCTAGTAAGAGTGTAAGGAAGAATCCCCATATTGGACAACTGCTTGATGGTACTCTCACAAGGAAAGACACAGATGCGTAAAGAAGGATATTTTATTAAAGTAAACTTTTCTTACAAAGAAGGAAACAAATTCCTAATAAGCACTTTTTGAACATCAAAATTGGGCAAAGGATAAGAAATTTAAGCAAATATGGCTTGATACTAGGCTATAAAATTGGTTACATTCTCATGGTTTCCCTTCTTGCATGAGATGAAATTGTTGAAAGTGATATTTGACCCAACATTGGCTTGAAAATGGTAGAGAAACTGATTAACTAGATGATCAAAGGAGGAAATGGAATTATCAAGTAGGACATGATAACATTAGATTCTAAAAGTTGACACTTGAAACCTAAATTTGAATCAATAAAATTCTACCAAAAACATATCAAAAATTTGGTCCTATCACTTAAAGGGGAAGACCTAATTCTAGGACAAACAACTGCCAAGGTGTTTAAACTAATGTAACTGTCAATTGTTTATTATAGGTTTCAACTTTCCCTTTTGAAAAATAGGAATAATAAAAATTTGAAATGCATAATTTAGGTAATTAGAAACTTAATTAAGTCCAATTAATTAAGTGGATTCAAAATAGTGTGAAAATCTAAAGATGTACACTTTTCTACACTATAATTAGATGATATAGAAATGGTCAAAAATAATTTATTTTATATATTTTAAAATATAAATATAAATATAAATGACAAGACAAAAATGAGAGGATACAAATGAATGATCCAATTAATACTTGAAAACCTATAGCCTAGAAAAAATTAAAGAAATTTTGGGACAATATAGGAGCTTTTAAAGAATGATGAGGCCCTTAGTTTGTTCTTTCAACCTTCATGACTAGTCAAATTGAGAATATTGGTTGAAGAGCATGTCCCCTTATTAGCTATGCATTTAGGACTAGGAGAAATTATAATAAAATAAATTTATAAGTATTAATCCCTAGTTCACATATTAGATTACCCTAGTGTGTATAGTAGATTGAACTAGATGAGATGATGGTCAGCAAGAGATATATGAAAGAACATGTAGAAAAAATATAATAAAGAGAATGCTACAATATTATTCAAATAAGAATCAAACATTATTGGATCAACATTACCTTTGTGGTGTAGATGTTAGAAGTGAGCATAACCAGATGCTAATAAAAATCCAATATCATGTAGCTTCAAAATGTTTCAATAATAGAAGTATGTTTCACCAAGTGCAACCAAGAGAACTAAGAGGAATGAGAAAGATTTTTTGTTGTTAGACAAGAACTAAATCAAAGAAATAGATTTTCAAAAGGATTCCTTGGAAGTTGAAAGGTTGTATCTGGATGTCAAAGGTATTTTTGGGACAAGCAAATGTTAGGTGACAATAGGTAGGTTGGTGGGAAACCAATGTTTTAATTTTGGAAATTCATGTGAAACTAGTGCATTGTGCTTGAATGTTTGTTTCAATCTAGTTTCCTATAAAAATCTCTTGAAATATAACATATGTTCTCAAGTCTACAAGAATAATCAAAACTTGATAAAGAAATTGGGTGATTTAGTGATGGAAGAGGCTAAGACTTAGACCAAAATACTCTTTAAAACCCGCTAAAAGAATAGACAATAAAACAAGCCCAAAATATAACATAAAATTATAAGAGCATAGAATTTTCTACATTACACTATCATATAACTAATACATTTTAAAATAAACTTCAAACATTTTATATCTTTTTTCAAAATTATCTATTTCTAATAAAATTTTGCTTTAATAAAAAAATTATTAGTATGCCCATTGATCCTATGTGTCCAATTGCTTGTATATTAAAACAATACTAACCTTCTTGAGACCTATAGTGAATGAGTAGGATTAAAAATAAAATAAAATAAAATGCTTTATTAAAACCTGTAATAAATGCTAGCTCGCTCTCTATCTCTCTCTCTCTATAATTTGCCGTGTTCAGATTTGAACTCAGGATAAGTAATAACAAAATTCAACCATTTTCTTCCACTAAACTACTACTGAACACATGCTAAAGCTGAAGCATCACAATAATTGATTAGTACTTTACTTGAGATAATTAAATTATATCTTGTCCATTCTTTGGTTGTCAGAGAAAAAACACTAGATTAAAAAGGAGTGTTAAAGAACCAAGGGTATTTGCGATGGGGATACAAAAAAGCATAAGATAACTCAGAAATAGAATCACTTATTGAAATATTAACTGCAATGCCAGTTTGGCACACGGTGCCATCTGGGTGCAGGAACAATCGATGGGCAAACTTGTCTAGAGGCCAAACTTGTGGAGCTGAATAGAGGCATCCTTGAGAAGCATATACCCTCCATCATACATCTCCAAACGATTGAACAAAACCGCTTTATCTATATCCTCACTGTGAAAGGATTTGCACACGAAGTAAAGCACGCAATGGGTCAGCAGCAATACTAAATCAATACCACACTGCAATACCACCACCACAATTACTCCCAACCTTATCACTTCCTGCCGCTCTCTATACGCTGAATAGCTCTGAACGCCACCAATAATACCCATAACTAGCACGTACAGAAGAGTCAAGGCTAACGCTGTGACCCGCTTTCCTTTGATAAGCTGCCTGCTCTTCTTCATGGCCTCCAGTCCGTATAACCTCTCCTCTACCACACACAACACGCTGGCAACCTGCCACACTATGGAGATATACACATGGAAGGAGAGAGCTACGATGACAATGGCAAGGAACCCGATCACAAGAGTCGCATTGTTCAGTCCCACCACTCTGCCTACCAATACCCACAAAAGCAGGGCTCCTACAGTGCCCACGTAATATACAAAAACAATGAAGAAAAACCAGAGAAATGTGAGCATGACCCGCTTCCACACCCTGGGCACGAATAAACGATGCTCATAACCTGGGTGTAAGACAATTATTTGCCTGTGTAGACGGATGCCGCTGTGTACACCACTGCCGACGTGGACATAAGCAACGAGAAGCCATAAACAAGGGTTATGTACACCGCAGTCAACAGCAAAAGCTCCGCAATTTGCAGGCGCAAGCTATGCCTAACGTTTTCTGCGGAAGGGCTTGACGCATCTATGCCCAATATTAATACGTTGTTCATCATAATTTTGCTGAGGAGGGGCTTCGAGATTAAACTGTGGCCGAGGATTACGAAGGAAAGGGGCAGCACAAGGGTCAAGGCGATGGCTCCCAGGACTTTAGCCGCACGACGTATGATTTTGAATGCCTCTCCCACGATTCCGAAGGCGTCCATTAACTGGAATTTTCCCGCTTCTACATACATCTTTTGATTAACTGGAAAACAGAGTGTGGAAGGGATGTGCAGGTGGTGACGATATAGATAGTGTTGCATTGGAGAAAGAATAAATGGGAGTGTTTTTTGTTCTTCAGTTGCTTGCCCAGATTAGGACATTGACTTTTTTGAGTTGAAGAAAAGTTTTACAATGAGAAAATATTAAATACACCATCACAGAGCACACCATGTTGCTACTGGCAAAATAATCGTTATTTGTGTCAATTGAACAAGGGTCGCTCAGATAAAGTGGGTTTTAATACATGCAACCCTGAGAGGATCAAGGCAATTGACCCTACATTTTAGGAAATTATTTCTCCTTTTAGGTTGGCAATACACGTTAATGGGTTGAAAATAAACATTAAAAGTTTGTAATAAAAGAGGAGACAAATAATAATTTATTATGAGTTTAAAAATGTAGTGAATAGTGTCTCATCAGCTAGCTCTCCATAATTAATGGATTAAATACATGATGAATCTTCTATGTGTTATGAATTACAATTCTTTATTAATTAGCTTATCAAATTGAATTAATATTTATGATATTTTTTTCTAGATGTATATAATTGTTATTATATGGAGAAAATTGTAAATAAATAAAAAGGATGTAGATCAACAATACAAGTTTATTTAGCTATTAAAAATCAATATATGTATAGAATTGATATCCAAACTATAAAAATATAAAGACACTTGTTATACCCACATATGTCCATGGCTTCAACTCAAGCTATTACTTGGTTAGAGATTTTATATTTAACAATATAGATGCAATAACTAGTAAATACCTAAAATTGACCATTTGATCAACTTACCCTAAATCATCTAATTCTAATTCCTTTATCTTTATTAAATAATATTACATTATTTAATTAATATCGTCTATCTCTATCGTCATCCTAATCTATTTTATCCTATTCTTCTAAAATCATAGCCTAAGATAAAAAATTAATTTAATTATTTATTTAACCTTACCTTATATCCCATTCTATGCAAAAGACTGAAATAAATAAATTTCCTCTCACATGTCACATCCTCCAACTTTTCATGTTAACTCTAATCTTCACATAATTCACTCCCTAATCATGTGGACACACTTAATCCTTGATTAAGTGGCCCAATCTACTCCAAATCACCACAAAATCTTCCCCTTCGCATTGGACCTTAAATGCTCTCCCTTTTCGAAAGAGAGCCTTATATACTTAGGGGCATGTGTCTTCCTTTTAAAATATAATAAAAAGGAATTTTTTCCTCTTTGATTAAGAAGACATGAGTTTCCTTTATGAGGCGCCTTACACAAGGTGCTTCATAGCACCCTTATTCCTATCAACTCATCTCATTATGCCACTTGGCACATTAATCCTATGCTTTGAGAGATCACCTTTCATCTCCACCCTTGATCCCAAGATCAAATCTCAACTTTTCATCCTTTTGCTCCCTAATCTATGTAATCCAACACTTAGTCATTTTCATAATCTCAGACAAATTTCACTCAAGAACCATTATGCTGCCAAAATCATTATGTGAGCTCACATCAAACATATTGAATCAACCATCATGGGAACATCAATACAATAGGACATTTGACATTGTTTTAGATTGCTAAATTCTATGTTGTCAAGTATCTTTTAGCCCAATCTGAGTATTTTTCTTATTATTTGTGTTATTTGTTTTTAGATAGTTAAATCATTCACTTTGGAATAAATTCATGCACACATTTCTAGCATGCTTGATGGGACCCGTGTCATGGGTCTACTAATCAAAATTTAGTTTTTTATTATTTTTCACATATGCGGGCTCAGAAAGGTGAATACATTTCTATTTAGGTGAATGCATTCTCTAAAAAGGTGAAAAAAACTATAAAAAGGAAAATATACAAATTAGAATTATATGTTCATAGAAAGACAAATATAGAGAAATAAAAAAAAATCCTTCTCCCACCTAGGTGAATTTGACCTTGTATAGGCAAATGAATTGATGGAAATTTTATATAAGTACTAAGGTGAATGTAAAAACTCTAAGGAAAATTAGCGACTCCTGAAGAGAAACATAAAATTATGGAAAAGAAAAATGTGTGACTTTTGAGGTGGCTTTGCAATGTTCTTAAGTGAATCTATTAGGTATAAAATCATTTTAATCCTAGTTCATTAGTCAATTCTTTCACATTTGGGTACTAACCCACTGACTTGAATTGCATGTGATCATGTTAATTATCTCCTCGTAGCCCTTATTAGTTGAAGACTAGTGGATTGTAAACACTTAATGTTGCTATTTGTAGGCCCACAACCAAAGACTATTTTTATCACTAATCTAGGAACATTTTAATTTATTAAAGTGTCAGTTAACCTTGTTTGGCATTCTCATGGTCCTCTATTGACATATGTTATCCTATTGCACCTTTTAGTGAGCTTGGAGATCAAAAACCATGGATTAACCTAAGTCTTGTTGTGTATATCTTAGGAGTTCTAGCTATATATATGATCTATCTTTGTGCTTTGTGTGAGTCTATAGATAAAAAATGTCTAGCATATCCTACCCTCTATGAGTTATACTTGGGGATTTCATCTCCCTAAGAGATTGCCTCAACCATGTGAATCAATTGGGTATGGAAAGGGGGAGAACAAAATGTGTACCCTAGTCTAGTCATGTCATGTCTATCGAAGCTTCAATGTTTGGGTGATATGAAACTACAAGTGCAAGCTTGGTCTAAATGACCTAGAGGACATTCCCACCCCATTCTCATGATCAACTAGTATTCAAAAATATTCCTGCACATATCCTCTTAGTATTTAGAGAATGCACTAGATCACCTTTTATTAGCCTAGCTTAGGACCATTCAACCATCAATTAATGTGGTGCAAGGGATGCATATCATACCATAAATTTACTCATATTGTACCTTCATGTACTAAGATAAAGATTATTAAGGTATTGGCCATCTAGCCACCATTGGTAAGAAGTCCTTCACCCTTGTGGTTTGTGATCTCTATCTATCTAGCCACCATGAGATGATATTAGCTTAAATAGTAGGCTTACATTGATTGTCAAACCCACTTGACTAATTAAAGCTTTTTTTATTTGACATGTCTTATTTTAATAGACTTGTGAATTTGTTTTCTCAATCCAATCCATGTCATTCATCTTGTTTTTGTATTCATCGTCTCCACTTCTTCTACCATCTATCCATCCTAGCTAGTCAAGTGAATTCACCATGTCCCTAGTAAAATCTACTAATCCTTAAGAAAATCCACTTCTTACCCATCCTCTATTGTATGCTAGTCAAACAAGTCCATCCCAAGCTTAAGAAAATCTTCTTGTCCTTAGGTGAATTCACCTTGTCGATACATGAATCCACCCTCACAAAAACCCTATGTATATTGTTAGATTGATCTAATGTATTTTTTAGTGAATATGTATTCATATAGATTAAATTTCCCTATATTTAGGTGAACTAGTTTGTCTCACCTTCATTCATCACCAATCTAAACAATGTTTTACAATAGATCAGTGAATGTGACCTACCTTTTAGTGAAAAAACATCCCCTAATGTGAATTGAACCTATCTATAGGAGAATTCATTCCCATTTGAAGTCAACTTTTCATCATCAAAATTGTTTTCATCTCCAATTAAGTATTCTACAACATTTTTAGGAAAATTTGTACAATTTTAAGAAAATTTGTATCAAGTGGAATCCTTGACTTGATTAAGTGAATGCACTATGTGTTGAACTAAATTCATTCCCTATACAAAATATAAAGAGAAAACTATTAGGTCCTAACATTAGCCAATGTATTCTTGTGCCTAAATTTGCAAATAAATATTTTATCTAGTTCATATCCAACCCAAAATGATCACTTTCATCTCATTGACCAACATCAACTTAGTAAAAAAACCATCCTCTTAGAACAAGAAGTTAAGAAACCACCTCTAATTAACATCTAGACAATCTAGTATCACATATCCAATCATAGAAACTTAATCAAGATCCTAAATCCTAATTAAACTATCCATCATGATGCTTTCTTGGAAACTTAGCCTATCCCAATTTAGTAATCCCTCATTCAAATTATTTGTACTTGAGCCAAAGGAATAGTTTTCGTTTATATATCCTCTTACTTGAGAATTTAACATATCTCAAGTAGGAAATCCATCCAAATGAACTTTTACATAGGATCTCAACCATAGTTGAGAACATGCTATCAATTTTTCATCCCAACAATCACCCCGTTAGTTTAACTAGTAGTTAAAATTAGAAGATCCTCTCACCCTATTTTCAAAATTATCCTAATCTAACCTTAAACCAAATCCTAATATGAGCTTAATATAGATCCTAATCAAAGATTCATCTAAATCTTGATTTGAGCTTCAATAAACCCACATCTAAGATCTAATATTGAAACAAACATGTTAATATCCCTTCTTCCACATTCTTCTAATCCATCCCATTAAAGTAATCATCTTTTATTATCTCTTTATTTCCACGCAGATCCAATTCAATATAATGAATCTCTATCCTCCTACAACAAGACAACGAAAATTTCATGACCAATAATTTTTTTATTGTAAAGCTTAATAGGATCTCGGATCCCTTGTTCATGGGAACATAACCCTTTACCCTTAAATTTTATATTCTTATGTAGAGTTTGATTAGTATTAGATATTAATTATGTTTAAAACATGAGACATAGTCTTCATTATTGTGTAACCAAGATGCTTTGGATGATTCAACCTACTCTTTTGATAAATAACCATATTTGAAAAAAGTGATAAAGTCATATTGGAGGGTGGATCATTTCTTATTCTTTTCCATATTGGGATGATCATGAGATTTTTTTGATAGAGGTAGCTTTCAAATGTGGAAAGCATCTTGGATTTAATATTTGCTACACCATTTTTCTATGATCTTGGCTTTGGTAATAGGAGGTCAATTAGATGAATTGGATGGGGCACCTCTTTGATTAATGTATGATGATTTTGTTGGGGTGATAGTTTTACAACTTCTATGACTAGGTAGTGGTTTGATTTTTATAATTTGTGCTCCAAATTTTATAATATTGAAAAGGGTTTGAATTTATGAGAATTGTGATTTTAATGCCTTTGTGGTAGAATTTAAGAAATTTAGAAAAGTGGAAAAAAATACTCTCATGGAACATATCTATGGGAATCTTAGAAGAATATTGTATGGAAGATCGAGATTGAAAATATGATAAAGGGTGCCATTATAATAGGTCCACTATAGATATGAAAACAAATGGTGCATTTGGTCTCTCTTTTTGCATTATCATAGAACTTAATTATGACAATATTCGATATTCCAAGGTTGTTTTTGTGTATCTAAGAAGTCTAACTAGTCATAAAACACAAAGATTAAGCCAAAAAATACTATCTATAAGTATGCTTTTGATAATAGGCTTGGTGATTATGGCTTCAATATGACATGGGTGATTTTAGAAACGATAAAAAGTAGGATTGTTATGAGAACTAAATAGCACATGACTATTTAATTTTAAATAGGTCATAAGTGCTTGAAATTGTAAGGGGTTGATTCCTTTAGGAACCCTTGACTCCTTCATGACTTGGTTTAATATGTCTTGATGTTATGTGAAGTTGAAAATATATAGGATTGATATCTATGTTGGATTCTTATCAACTTCTACAATAAGATCATGCATGTCTTTAGGACTAGGCAAAGGGGTTGTTGAGACCATAACCTATCCTCGGAGTTTGGTTACAACAAACCTAAGAAACTTGATTTTAATGGTATTTATACATATTAGAGGGAGGTTGATTGATGTTGCTTAGGATTGAATTTTACTCAATGGATGCTTTATGATAATAGATATTATAATTATGATTTTTTTATCTTGAGTTTTTCTTAGAGGAAGACTAAACTTGATCATGCTTCAAAAAAATCATTAAAGTAAATTTCTAGTGAACTTGCATTAGGTGAAGATGAAAGTGTACATTCAATCTTAATCACATGTTGATCTATTAAATCTTAGATATTATTTTTAAACTTTAGTCATTTGTTGGTGGTATGCCCTTTGACCTTATGATACTCACAATATTTGTGATATTTATGCTATGTTTGTACTTATCTTCATCAAAATGCTTAGTAAGTGTCCAAAGGTAATCATATTGTCTTGTAAAATATTTTTGAATACTTCTTCCAAAGGTTCTCCAAAGGGGACTGTGTATTGTCATTTCTTAAGTTGTTGCTTGGGTTGGTCTATAGGTAGAACAGTGTTATACATATGTTTTGGACCAATTGGATAATTTTTGTTCAATTCTTCCATATTGACTACATTTTTGTTTTCTGCAGATATATTTTTTCTTTCCATTTTGATTGTTGTTTGAGATTTGTGCAAAGAATTAATCAAACCTTTAGCAATCAAAATATTTATATTTAATTTAAAACTAATTGACACATTATTTTTCAAATATAAACCATTATTAAATATAGATAATTAAAATATATATATAGAACATTTAGAAGATTAACACAAATACACATATAATTTCCATAACTCTATGCATAATTTATTAGTAATAGAATCCTTGAGTATGATTCAACAATGATACTCCCTCTGAAATGTCCCATAACTCTATGATACTAGAATTCTAACTAGACTTATATCCGGTATTACTACAAGTCTAGTACTTGTCATGTTGCTTCTGGTTGCTGCAATGGTTTTTTCGGTGCAAGAGAAATAAGCACAGAGACGTTATGGGAGAATGGGAAATAGAGTATTGGCCTCGTAGTTTTAAGTACAAAGAATTGCATACTGCAACCAAGGGCTTCCGAGATGATCAAGTTTGGGCTGTGGAGGTTCCGAACAGGTGTACAAGGGAGTGCTCCCCACAAATGGCCAGGACTTTGCTGTAAAATCCATCTTTAGAGAGAGAATAGATTTTAGAGATGAGATGCAGAAAGAACTCATGTTAGGACTGAGTTGCTGCAATCCTCAGGCAGAGGCGAGACCTACCATCAGACAGGTACTGCGGATGATTGAAGGGGAAGCGTCTCTTCCCAGTTTAGATCCATATAAGATGAGTGTAGGGAGTAGTAATTTATATCCAAGTACAGGAGTATCTTTTTCCTTGACTTCTAGAGGGACGATAGTGAAGAGTCTCAGCAAAATTAGTCTATCATTTAGTAGAGCTTTCCTTCTCAGATTATGTCTGGTCTTGTTGACCAGAGAATCTCGTATTGACAAATCTACAAATCTACTATGCTAAAGTTTGGAGCTTGCTATGAAAGCCTTTTTATGGTCGCCTATGGGAAAAGAAGGCTTGTATTTTGAGGAGAGCTTCATCATTGTAGAATTCATATAGGGGTGTGTGTTCATGTTGGTACTAGTCAATACAATATGATATTGCAAGTTATGGTTTATAGTACAAATGTAATTATCCTAAAATAGTTTGGTAGTGCCAAAATTTTGATAAGGATCATAATTAGTAATATATTTGACATGATGAATATAAAATGAAGTATCTTGAATAGTTTATTAAAATCCACTCAGGTTATCATAGAGTTCATCGCAAGGAAAATATCCTAGCTCCCATGTCTAGCCATTCTATCATAAAACTTAATAGGCTCTAGATCCTTCGTTCTATGATTTTGAGTATAATATTTGCTACAACATTTTTCAATGATCTTGACCTTGGTAGTAGGAGGTCAATTCGCCAAAGTAGATGGGATGTATTTTGGATGAATGTATGATTTTATTGGGGCGATGATTTGATTTTTAGAAAAAAAAAATTAAAATTTTATAATATTGAAAAGCGTGTGAATATATGAGAATTGTGATTCATGGAAGAATTTAAGATATTGATAAAATATGGGACGAATAAATTGCATGGAATTTATCCACATGAATCTTAAAAGAATGTTGTATGGAAGATCAAGATTGACAACATGACAAAGGGTGTCATGTATAGTAGGTCCACTCTAGATAGGAATGTCAATTTGTGCATTTTGTCTCTATTTTTGCGTTATCATCGAGCTTAATTATCTCAATATTTTATTTTGAGGACTTTTTTGTGTATCCAATAAGTCTAACTAGTTGTAAGTTACAAAGATTAAGCCCAAAACCATTATCTGTAAGTGTGCTCTTGATATTATGTTTTGTGATTATGGCTTCAATATGAAATGAGTGATTACAAAAAGGATAAAGAGTTGGAATGTTATTACGACTAAAGATGATATGATGGTTTAAGTTTAAATGGGTCATATGTTTTTGGAATTGAGAGGGGTTGATGTCATTAGAATTCCTTATCTCCTCCATGACTTGATTTAATATGTCTAGATGAATATTATGTGATTTGAGAATATCTGGAATTGATATCTATGTTGGATTCTTCTCAAGGTGTTCAATAAGATCATGTCTTTAGGAGTAGGCAAGGGGATCTTGAGACCATAACCTATCCTTAGATTTTGGTTACAACACAACTAAGGAACTTGATTTTAATGGTATTTATACATGTGAAAGGGAGCTTGATTGATGTATCTTACGATATAATCTTACTCATAAGATGCTTTATGATCATAAGTATATTATGATTATGATTGTCTTATCTTGATTTTTTCTTAAAAGAAGACTAACCTTAATCATACTTTAAAAATTCATTGTAATAAACTTTTAGATAAACTTTCAGATAACCTTCATTAAGTGAAGATGAAAGTGTGCATTCAATCTCAATCTCGTGTTGACCTATTTAATATTAGATATTATTTTTAAACTTCAGTCATTTGTTGGTTATGCCCTATGACCTTATGATATTCACAATAATTGTAATCTTTATAGCATGTTGGTTTAGACTTCAGTGAAAGCCTTAGTAAACGGAAAGGTAATCTATTTTCTTATAAAATCTTTTTAATACATTTTCCAAAGGTTTGCCAAAAGGGACTATGTATTGCAATTTCTTAGGCTCTTGTTTGAGTTGATCTATAGGTAAAACAATGTCATGTTTGTTTTGTACCACTTGGATAATTTTTGCTCTATTGTTTCAATATTGACTACATTTTTTTCTTATGCGAAACATGGCAGACTTAGTAAGTCACAGAATAGTGCTTCCAATAGCATTGACATCACTTCTTCTAAGCTTTTACTTTGGTCTAGAACAACGTATATGAGACATATGATAAAATCAATTTATGATAGATTACAGGTTTAAACTGAGGGCTGAGCTGCAAGACTTCCATAGGTTGCAGTCTCAGAAAATGATAGGATGTATTTTATTTATTTATTTCTCTTTTCTTTTATTTTTACATATATTTTTAGAACTTGTTATTTATATGTGTAAAAAATAGGCCCAAAACACTATAAAAATCATTGTAACAGCTACTGCAAATAAGATAAAATAGGGCAAAAATAGAGCATAACCAGAAATATGTATTTGAAAAACAATAATATATTAATCAGACTTGCTTACAACCATCCAATGCTTTCTAACATGCCTTCTAAAAACTACACTACTTGTGCAAAATACATATTTATAGATGCAATACAAAATTTGGAAACTCCTTTTTTCTAGAATATTCTACATCTTGAATGTTCTACTCAAAATCTGGACTATTCTATGGAAGACTCTAGAAAGTATCATCTTCCTAATATCTTTGGATAGTTCTAGACAATCTTAACTTCCTAACATCCCCCCTTAAGATTGGATAGAATATTACAAAGATTTTACAAACAAGGGGAAAAAAGATACAAAGGAGAGGGGAACATTATAACACTATCCCCCCTTAATGTTCACCTTTCGAATCCAAATTGCTTCCTTTCCTACATCTTTTGCTGCTCTATATTTTGCTCCACAAGAAGACAATGATGTAGTAGTTTTCTTTTTGCTGCTCCATGTAATTGGACTTAACCCAAGATGAAAATCATAGCCTCCAACAAATTTTTGGTCATTTATATCACCACCCCAGTCTAAACCATATTCTTCTTTCATAGCTCGCTCCCATTTTTTCTTCCCTCTAGCTTGCTCATATGAAATTGGATCATCAACCTGTAATACTTTGGCCATAAAAGCACTACCATTCCTTTCTTGAAGTTTTGATTCTTACCCATATATATCGTTAACGCTCCTTATCTTTTGTTTAGCTAAAAAGTCTTCTTCTTCATCGTCACTACCTGCAGAAAATGGCTGGTCAAAAACATTAGTTGTTTCATTTTCAATGATATTTTCATCATTTGTAGAAGTGCACAACTCATCCTCATCAATGTAGTCTCCATTTCTTTCTAAAATATCTAAAAAATGAGAAGCATTTGTTGTTGTAGAGTGAGAGGGAGTGGCTGTAAGTTGTGAATGCTCATCAAACTTCACATCTCTACTAACAAAGACCTTGTTTGTTGTCAAATCATATAACCTATAAGCCTTTGATTCTTCATTATAACCCATAAACAAACACTTATGACTCTTTGGTTCTAGCTTTTCCCTTTTTGCATCAGGAATGTGTGCCCAAGCAATACGCCCAAATACTTTAAAATATCCAATGTGAGGTTTCTTACCACTCCATGCTTCTTCAGGGGTGATATTTGTGAGAGATTTAGTGGGGATTCTATTTATAATATGTGCAGCACAAGAAACAGCCAAACCCCAAAATTTATTATGCAAACTTTTAAAATGCAACATACAACGAGTTATTTCTAAAAGAGTTCTATTCATTCGTTCAACCACCCCGTTTTGTTGAGGAGTATAAGGAACTGTTCTTTGCACCTTAATACCATAATTTTCACAAAATGACTCAAATGCATAATTGCAATATTCACCCCCATTATCCATCCTTAAACATTTAATTCTTTTGCCACTTTGATTTTCAACTAATGCCTTAAACTTTTGAAACACTTCAAACACTTATTTTTTCCTTTCAAGAAAATAAACCCATACTCTCCTGTTGTAATCATCAATAAAAGTGAGAAGGTACCTGGCACCTGAAAGTGAAGGATATTTTGGTTCACATAAATCACTATGAATGAGTTGCAGCGGATGATTAGCTCTCCATGCTTTACCTGAATTAAAAGGATCTCAATGATGTTTCTCTAACACACAACCTTCACACACACCTTCACAAGCTGAAATTTTTGTTAATCCTCTAACCATATCCATTCTAACCATATCTTGTAATTTTCTATAATTTAAGTGTCCAAGTCTAGCATGCCAAAGTTTTGACATATAATCAGTCTGAGCAATAAAAGCATGAGAGAGTGTATATTTATCGTCAACAAACCCCACAAATTTAAATAGATTCTCTTCATGGTCAACTCTACCAGTAGCAATTATATTGCTTGAGTTTTTTCTATTTCTAATAATAACTTGATCAGCAGTGACAACAAACTCATATCCAGCTTGAACTATTTTATATATTGAAATAAGATTCACCCCTAATCCTTCAACCAGTAAAACATTTTTCAAAGACCCATTTGTTACATTAACAGTCCCTATTCCTAAAATTGGAAGTTTCATTTTATTGCCAATAGAAATTTCTTGATCTGAATTCTTCCCTTCATAAAAATCAATAAGCAAAGATCTATCTCCAGTAATGTGATAAGATGCTCCTGAATCTAGAATCCATTCTTTATTAAAATCTGAAGCAAAATAACCCCCTTTAATAGTGGATTTACCCTTTCCTTATTTTTGAAAGGACATAGCCAAAAAGCTATTTGTATCCATCTTGCCATCATTAAACCTTTCTTACTTGGGCTTATATTGCTACCTTTCATTGTCCCTCTTCTTCAAACAAAATTTCTCCATATGATTCTCACCCCCACAATACCTGCAAATAATGGGCTTTCTTCCAACTTGCTTTTCTGCACCATCATTTCTAGAAAAATGGTTAGAACCTTCATTATTTTTAAATTTATCATTTCTTTTCCAATTCTTCTTTCCATCATTTCTAAAAAATTTATGTTTGGTTGTATATGCATGATTCTTCTTAATATGTCCTTCTTTAATAAGCTGAACTTCTTCATCTAAGATAGACTTGCAAAATTGATCAAAAGTTTGCTGGGGGGTATTGGGATTTAGTTGAAGAACCCTTTTCCTTGATTCCTTAAATGCTTTATATGGCTAGGGAAGCTTACTTTCAACCATTGCAATTAACTGAAAATCATTTTTTGCATATTCAGCACCTATTTTTTTTAGCTGAGCATTTAAAAAAGTAACTTCATTGAAGTAATCAGACATGTTTTCAAAACCAGATGGATCTAAATTCATCATTTTTTCTTCTATACTAAACATGCTAGCAATGTCTGCATCTTTATAATCTTTTTTCTAAATTCTCTCACAACTCTATTGGATTACAACATCAACAAATCTTCTATTCAGATTGGAGCTCAAAGTTTTACCAATAATACCTCTAGCTTGCTCCAACTTGCATTTTCACAACTCCTTTTCTCTATCATTTTGTTGAGGTTCCCCAATTTCTTTATTCACTATCCTCCATAAAGCCTTCTCTCTTAGAGCATTCTTGATTGCAAACTTTCAATCTGCAAAACCACTTCCATCAAAGATAGGCAAAACTTTATTTGAAGAACCCATGTTAGCAAAAAAAAAGCCTTCAAACAAATCTAGCA
Source organism: Sequoia sempervirens (assembly GCA_007258455.2). Classification (NCBI taxonomy): domain Eukaryota; kingdom Viridiplantae; phylum Streptophyta; class Pinopsida; order Cupressales; family Cupressaceae; genus Sequoia; species Sequoia sempervirens. Next base: position 326,489,561 of record VDFB02000008.1, read on the forward strand.
ATACTCTAGCAATATAACAGCCCTGCAACCAAATATCACTCCAATAATATATCAGCCCTACAAACAAACCATTTCCAACAATATATTTTCCTGCAGCAAAACCCTCTAGCAATATTTCTAGCCGAGCCTCTAGATGAATCTCCAGCTGAACCTCTAACTAAACTTGGCTCTGATACCATGTAAAAAAAAGCCCAAAACACTATAAAAATCACTGTAACAACTGCTGCAAATAAGATAAAACAGGGCAAAAACATAGCATAACCAGAAATATGTATTTGAAAAACAATAATATATTAATCAGACTTGCTTACAGCCATCCAATGCTTTCTAACATGCCTTCTAAAAATTGCACTGTTTGCTTATACACAATACATATTTATAGATGCAATACAAAATCTGGTTTTCTAGAATATTCTACATCTTGAATGTTCTACTCAAAATCTGGACTGTTCTATGGAAGACTCTAGAAAGTCTCATTTTCCTAACATCTTTGGATAGTTCTAGACAATCTTAACTTCCTAACAATATGTATCTACAAATTAAATAAACAGATATAATTTCATGGTTGTCCAGACATATAAGACAAGTAAAATAAAAGGAGGCATAAATTTTCAAGTGAATATGTTTTTCGTTGACACACCATTCATTTATATGTTTATATGTTTCTCCATACATAGAAATGTAATTACAAAACTATGAGAACATGAAATAGAATACAAGGGAAATCAACGTTGCAGTGTGTCAAATTCATTTATATGCATATATGTTTCTCCGTACTGAAAAAATGTAATTACAAAGCTATGAGAACATGAAATAAACACAAGGGAAATCAACGTTGCAGACATCCATTTTTCTCATATATTTTTCTTGGTAACTGTTCAGTCAATCGATGCAAATGTATGGATATATTCTTTTATAAATAACCAAAACATAATATATGCACCAACACCACAACACACAATTTCCATAACTCTATGCATAATATGCTAGTAATGCCATGATACAATGGAAAAAGAATAGTCCGCATACAATACCCTTGCTGCACAGTCAGACTATACTTGTACAGTGCCAAGTGGACTCAAACGATGGCAACACCCCACTTTGTCATGGTGATGTGATATACATAATCACAGGAGTCTCATTACGATGAGTCAAATTGTATAGCATAAAAATGCTGATTACAGATCTCATGCATATATAAGCTAAATAAGAATGTTCATTAAATAAAAATGTTCATTACTGATCCCCAGCGGTGATTAGCTGGAGAAGATCACTGCAAATTGTTGTGGCTGAAGTTGTTCTGAAGAAGGCTACCAGGAGGATGCGGCAAGCACTGATCACGTTGTTGATGAAGTAGTTGTGAATCAGGAGGTGAATGCTACGAATTATGATCCAGATGTTGCAAAATTTCATGCCAATCCAACTTGAGAATAGTAGAATAAAATTGATCCCAATCCCCTTGTTCCTGAAATTGTTGTAAGCAACTGCTCAAAACATTCTGAGTAGATTGGGAATTGTGACCCATTTCTTGAAATTGTTGTTCACCACACCCAAAAACATTGTGAAGAGTGGTGGAAGAAGAATTCAACAAATTATGGTCCAGATCCACTTGTTGCTGGAAATGATCCGTAGGAGGGAAATGATCCACTTGTTGTTGAAATTGGCATGGACCATCAAAGAAAAGACCATCTTGTGCTTTCCAAGATTGTTCTTCCGGCTGAAAATGACCCGGAAAGGCAATAGGAGGGAAACGATCTAATTGTTGTTTAAATCGCACTGGACCATCAGGGAAGAGATGAGCTTTTCCTTTCCAAGATTGTTCTTCCGGCTGAAAATGACCCGGAAAAGCAATAGGAGGGAAACGATCTAATTGTTGTTTAAATCGCACTGGACCATCAGGGAAGAGATGAGCTTTTCCTTTCCAAGATCGTTCTTGCTGCTGACAGCGTGGATTACCAACAGGATAACATTGTGGTGCTTGTAAGTTCACGTCCCTACCCATTTTTCCAGCTGCTGGGTCTAAATATTTCAACTTGGATAGCTGAGGCTGAGGCGAGACGAGCCCTGCAGGTTTGCAGAACGAATTACAAAGAAGCAGTCATATATTCTGCGCATTTTGGTTACTTGGAAACAAATAAAGTAAAAAGTATCTTAAAACTACTCCGGAATGCATGTAAATTTTGAGCAACGAATATACTTCACAGAAATTGAGATCTAATTTGAATGTACAATATCGGTTAGAAACATCTGAAATCACCAAGCTTTCTAATTATCATCCGCACCTATGTATGTAGTGGAAGGCCCTGGTCTTTCATGACCATACTCAGAAGGAAAAGAAACGGGAGGACGTTGCGTGTTCGAAACATCATACCCACTTCCTCCTCCTGCATGGCTTTCGGACATTCTACGAAATTCGAAAGACAAAAGAAATGAGTTTGCATTAAAGAAGAAGAAGAAGAAGAACAATAATAATAATAAGGAAGCTTACCGCTTTTCTTGTATTGGCGAAACCGCTGAAGGAATACCATTTGCAAGAAAATCAAAGGCTTCCGCATATGCCTTTTCAAATTCTTCTGTTAAAATCACAGGTAAATTCTTCAGGACATTGAGATATATGTCGTACAAACTTTGAATGTACAATATTTGTTAGAAACATCTGAAATCACCAAGTTTTCTAATTATCATCCGCACCTATATATGTAGTTGAAGGCCCTGGTCTTTCATGACCATACTCGAAAGGAAAACACACGGGAGGACGTTGCATGTTCGAAACATCATACCCACTTCCTCCTCCTGCATGGCTTTCGGGCGTTCTACGAAATTCGAAACACAAAAGAAATGAGTTTACATTAAAGAAGAAGAACAACAACAACAATAATAATAATAAGGACGCTTACCGCCTTTCTTGTACAGGCAAAACCGGTGAAGGAATACCATTTGCAAAATAATTCAAGGCTTTCTCATGCGCCTTTTCAAGTTCTTCTATTAAAATCACAGTTAAATTCTTCAGGACATTGAGATATATGTCGTACAAACTTTGAATGTACAATATTTGTTAGAAACATCTGAAATCACCAAGTTTCTAATTATCATCCGCACCTATTTTTGTCGTGGAAGGCCCTGGTCTTTCATAACCATACTGAGAAGGAAAACACACGGGAGGACGTTGCATGTTCGAAACATCATACCCACTTCCTCCTCCTGCATGGCTTTCGGACGTTCTACGAAATTCGAAAGACAAAAGAAATGAGTTTGCATTAAAGAAGAAGAAGAAGAAGAACAATAATAATAATAAGGACGCTTACCGCCTTTCTTGTACAGGCAAAACCGGTGAAGGAATACCATTTGCAAAATAATTCAAGGCTTTCTCATGCGCCTTTTCAAGTTCTTCTGTTAAAATCACAGCTAAAATTCTTCAAGACATTGAATTATCAAAAGAAAGCATCGTGTCAAACTTCATTCTGCTCCAAAACATTAAAGAAAAAGAACAAGGAAAAGAATCTCACAACACTGAACATGTTACTACATTAGAAAGAATTGCGTGACAGTCTCTAGAAATAAAAAATCCAATTTGGCTACACTTACCTGATCTGCGGGCTTTGGTACGTCCTGGGGGACGAAACTTGTATTTGAAGACTGGGGGACGAAACTTTGTATTTGAAGACGGGGGGACGAGACCTGTATTTGTATTCCTTAACCATCCTGTTGAAAATTAATTTTGCTAAGCAAAAGAAATTATGAAACAATTATGAACAAAGATTTCATGGGGATGCCATTTTCTTTCAGATTCAGTGTTGTACTTATAGCCCCGAATTCCTCAGGACGGACAGTGCATGCGGTCCAATCCACGTACAATGAATTTGCATTTGACACGTCTACGAAATATAATTTTGTACGTTCGGTGTACATGCAATGGTGAGTTAAGTCTATCAGTGAAGCGAAGTTATGTATTATACATGCCATTGCCATCGATGCATCAACATGCATGCTGCATGGACGGATGCACGTGCATATACGAAACTCAAATCATTTCCATTTTTAGTTTGTTTTTATCTCTTTCAAATATGAAAATAAATAGTTTATTCAAGTTAATAAATCTAATCAAATTTTAGTTCTAATAATAGATTAATATAAAATATTGTATATAAATTATTTTAAGGAGTATAGACTTTTAAATACTAACATATATGTCCAAAAAAAAAATTGATTTTTGAGTTTTGTTTTAATTATGTTCATTTCATCTTGATTTTTAAATGTTTTTTGCATTATATTTTGTACTCAATTATTATGGGTGAAAGTGATTTAGCATATCTATTTTTACCACTCTATATGATAATATTTGTCATATTTTTTTTGGTAATCCAGGGGTGTCCTCACAATTCAGCCCAACAAGCTCGCAATTCAACCCAACATGTTCCCTTTATAGGGTGAGCTGAGGTGAGACTAGTCCCCTAGGGATGCACTACCACTTCATATGATAATATTTGTCATATTTTTTTGGTAATCTAGAGGTGTCCTCACGACTTAGTCCAACGTGTTCCCTTTATGGGGCGAGTTGAGGCAAGACTAGTCCCCTAGGGATGCACTACCACTACATATGATAATATTTGTCATATTTTTTTTGGTAATGAGTGAGCTGATGCGAGACTAGTCCCCTAGGGATGCACGCAATAGGCCATAAACCATGTGCATCGAGTAAGCTCGGGCCTCAAAGTCGAGCCTGGAACCTATGGGGAGCAAACCCACGACCCAAGCCAACTCCACTACCCATGCGGACTCGATAATATTTGTCATATTAAAACATATGATAGAGGTAGATTTCATATCAATAAAATGACTAATTAATCTTTTTCTCTCCACACATATCTATGTAAGTTAATAAATCTAACCAAATTTAAATTCCAATAATAGAGCTAAGATAAAATATTGTATATAAATGTTTATAAAGAGTATAATTTTCTAAGTATTTTAATGTTTGAGTTTTGTTTTACTTTTAAGTTTTCTCTTCTTTTAAACTTTCATTTTAATTTTATTTTAGATTTTTTTTTCTAAAAATATGAGAGAAATTTTTGATGGCCAAATTTTATATATGAAAATAAATGAAATATTTTTTTAGTTTATATAAGTTAACAACTCCAATCACATTTAAATTTTAATAATAGAGATGAGATCAAATATAATATATATTTTTTACAAATAATATTAAAACTTATAAAGAAGATAATTGATTTTAGTTTTAAGTTTAAATAGAAAATATTTAATAATAGACAATGTTTTTGATTTATCATTATATCGTGTACTCAAAATAATGATAAATTGACATCTAACTCATCTTACATTTCAAAAATGATTTCTTCAATGTTAAACATTCAATATTATACAATAATTATTAAATGTTGTCAAATTAAATAATATAAATAAATAAATAAAACATATAGAAATAAAAGAAAATAAATTTACATAAGTGAATAAAACAATTAAAACAATTTAAGAAAAAAAAAACCTATCCAAGTATCATTCAAATAATGTGAAAAATAATATGTGTTGGTTCTATCCAAACATAAGAACATTGCCTTTATAATCTCGCATCCCCTACTTCTAGTTATAAATACATCTTCTAGTCAAATTCATATATCGCATAAAATAGGCTACTTATGTGGAATAATTCATGAAAAATCACTAAGTCACAATATAAGACATGAAACAAAAGAGATAGAAAAGAGAATGTGAGCCTAGATTCTTAAATAATATGTAGGATAAATCCATGGTGAGAAATTTAAATCAGAATAAAAAGATCATAATTAGTTGAAAATATCAAGGGAAACAAAAAAATAAGTTTCTAAGAGTTGAATACATATTTTAGATTGGATATTAGCAACATATATGAATGAAAAAGAAAAGATATCAAAGGGACATGTATATGGATTAAATAAAGTGTGAAAATGTATGGAGCATAATAAATGAGCTAAAATTTTGAACATAATATTGTGTTTCACAGTAATATAGAGTAAGATAAGATAAATTAGTACATAAAGGTCTAATTATTGATTTTTTAACTTTTAATTGATTTTGTATTTATATTTATTGAGTGTATTCAATTAACATACCAACCACAATAGATGATAAAAAATTTCTAAATGTATTATGCATATATAATAAACCCTCCAAATCATAGTCGCAATAATATATTTGTTTGAAATTAGGATCTTAGAACGCTAATCATTATAAAAAAGACATACAATAAATAAAATGAGAGCAATACATGCATATACATTTTACAAATTACACAAGATATACATGTGGAAAACTCTTTCAAATAGAAAATCCTATAAAACATCATTTTATAAAAAAACTTACAATAATGGTCTATTACAACATAGACTGAACTGTGAAACACTTCTTCATAATTCCACATGGCTAATAATACCTCAAGGGTATAGTGATATAGTTCATTATAAAATATTCAATTTCTATATATCTCAAATGAGAGAGAACCTCCTTAAATATAGGAGGAAGGGGGATATAATACCTAAAAGGGTATTAGTCACACCTATTCAACAATCATCATTCTTAAATAATTAATAATCTAATTATTAAACTATAATTATTTCAATTAGGATATGCTTGATAAGAATATAATATGTAAGGTTTTATAATCTTATATTAGAAAAACATATAAATGTTATAAGGGTATGACCCCTAATGACATTATGTTCTAACTATTGGCAAATGGTGAGTTCTCCCCTTAGGATTCGTGACATGGACTAACTACCTCTCACGGATCCATTAACTCTGGCAGTTATAGCGGGCATTAACAGGTTGACCTTTTGGTGCAACGACAATCGTGGGGCCAACAATTGGTATCAAAGCTAAAGGTGTTGATTTCAAATCCCCTCAGCTAGCGTTGAGGGGGATATTATTGGTAAATGGTCAATGATCCCATTGGAATTCATGACATGGACTAACCGTCTCCCATGTATCTATTAACTCTAGCGATTGTATCGAGCATTAACAGGCCGACCTTTTGGTGCAACGACAACCATGGGGCCAACACTAACACTCCCCCTAAATGTTAATAGGAGGCATCACATGTTAATTTCCATAAACGAAAAAATAAAGTATCCTAGTAATGTAGGCCTTCTTTGACAGTGATAAATAAGACACAAATATATGCCAAAATAAAATTCATGTATTTCATACTACATGAAATTCATCTTGTCATAATTTATAATACTTTTTTTTTTAAAAGTGATTCTTTATGAGGTCTTATAAAGATTTTTGTTGCAACTTGAGTCTCCTCAAATCAGCCTCACCATAGTTTCATTACATAGTGCCTGTGGGACTTAATCATGGGTAAAAGAACAAAGTTGTGTCACACTTTATAAAGGAAACGACCAATGTTGATCCAATTTTTAAACTTGAATCACTAAAAAGTGGCATATATGTTTTGAATTTTGAAATGATGTAAACTAGTAAAATATGTATTTTTTAGTATATTTTATGTCTGTATTTTAAAAAAATATATTAAAAATTATTTTAAACTAGTTTTTAATAACTTAAAACTATAATTTAGTTACTGATAAAATGCTGAAAAATGAAGTTGCATGGGACGTCAAACTTTTTATAGTATTTTTTTTTTTCTTTCAAATTTTATGTGTATTTATAACTTGAAATTGTAGTGCATGTATATATTTTTTTCTAATTTTGATAAATATATATTTTTAAATAAATATTAAAATGTGTGTGAATCAAAAAACAACTATTTTCATCGGACGTCAACTTTCATATTAAATATTTATCTAAAAGGGAAACAAAATTATACCATCTTAAAATAGACTTTTTTATCTAGTGCATCATATTTTTCTCAATTTTTTTTAATAAGTTTTAGTATTTTTCCTTGGCATAGTAATCAACCTAATATTTTGTGCTGAAAACCTACTTTTAGTAAAAATAAAATATAAAAAATAAAAAATAATTAACTATAAAAATAATAATATTTTTGAAAACTACACTTATGGATCTACCAAAGGGTATTTTTATATTTTTTTAAAAATGTTGTTTACATTAGCAAGAAACTTCAAATTTTTCAAATAATTTTTTTTTTGGTAAATTGGACTCAAAGTGGTGCTCCATACATTTTTAGCCAACAATTTTAGTTGAAAAAGTTGTGGAAGCATCTAACTTAGCTAGAATGAATCTTACTAGATCATTTGTTTGACCAAAATTGATTTTTAGTTAGAATATACTTAAATTCAGTTGTGCTGATAAGTTGGCTGAAAGTGTGACACAACTTTGTGCTTTTACCCTCATAGGACTTATTACAACTCTTTATAAGTGCAAGAGTTACTGCTAGCGTGAATATTTTCCTTCTTAAGTTTACTTAGGTTTAATTGTGCATTTGTTGTTTGAGTAGTTTTTCCTATGCTGGGAAGTTTCTCACCCATCACCCACTTTTCATGCCTTTTTAAGGCACTTTATACATTTTTTTTTACACATCACAATACATTTATTTTCACTCCTAGTGAAATAGCATCTCATGTTGCTTCTCTTTCATGAAGGTTTATTTTGGTGTGCAATTACTCTTGGTGCTCCAACAATTACAAAGATAATAACTTTAAATTATTCCCATCAAACTTATACATCTATGATTTAGCCACTAAGTAGTGGCATTGACATGCACACTCCCACCAATGGCATAATGTAAGGGAAAACACCCTTCTTCTTTTTTAATTTGGAGAATATAATGCCTATAGGTCTTATATTATACCTGTAGACACTAAAAATTGTCTTAGGCCTATGACTCTTAATTTCTTCATAATTCTTTCATCTTCATTTTTCATAATTAAATAATTTTAATTATTTAATTATTTCATATGACCATATATCCTCTATTATTTAAATAATTTCAACAATTTAATTAATTCATTCCCATCTTTATTTCCCTTTGACTAATTAAATAAATGTTATTTAATTACATCACTAATTAAACTTATTTTCTTTCTAAAATTAAATAAATGTTTATTTATTTAATTTCCTGTCACTTTCCACTATAATTAAATAATTATTTTAATTATTTAATTATTTTGCGACACCCCTCCATTTTGTTATCTTTTTCTTGATAGCTCAGATACTTTATTAGACCTTATTTTATGTTATGGTTGTTCTATCATTGACAGTGGAGTGATGATAGACTATATGGATGTGATGATACATTATAGGCATGGTGATTATGTTTAATATGCTTTATGTTTGCATAGATGCTTAGTTGTGATGGCATTGCTATATATTCTTATTGTAGTTTATTTGATATATTATCTCATCACTTGATGTGACATTGTATTGGTGAAGAGAACAGTATTGCATCACTCGCTTGCAAGTGCCATGTGATTTTCGCAATTCTCTCTTCACAGTGTGTATGAATTATTATCTGTATACATGTACGACTTTTGCTTTTGTTGTAAATTTGCAAGTATAGGACAACAGCTTCACGTGGTTTCACAGGTCTGAGTGTGTCCATTAATCAACAGTAATGATTGGGAGATAGTAACTGGTTAACCTTGTCAAACCTTTACCCTAGCATAATGTGTCGTCAATCTGTATGTTGGTCATGTTCCTTATCCATGTTGGTCTTGCTATTTTATTTATCATGCAAGTTTTTTATTTGTAAGGATTAAATTATATGTTGTGATTAAGTATTTGATTAATATGGAGATTTCATTATAAATTAATTAATTTAATTTAAGTTATATTATAAAGTAATTTCAATTATTAAATTAGTTGGGAATTAAAATAAATAAGTCATTTAATTGTAAATTGGATTAAATGAATTGTTTTTAATTTTAAATGCATATTTGGGAAAAGATCTCAAAAATATCTTGATTTTTTAAAGAAAAGATATTTGTTGTGTGAATTGGAAGTTAGAAGGATTTTTTTTCTTACTGTCTTAAAATTGATTTATGGAGAGAATGATTGAAATGGGGAAAGAAGAGGAAGTTGTTTACATGGGAAAAGAAGAATAGAGGTTTTTGGGATCATAGAAGCTTTTTGATAATTTAGGAATCTATTTGTTATATGCTTGGCTATGGATTATTTATGTTATCTAGGAAGTGGCAATTTTTCTAGATGAAGCTTTGGCAACATTGGAAAATTGAAGTACAGAGAAGCTCGGCATCAAACTTCAAGGCAAAAATTCTTCTGGAATAGGTTCCTTAATTGTTTTGTGAATTTTTTTTGAAAGAGTTATTTAATTATTGTAACACAAATTGGGAAAGATTAGAAGAGGTTTTGATTATTGTAGAAGCTTTTGTTTTTTTAAAAGATTGTCGTGAAAATTGAACCTCTATAAAAAACAATTTAGATCCTCTGTGTAAATTGATCATTTGAAATAGATTGAAACCAAAGGAAATTATAGATCTCTGTAGAAAATATTTGTGGAGATAGGAAACCTCTATAAAATACTTATACATTGTTCCAGTAGAAAAATTTCTTCTATAAAATTATAGATCCTCTATGTAAAATTCATCTATCTCTCCTGTAGAAAACTTCAATGTAAATAATTTATCTTCCTGTAAGGAAGTTGGTTGAAATTTACATATATAAATATATTTATATATATATTGGAAAATATATATACATATAAATATATATATATATAAATATTTATGTTTTTATGTTGCTGATTTACCCTCTAGTAAATTCTCAGATTGTAAAAAATGGATTTGAAAAATCATCGTACACGATTTTCATTAATCGCAGGGTTTACATGAAAAAAATGTATATTGATGGAGGCTGGGGGAGCTACCCCCATAGTCATCCCTTCCACATGGGAGACGACAATGAGGGCAGCACCCAATGCTGCCTTCACAGGTAGTGCTAGCGTTGCCAACATTTTTGACCCCCACAATGGGGGGCTCGGCTGTAACATCTGTCGACCTGATTCATGTGTTTGTTTCTTTTTAAAAATGTTTTATTTAATATATAATATATATATATTATATATAGTATATATTATATATAATATATATAATATATATATTATATATTGAATTTAAAAGAAGTATGCAATCTTTTCTATATAAGTGATTTTTTATAAAATGCATATATATATATATATAGAATTGTATTTTGTTTTTCTTAAATTATAAATAAATATATTTTTTTAAATATATTTATTAAATGGGATTATGTTTAATTTTAATGATTGATTATTTTAATTGTGGAAATTGAGTTAGTTCTATTAAGTACTAGTGAAACTGTAGTTAAACTTTTGTTATAATTTCGTTGTGGGTTATTAATGGGAATTATGTTTTGAATAGTGTATTTTAGTGTGAGATATTGTTCTATTGGATTTAGGAAATCCGAACAATAGTGCTTTTAATTACATGGGATTTTTTATTTTAACTTCTAGTATTATTATAATTGGGTACTGTGGGGAATATTTGTTCTTGAGAAAATATAAGTCTTCTAGATTTTAATTGTGAAAGGGTTGTGACTTCTATTAGTCACCTTGAGATTTCCTTGGGTAGCGGATGTAGTTGGATTCAGTATTGGACATCCATAGGGATGTGTTATCTCTAGTGTTATGTTATTATCAGTTTGTGCACTGACTACCCTTGGGTGTAGAATGAGTTACTGTGTTGTCGATAAGGGAGTGGCTTTCAACAAGGGCCAAGACACAAAGTGGTCCCAAGATAACTCGTGTGGAAGTCACTGTAATAAGTGGAAATTAAATAACCTACATTAGGGGAATGGGTAGTTAACATATTTAACTTGATAATTAGCCTCGCTCATTGGCTCAAGGGCTTGTGTTAGACTTGAGATGAGTTAAGAAGGCCTGGAATGGAGAGATTGTTATCTTTTCTTCTTGAAAGATAATCGGTTCTGCACTAGTGTGCATGTGGGGCCACAGTTCATGAGAGGTTACCAAGATAGCCCAAGATGGGGGCCAAGACCTAGGAAGATCTCCTTAGGATAACCAATGCAACCTTTGTGATGACACTCATCCTATGACAAAAGTTGGATTTTGTTGTACAATGATTGTTCTTGATTCAATGATTCTGGAAGCAATGTCACCTTTTTTTTGTGTTTACTAGTACTGTGTTATCTTGCATATTGCCTGTGTCTAGAGGTAATGGGTTTTTCTTGGTTACCTTTTACTATCTCCTAGCATGGGGGTTGGGCCTACAGGTACCATATGGTTTTGTGGCGTGCACCTTACACTGTTGAGCTTTCTCTTCCTATTTGTGATGGCAAGATCTTCCTATTCGAGGAGCTCATGTGGTTCTATGGATTTTTACTTCTCTTTCTCTTTATAACAGTGAACATTATTATTGTACTCCTTATTTGTAATCAAGAAGGAACCCTTGTGATGTAATTGTAATATTATGTATGATCTATTCATTGTTGGATCAAATGGTATATTTGGTGTTATGTGGTGTTGTATCTGTGTAAATATGCTCATTACATTTCTATGTGTTTGACTTATTTTGCAATGGATTAATGCTTTGATGTATGTTGTATCATGAGTTATTTCCATATACTATGTTTAAGAATAATTTTGTAAGTTTTGAAATTCACATGTAGATGTGTTGCATGGCCTAGAGGATGTATGTGTTAGATTAGTTTACTTCACTCATCATTGTTACTCTTTTTAAGGAAAAAAAATTAGTTGTGCTTTTGCAATGTTGCATCGTCCTCTAGGTTGTGGGATAGGGTTTTACATATTCATTGGTATTTTCTCTCTTTAATTAAATAAATATTTATTTATTCAATTTAATCCAATATCCTTGAATTTTGAATTAAAATCATTATTTAATTCAAAATGATGATTCCTCCTTATCACAATCTTATATAATTAAATAATATTTTTATTATTTAATTAGTCATTAATCACTTAAGTCTAGATAAGATTTTATCAGATTTGATTTCTCTAACAGACAATTTTATCTATGTCAATCTTATCTTCTACATGCAATCCTCTGTTAATTCAATAACTTTAATTATTTAATTAATTCATTCTTACCTTTATTCTTCCTCGAATAATTAAATAAGTATTATTTATTTAATTATGTCGATAATTAAATCTATCTTCTTTCTAAGATTAGAATAAACTGTTATTTATTTATTTTCTATGACACTTTCTACTATAATTAAATAATCATTTTAAATTATTTAATTATTCCTTTACTTTTTCTCTCTTTAATTAAATAAATCTTCATTTAGTTAATTTGATCTAATATCTTCAATGTTGAATTGAAATTATTTAATTCAAAAGAATTTATCCATATCATATTCTTCTCTAATTAGATAATCTCTCAGTTATCTAATTACTCATTAATCACTTAAGTCTAGATAAATTTTGATCATTCAGTTATCTAGTGAGATAATATCTTATTTTCTCTAATGAACAATCTTTCTATGTTAATCAGTTTATTATCTAGACAAGATCATATTTGTTATTATCTTCCACATGCAATCCTTATCCCTTTGTTTCTCAACTGATTTTCACCTTTGATTAAATTACTTTTAATTTAATCTCCACCATTCAAGCTTTATCACTTACACTAATTTAACCCTAACCCTATTGTATGCCACATCTTTTAATCTTGATTATCGATTAATTATCTCTCAGTCTCAGCCTATCATTCAAAAATTATATTTTCTATAAAATGGCTTTATCTCTACCATTTTTACTCCTAAAATCTTATGAGTTTTGGAAGCAACTTTAGAAATCTTCAATTTTTTTCTATTATCATTGTCATGAGGCCATATTTGCATGCTTAATTAAAATCTGAGGGAAAGTACTATACTATAGAAAAATGGAGAAGGGTAATGGAGGTGAATCATGGACTTGCATGTGTGTTTGGTGAGATCTTTCGTTTATGCATGTTTTTATCTTCCATTGTTCTTTATTATTATCTTGAGTTTAGTTTGATTTATTCTTTGTATTGTTAATCCTAGAATTTTCCCTGTGCTACACCTCATGATCCCGACATGAAGGACATAGTTTCTACAAATTTCATATGACTTTATGTGTTTTAAAAGTTTTTTGTACAACTCGCCGCAATCTCCAAGACAAAGTAACACATCCATCAATATTTTTTGCCACAACTACCAACAACATGAGTCGCATCCATTGTACTACACTATAACTACCATCCCATCAACCACAATTGATATTTAAACAACGCATTTGATCCATACCATGCACCGCATCTATCATTCCACGATACAACTGCTTAGGTTCATGTTTGTTTTTTAATTTCTACAAGTAATTTTTAGTTTTCTATATTTTTGGTTCAATAGGTTAGGAATTTATGGTTACTAATAATCTATTGACATTTTCTGAGAAGAGGGATTTAATTTTTATTTTACAACTTCGTTTGACTAAGATCTAAAAGCTAAAACTCTTATTTGTCGAAGGCTAAAATTGAAACTACTAATGAAATTTGATGCAGGACATTTGTCGAAGAATGGATTTTGAAACAAATTGTCTATATAGCATAGATCACATTTCATATAGTGCCTAAAATAAACAATTTCTTACTATGCTTGGTGCTTTTACACACTTTTGTTTAGATTAAATCTTAATTTAATAATAAAAGTATCCTTTCCCCTTACGCACTTGTATGATCCTGGGTGTAAGAATTTTTTATTAACTCTAGAGGGTTTGTCTTGGTGGGAAAAAGTACTCAACCCAATATGACTCAAACTAGCAATGAGCTAAAGCCAAGCTACTCCCGACCAGTATATAAATGTGAATTCTAATGGAAAACTTAGCATTATAGGTGTGAATGTGTTATACAAACAAGTGATTCCCTCAATACCCGTGTGGTATGGTAAAACCTTTAGAGCATAACCTCTATAGGCTAGGAAACATCCTTATCAAACCTAATCTTTCCTTTTCTATGGGTGATCCCATAATAGTGGTTTACAATTTTTGGACAAAATGGACACTAAAAATATTTTTTTAACTAAATCTTCACATTCAGACACCTATAGCGGCTAAACCGTGAGGAATTTGAAGATGATGCAAACTAGAGGCTCATCACATTTTGTTTGTAGATTCTAAAAATATTACCTCTTTTTCCATCTCCCATGAAATCTAGCTTTTTTCATAAAACAACATTTTAAAAAGTGACGCACACCGTATAACACATAAAAAAATTCCATAAAGGATAAAATTATAATTCTTTCGAATTTAGATTTGTAACTCCAATATCTAGTGCTTCCACTTGGGTAGATAGTTTTTTATTGAATATTTTTTTCTTCAATCAAGTTTCAGAGTCAAACCAATTACAATTCAGACATAACGCGACCATATAACACAACTTTTTTTGTATATATCAAAATTCTTTAATTTTTGTTGGATCACGGACTTCAATATCTGGCGCACTCATATTTTTCAAAAAAAACAATTGATAATCTACTATTTTTCCACATGTGCAAAATAGAGACCTTCATTTTTGGTGAAAAACCTATATTTAATAAAACTCAAAAAACAAATACATAATAAAACTAAAACATATCAAATTATTTTCGTTGGATAGATCATTCTGAGGACTACTTGATTCCAATTTGGTTTGTGAAGTCTCCACCATTTTCATGTTCAAATCGAGCTTCAAAGTGTAAAAATTTAGGTTTTTTTGTGTCTAAGAGGGAGAATGAGGGATAAGGAGGGTTTTTACGAACCCCTAGGGGTTCAAGTGAACCACTAGGGGTTTGAGTGAACCCCTTAGGGTTCACTTGAACCTTGGCTCAAGTGAACCACCTCACATAATACATTTTTATTTGGTTTTTGGGCAGGAAACTAGGGAATGGGTTTGAGCGAACCTTGGTTTGAGCGAACCTCTTATGGGTTTTCTCAAACTAGCAGGTTTGTACAAACCCAAGAAAAATCATATTTTTTGGCATGGGGTCATTTTTTGTGAGTATTCCTTCCTCAGTGAAATTGTAAACCACTATGGGATGTCATTACCTAGGAATTTGAATCTTGGTAAGCCCGAGAAGTGACTGGACAATAAGGGAGAGCATGTGTTATCAAGATCCTAAGTTATCCGCTCTAAATAAGCACAACTAAAGAAATCCAAGTGGGAACTTAGCAAATATTGTCCTGGCCAACCATAGGATCATACTTGTCTTTTTGGAATAAAAAATTTTCACACAAAAACCAAATGAAAATAAATTTTCTTCTGACTATCTTCTATTTTTCCAAAATTTGATCCAATTCAAATTGAAACAAAATTGTAAACATTGCCAAAAATTATAGAAAAATTAGATCATATTAACAGTAAATCACATTTTCTATTTAGAACCACATCTGCTATTATGAACTGTATCTACTACTAAGAATCGCATCTGCTACTATAAACTGCATCTGATACTATAAACCGCAACCAACTATAAAATTATGCGTCTATTAAATATGAACTAAAATTGTCTAACAATCAAAAAAAAAATCCACTGTCATAGTCTAAGGTCAAATAGTCAAAACCTACCTCTAATTATCCTTTTAAAGTGATCTTTGAATAGAAACTAGAAAGATTTGTTCACACTTTTCATTATCTTCAGATCAATAAACTTTTATGACAAACACCTTTGTAAATTAAAATAGGCCAACTTCCCATTCTTTGTATAAACCTTCAAGGAAAATTGTCATTGAACTAAGTCGCTTGTCACGCCTATTATCTTTTGTCATTTTGTTGAGTCTTTTCCAACTTGTCAATCCAGTTTGGGAACTCGCTTAGTCTCACAAACAATTCTTTGGAAAACTAAATTGAAGTGTTGGCTAAAATTTTAGATGGTTAGTAAGCTCTTTTCAAATCTCCCAAAGTTAATTACCTTTAAAAGCTTGCCTACACTTTTGCATACTTAGACATAGTCATTTTAGGACACCATTATTTTAGACATTAAGTAGCACATTACATTTAACATCCCTTATTTTCCAAAAAGGCCAAAAACATAGTTGCAATAGCATTCATCCCTTATATCTAAAAAAATTGAAAAACATAGACTTAAATCATATCATTCATAGACATAGTTCTGCATCATCTACATTTTGAGCATATCTTACCTGATTGAAACAAGGTCAAAAAGGAAACAAAGAGAAAATATGGCTGACCCACAAGACTTTATCAATCCATTTTCAAACCCCCCACAAGGGCCATCAACACCACACAAAACCTTAATGGAAAAAAATTTCACTAGAGACCAACAAGGATGAGTTGTAGTTGAAGACTTAGACATTGTTGCTCAAGACCCAAAATTTTCCTCTTTTGTAGAAGAATACTTGGCACAAGATCCCCAATGATACTTATAAAAATTGTTGGTAGAAGGTGCCACATTACCTCCTAGATTTGACATTCATACATTGCAAAATTCATCTACCCAAGGAAAAAACACAACTTCTAGTGGCTCTATCCCTCAAGTAACTGCAATCATACAATTTGGAGTACCTACCCAAACTACCACAATAGTACATACAACACCATTTGGTAAATCAAACATGAAACAAGGCCTTAATTTTACCATAGGGGCATCATCGTCAAATCCCTTTGGCACCAATACTAGAAGCAAAAGGCCTAGGATTAGCATAAACATGACAAATTCTATGCCAAACATCAACACCACTAGTGTCATACCACAAATAGGGGTTTCACAAATGGGACATGTACGTCTCATACAATTTGGGAACTAGCCCAATACTTTGCAAACTGTTCACATTCTGAATCAACCAACATCAAGCCAAAACTTATTCTCTCACATTCCAAACCAAAATCCACCCTTCATTCATACACTGAACCAAACTCTGTCACATAACATTGGGTTTCAAAACACTTACATAGACCCCAACAATACAACCAACACGTCATTGACACAAGTGGATGTTTTGCAAACACAAATGCAATCCATTCAACAACAAATGGATAATATGGCCATGTCTAGCAAAAATACTTTTTCAACAATAAACTTATGTACATTTCCCTTTAGCAAAGCTTTATACATGGCACCCTTCCCACATGGATATGTTATACCAAACTTGAATAAGTATAATGGGAAGCATAATCCTATTGAACATATAAGTGAATTTTCCACAATGTGCATAGACGTTGCATATGACCCTACGTATCTCATGAGAATTTTTTTGCAAGGCCTTGTTGGAATAGCACTTGAATGGTTTTCTCAACTTCCATATGGCATAAGGTCATGGGGTGAACTTGCTAAAAAATTTATTGAACATTTCGCCTTTAACATTGACAATGAAATCACAATACAACCTTATGTTACACAACACAAGATGAAGGAGAGAACTTTATCACCTTCTTCTAGAGATGGAGGAGTCTAGCTAGTCGATGCCCTGTTGAAATACCTGAAAAGAAAAAGGTCACCATATTCCTAGAAAACCTTAATTCAAAATTTAGAAGTGACCTAAGAGTACACTGTTGTGCTTCCTTTCTGGAACTAGTAGAAAAGGGTATCATACTTGAAAAGGATCTCATTGACAAAGGTGAAATCAAGATGTTAAATAAAACTCCAAATGTTCAAAGTGCCCCTAATGATAGGAACAAATATTGGTCTTGAAACAAGAATGTAACCAATGATGGAATTGTCAATGCTAAAACCCTACACATAGGACCAATCATTAAATTTAGAGGACACAACCCCTCTAACAATACACCCAACAATGCCAACCAAATTGCCAATGTTGTCTAAAACATGCAAAAACTACAACGGAAAAGGAAGTTTCCAAAATGTGAATTCACTCCTCTAGGGGAACCAATTGAATCATTCTTTAAAGAACTAATACATCATAATCTCATACAACTTCATGTGCAAAAATAATATGATCCTGGACAATTTAAACCCTCTTAGTGGGATGACAATGCTTTTTGCAATTTCTACCGAACTAAGGGACACATTCTACCACAATGTTGACATTTGAAGAATATTATATAGGATCTTTTGGAAAATAAAACTATTGAAGTTAATAGATAGAAATAGACATGCTCAAACAATGACCAGAAGATCTTTTTCAATCCATTACATTACCATAGAAAAGGAAAATCCTCTAGTTCGGGAAATAAGACCAATAATAATTTGGCCAACTATGCTAATGTCAAATATTACTATAACCACAACACCATCATAAATCACATTTGATCCGCCAATGGACATATCAACACTATTATCATAAGGAAAACTCCAAAATGTGTTGTCGACACTCATCAAACTAAGATAACCATCCAAGGCCCTCTTCCACAGCAATAACCATAGTCCTCCAAGCCTCAATACAATTTACTTGAGCAATTGGGGAAGACCCCATTGCAAATTTCTATCTTGGAACTATTGCGTATATCACTTGATCATCGAGCTATTTTAGACAAAGCTTTGCAAGGCATGACTGTCCCCACCAACCTTGATGTCAATCATTTTCAAGAGATGGTAGGCTACCTAACCAACTCTCATCATGCTACCTTCTCTAAACGAGATTACTCAATTGAGAAGATAGACCACAATGGCCCATTGCACCTTGAAGTTCTTGTCCATAAAACAAAAGTTAGACGATTCTTGGTAGACGAAGGAGTATGGTTGAATATTTGCACCTTGAAACTGGTTAAGGAATTAGGCTCCTCAAAGGTGTGTGTGGACACTACTAAGAGCATTGTCATTAAGGTATATGATGATGAAGAATTTTCATCTAAAGGAGTTGTAGCGCTCCCCATTAGAATTGGTCTTGTGGTTATGGATACCAATTTCCAAGTCTTGGATCTTGTCCTTCCATATAATCTTTTATTGGGCAGACCATGGATACATGCTATGAAGGTTGTCCCCTCCACTTACCATCAATTCCTTAAATTCCCATACAATGACACCAAGATCATGATAGTTGATGATTCTAATCCTTTCCAGTATTGCACTAACCTACATGGAATACCCCAACAACAAGTGTCTATCAATAATGAGGCCTCATCTTCCATTTCATCACATTACATTGATCCATCTTCACTAACTAAAACATCCACTCCATCTACCATACTGTCAAACCTCAAGGTCCAAGTCTATGATATGGGATGTGAAGAATATAGTATGGATAAGTTGTAGACAAACTGTTGCAAGTATGAGCAAGTCTGGTGGTGTTTTCATTGATGTCGTCATTGATATCAACAAAGATTAGAATGTTGCAAATTGTGCATACATATAGTTGAGATGTTGAGAATTTGTGAGTACATGAAACTATCCTTATGATGTTGCAGATGTGCTAAAATGATGGGTTACCAAGTGATTTTGAGAAAATTAATAAAGAGTGAATTCAAAGTTATATACGTGCTTAGAATGTGGTATTTGCTTCATGTTTCTTCCATGTTGATCTTATGCTGATGTAGATATGAAGGTTTATTGTTGGTGATTTGTTCATGATATCTCCAGATTTGTTGCTACTAGTTTGATGGAAGGGAAAGTGCATGAAGTTGGGTAGCAATTTTGTGGGCACTTTTGAAAAAAACTTTCAAAACTCATAGAGCGAGCGCATTATAACGCGCTCACATTATTTCACGTTAAAAACAAAGAAAAAAGTGAAAGAATTTTCCTTGGAATACCAACCCAAAGACTTGGAGGGCATTCCCAATGAGGTCAAACATGTGTTTTTACAAATTTTATAGTTTTTCACATAATTGGGTTCATGCTCACCATCAAGATTGCATCTGGTTCAATATCAACAAAATCAAACACATGGGTAATGTTAGGTTCTCTCTTATCTATCCAACGATGTAATTTTTTTCATGTTCTAACAATGTTAAGCCTTTCATCCATAATTTATTTTGTTTGTATGTCTCTTTTTTGCCAAAAAACAATGTTTGGTGTTTTTTTATTATAAATTAAGCATTCATCAAAATTTCAAATAAATTACATTTTTAGAAACTAGACTCCATTCTACAATTTTTTTTTTAAAAAGAAAAAAAAAATCAATTATTTTCCAAAATTTGTAGGTGGCGCACAACCAAAATTATGATTTTAGGAAGTGCCCACTTAGAAAATTAGTAAAAAATCAAATATTCATTAAAAAATTACCAGAAAAATCATGCATCAACTAGATATTGTTAGCTAACTTATGACAATAGCAATTTTAAAAATACTACAAAAAAGCTCACCATGCTAGGGTCATACAAGAGTTGCTATGTTATGTTTTTTCTGACAAAAAAAACACCAATTTGTGTACATCCCTCTTTTGAACCCCTTAATCTCAACCATTTTCCAAATAAATTAGTAGCTTAGAAAGTAGACTCGGAGCACTTTGATACTTTTTTTGTTTCATCTCAAAATTTTGAGTGTAACTATCCTCAATTTCATGTCCAAGGTCAATATTTCCTTATTTTAGAAAAAAAGTGGCCACTTAAGCCCCCTTTTTGGGAAGCATCTTAGTGCACTTACCCAGAATGTGAAAGTTGTGTTCACCGGTGTGTAAATTGTTTGGGCAAAGTTGGTTATCTATGGACTGGGAGAAAAAAAATTCTTTTGAGTCCTCTATTGTTTTGTTTCAAGTCTTGTGGATCTAGAATATGTCTTGTAATGATGTTCTTTAGGTTTTGGTATAGATGTTTGAGTTTTAGTGCTCTCGAAGATGAGCTTTAGATTTCTTGTGTGGGATTACATAGTCCAGATGGTCTAGTGGAAATATTTTTATGTTTGAAGGTTGTTACACATGTTGTGGATGTATCTAGAAGTGTAAGATTTTTTCTCATACATGATGAAGCATGTTACATCGTCTACATGTTATTGTCTTGTTATAAAGCGTGTACTTCAATGTTCATTTTTGTTTTCATTAGGCTTGGTTGACCTAGTGTTTACACTTCATATGAAGAATTTAAAATTTAATTAAGCATATGGTTGATTTGAGATGTTTCTTTTGGTCTTGGTTAAGTGTTTAATTGGTCCACTCTCATTCTTTTCCACCACAGGAATTTTGAGTTGCCAACCTAGTTTGAATTTATGAAATGAAGCATATATGGCTGACCTTGGAGAATGTTTCTAAGGTTGAAGATGGTATAAATTCAAGTCAATATGTGAAGGATTAGATGATGCAAAATAATGAATTAAGCCACAAGTGTAGAGTAGATTTGTGCAAAAGTGATTTGAGGTGGCAATACTTCATTGTGTTAGATTCTTAAAAGAAGTGAGCTAAAGGTTTTTGCAATCTTCTAATCAAGGCTATAGATGCGTGTAAATTTCTATGGTGGATATTTTTGTTACCTTTTGTATCTATAGGTAGTGAGCTTCCATGTTGGACAATTATTCCATTGTATAGGTGGTGAGCCTTTGTATCTGGATAGTGAGTCCTATTATGGGTAGTGAGCCTCTTATATTTAGTTTTTCTATCACTTTATATTGTGAGTTAATCCACACCGTGGTTTTTACCTTATTGGATTTTCCACATAAAATCTGGTGTTCATTGTGTTGATTTTACTTTTTGTTATCTACACATTTCATGTTCATACTTAATAATATAATAGTGTGGTTGTGAAGTTGATAAGTGTTAGGAGTTTTATGTTCAAATTTGGTGACAATTAATTCACCCCCCCTCTTAGTTGTCCTACACCTTTTAGAAATTGGTATCAGAGCTTTGGTTCCTTGGTGTAGAGATTAACCACTTAAGGAAGATCTAATGGCACATAAGTTGTCAATCCCTATGTTTGATGGATCTGATTACAATGACTAGAAAGTATAGATGAGAGGATATATTATCTCTCTTGGTTACAAGACATGGAAAGATGTTGATATGAAGTATGTTGCTCTGACAAGTGGTCCTACTACTACATACAAGGTTTCTGCTTATAAGGAGAACGAAAAAGTGAGGTATACTATTTATAGTGCTTTATCCAAGACTAAGAGAACAAAAGTTATCTCTCTAGGCACTGCTAACATTTTACACACTTTTTTTTAGATTAAATCCTAATTTAATAATAAAAGTATCCTCTCCCCTTACGCACTTGTGCAATCTTAGGTGTAAGAGAATTTTTTATTAACTCTGGAGGGTTTGTCTTGGTGGGAAAAATTACTCAACCCAATATGACTCAAACTGGCAATGAGCTAAAGCCAAGCTACTCCCAACTAGTATATAAATGTGAATTCTAATGGAAAACTTAGCATTATAGGTGTGAATGTGTTATACAAACAAGTGATTCCCTCAATACCCATGTGGTATGGTAAAACCTTTAGAGAATAACCTCTATAGGCTAGGAAACCTCCTTATTGAACCTAATCTTGCCTTGTCTATGGGTGATCCCACAATAGTGGTTTACAATTTTTGGACAAAATGGACACTAAAAATATTTTTTTAACTAAATCTTCACATTCAGGCACCTATAGCGGCTAAACTGTGAGGAATTTGAATATGATGCAAACTAGAGTCTAGTCACATTTTTTTGTAGATTTTAAAAATATTACCTCTTTTTCCATCTCTCATGAAAACTGGCTTTTTTCATAAAACAACATTTTAAAAAGTGACGCACATCGTATAACAACATTTAAAGCAAAAAAGATTGAAGATGATGGAAAAATAGTGATGGTTCAGATGAGTTGGAAGTGAACTTTATAAGGAATTTGAAGAAAGGTACCAGTAAGTATAAAGGTACATGTTTCCCTTTAAATGTTTCAATTGTGGTAATATTGGTCATTATGCTTCAAGATGTCCAAATAAAACTGTAGCTAAGAAGAACAGAGGCCATAAAGATAGAAAGGATAAGAAATACAAAAAGTTGTACTATGTTAGAGAAGAAGTTGGAATCTCTAATGATGAATCTGATTATGAGAATGATGATAGTGAACGCTTGTTCTTAGATTTGGAGAGTAAATTTGTGTCTACTAACTTTGGAAAATGTGCAAGAAAAAGTGATTCAGAGAACAAGAAGAATGAGATGGAAGGTACTTTGGTCACCGCATTTGATGCTAGTCAGGATGAAGACTATTGGGTGATTGATAGTGGATGTTCTAATCACATGATCAGAGATAAAAGTAAGTTTACTAAACTTGAAAAGTATGATAGTGGTTTGGCCATGTTTGGTGATGATTTAGGAGCAAAGATTGTTGAGAAAGGTACAATTAGTTTTGATGGAATACACAACACTGAAGATGTATATTATGTAAAGGGTCTAAGGCATAACCTTTTGAGTGTTGGACAGATGTGTAGCAAAGGTTTTAAAAAAAAAATTAGAATAATACCTGTGAGATCATAAAAGGATCCAGAACTATGGTTGTTGCAGGAAGGAGAACTCATGCAAATGTGTATCAACTTAAGGGTGTTGATGGCCAGTGCCTTGTATCTCAAGTTAATGAAAGTTGGTTGTGGTACTGAAGAATGGGACATTTAAAAATTTGATAATCTAGTCAAGATCAATTCAAGAGATGTTGTGTGAGGTCTTCGTAAAATCATAAATCCTGCTAATACTGTTTGCAGAAGTTGTCATCTAGGGAAATAGACAAGATGCAGTTTCAAAGGAAAAGAGAAAACTGCTACTAAAATGTTGGAATTAATTCATACAGACCTCTATAGTCCTACTAGAATAGGAATCCTAAATGGTGATATTTATTTCATGCTCCTTATTGATGATTATTCTCAAATGACATGGGTTTCTTTTCTTAGAGAAAAGACTCAAGCCCTATATAGATTTAAAGTTTTCAAAGCAAGAGTAGAAAATGGAGTGAATCTAAGAATCAAATGTTTTAGATCCGATACATTTTGTGAAGAGAATGGCATAAAGAGACACTTTTCTACTCCAAGAACCCCTCAATAAAATAGAGTGGTTGAGAGAAGGAACTAGTATGTACAAGAAGTTACAAGAACCATGATGAAAAAAGAAAATAGGCCTGATGTGTACTAGATAGAGGCAATACACACTGTGGTCTACATTCTTAATAGAGTTCAAATCAGAGGCAATAGCACAAAAACCCATTATGAGTTATGGACTATTAAGGCACCTACTATGAAATAATTTAAGGTGTTTGGAAGCAGATGTTACATTAAAAGAGATGAAAATCTTGGGAAGTTTGATGCTAGATGTGATGAAGGGATTTTTCTTGGATATTCAACTACTAGCAAAGCATATATATGCTTTAATAAAATATTGAGGAAGATTGTTGAGAGTGCTAATGTGAAGGTTGATGAGGATGTGCATAGACCCATTTAGATAAGTGAAATTGAACCTAATGATCCTATTTGTGGACAAGTACCTGAAGAGAATAAGGAGGAAGAAGAAGAAACTCCAGAACCTACTAAGTATGTCCATAAGAATCATCCAGAAGAACAGATCTAATTGGATATAAGAGTGAAGGTGTGAAGACAAGAAGTAAATTAGCAGCTAAGGTAAAATATGCTTACTTTCTAAAATTGAACCTAAGTTTGTATGTGAAGCATGTGAAGATGAAAGTTGGGTTAGAGCTATGAAAGAAAAGTTGGGGCAAATAGAGAAGAATCAAAACTAGGAACTAGTTCCTAGACCTGTGAATAAGAATGTAATTGGTTCAAAATGGGTGTTCAGGAATGAGTTGGATGAAAATGGTGAAGTTTTAAGAAAAAAATCAAGACTTGTATGCAAGGGATACTCACAAGTTGAAGGCATAGACTTTGAAGAGAAATTTTCCCCAGTGGCTAGAATGGAAGCTATTAGGATTTTTTGGGAATTTTCTACCCTTAAGGATTTCAAGGTATATCAGATGGATGTCAAGTTTGCATTTCTAAATGGTGAATTGGAAGAAGTATACATGGAACAACCTGAAGGATTTCTACTATCAAACAAACCAAATATGTTTTATAAATTAAAGAAGGAATTGTATGGACTGAAACAATCTCCTAGAGCATGATATGCGAGATTGGATAGATATCTAACATAGAAAGGATTCAGCAATGGCTCTACTGATAGAAATCTCTACTTCAAAGCACGCAAGGTAACAAAATGTTGATAGTAGTAGTATATGTTGTTGATATCATCTTTGGAGGAAATGAAAGTATATGTAAGAGATTTGTAGAGGAAATGCAAAAAGAGTTTGAAATGTCCATGATTGGTGAATTGAATTTCTTTTTTGGTCTTCAAGTAAATCAAACTGATAAAGAGATATTCATTTCACAATCTAAGTATTTGAAAGAGTTGTTAAATTTTTTTGGAATGGATGACTCCAAACCAATTAGTAATCCTATGGTGACTAGTTGTAAGCTAATTAAAGATAATGAATCCACTAAAGCTAATTAGAGAAAATATAGATCTATGATTGGTGGACTATTGTAACTTACTACTACCAGACCAGATATCATGCATGTAGTATGTTTAGTTTCCATATTTCAAGAAGATCCTCAAGAGGTACATGTTATAGTTATAAAGAGGATATTTAGATATCTTAAAGGTACACTAAATTATGGCTTATGGTATCCTAAGGATGTTGATTTCACATTAAGTGCTTATACCAATGCAGATTGGGTCGGTTGTGTGGATGACTAGAAGAGTAGTAGTGGAGGTACTTTCTTTCTTGGCAAAAGATTGGCTTCTTGGTTGAGTACTTGAAACATGACTCAGTCCCCTTATCCAATGTAGAAGTAGAGTATATTATTGCAGCATCCTTCTACACACAAGTTTTGTGGATGAAGCAAACTATAAAATATATTGGAGTGGTATGTGATGAGCCTATTCCTATTTTTTGTGAAAATGCAAGCACTATAAACATTTCCAAAAATATGGTAATGCATTCAAGAAAAAAACATATATCTATTAGATATCATTTCTTGAGAGAAAAAGTGTTGGAGAACAAAGTCAGGCTAGAGTATATGCCAACAAAGGAATAGATTGCAAATATATTCACTAAGGCTCTACTAAAGGACACTTTTGAGTATCTTAGGGAGAGGTTGGGGGTCAATGGCCCTCTGAACTAGTTTCACATGGAGGTGCATCAGTCCAATGGATCCATAGATTCTTTATTTTTTTGGACTAATGATTGGGTCTACTTCATAGGGGGAATAGAAAGTTTTCATTGTTGTAGTATGAGTTGAATGGGTGCACTCGTAAGGGGGAGTGATCAATGCCTTTTATCTTTTCCATTGATGTCAAAAGAGGAGAGATTCATGTGAAAAATAATAAAAGAGAAAGAGAAAAGGTGTTCTACTAGAATATTATGTAGGATGTTTAAAGGAGAATGTGGTCTTCGATGGTTTTTCACATAATTTGTTTCCATCAATGACAAAGGGGGATATTGTTGCAAGTATGAGCAAGTTTGGTGGTGTTGCCATTAATGTTGTCAGTGATGTCAACACAATTCAGAATGTTGTAGATTGTGCATGTATAGTTGAGATACTATTGAGATGTTGTGAGTACATGGAGCTATCCTTATGATGTTGCAGATGTGCTAAAATGATGGGTTACCAAGTGCTTTTGAGAAAATTAATAAAGAGTGAAGTTAGAGTTATGTATGTGTTCAGAATTTTCTCTAGTATATGCTCCACATTTCTTCCGTGTTGATCCTATGCTCGTCTAAGTTTGAAGGTTTGTTGTTGTTGATCTGTTGGTGATATCTCTTCATTTGTTACTATTGGTTTGATGGGAGGTGAAAGTTGTCTTCATCGATGTGTGAATTGTTTTGGCATAGTTCGTTATTTGTGGAGTGGGAGAAATTCTTTTTCTCCATAGTCCTCTGCTATTCTGATTTAGGTCTTGTGGATTTGGAATATTTCTTGTAATAATTTTCTCTAGGTTTTGGTAGAGATGTTCGAGTTTTGGTGCTCTAGAAGATGAGCTTTAGAGTTGTGTGGGATTACATAGTCTGGATGGTGTGTTGGAAAGAGTTCTATGTTTGAATGTTGTTACACCTACTATGAATGAATCTAGAAGTTTTGAAGATGTATTCTCATGCATGATGAAGTGTGTTACATCATCCACGTGCTATCTTCTTGTTAGAAAGTGTGTACTTCAATGTTCATTTGTGTTTTCATTAGGTTTGGCTGACCTAGTGTTTACACTTCATACGAAGAATTTAAAATTTAATTAAGGAAGTGTTTGGTTGATATTATATGTTGTTTTTGGTCTTGGTTAAGTTTTTAATTGGTCCACTCTCATTATTTTCCACCATGAGAATGTTGAGTTTCCAACCTAGTTTGAATTTATGAAATTTAGCATATGTGACTGACATTGGAGAATTTTTCTTTAAGGTTGAAGATGGTATAAATGCATGTCAATATGGAAAGGGTTAGATGATGAATAATAACAAATTAAGACACAAGTGAAGAGTAGAGTTGTGTGAAAGTGAGTTGAGGTAGTAGTACTTCATTGTGTTAGATTCCTGAAAGCAGTGAGTTGAAGGTTTTTGTAATCTTCTGATCAAGGTTGTGGATGTGTGTAAATTGTTGTGGTGGATCTTTCTACTATCTTTTGTATCTGTAGGAAGTGAGCCTCCATGTTGGACAGTTATTCCTTTCTATAGGTAGTGAGCCTCTTGTATTATGTTTTGTTATCACTTTATATTATGAGTTAATCCTCACCATAATTTTTCCCTTATTGGGTTTTCCATGTAAAATCTAGTGTTCATTATGTTGATTTTACTTTCTATTATCTGCATTTCATGTTCACTCTTAATAAAAGAATAGTACAGTGGTTGTGAAGTTGATAAGTGTTAGGAGTTTTATGTTTGAATTTGGTGACAAATAATTCACCCCCCCTCTTAGTTGTCCTATGACTTTTAACAAAAACAACAATGCTAATGATACTATGAAGACTTCAATTTCTAAGGGTATGCGTAGGATCATCATGGAAAAAAAAAAGGCCCTTAAGTGGCAAAAAAATAAAAAAAATTAGAGTTAGGCAACTTAAGGTAAAAATTTGAATAAGTTATCTATATTATTTCAAAAATATGTAAGAATAGAATTTGTATAAAATTGAATGTAGTTTCTAAACTACTAGGTTTTTAAAAAATATATATATATATCTATTTGGTGAAAATTTGAAATTTCAATGTAGTAGTACTTAAATTTTAGGGAAAAAATAAGGTGTCTATCTAACCACCCTAACCACAATAAAATGATAATATTTTTTTATAAAATTTTAGATATAAGTAGAAGACTCATGTCTCAATGTGATGCATACTTTTTGTATTTTTTTTCAATTAAATAATTAATTATGATTTTTTTATTACAACTTTTAAAAAATAAAAAAAACTCATATGTCTGACCGCCTTAACTTGGTCAAAACTTCATGAAATTCAATTTTTCTTTTTTTAATCCTATAGTATGCGAAGCATAGAATGTGATGCATGTTTTGGATTCAAAAAATGTGATACCTTTTGAAAGCTATAAATGTTTTCAATCAGTCTATCAATCAGGACTTTAGTCATAATTTGAATAGAAAATGAATAATAATTACTCATTAAATTCAAAGTAAAGAATAATGTATGTTGGTAGAAAGTTGATAATCTCCTTTAAAAACCCTTTTCATTTCATCAATTTTGGGTAAAAAAAAAGTTGTGAGCGACATACCCATCATATTGCCACTTTTTGGCCCATCATGATCTTGCACATACCCCTACCAATGATGTCAAGACACTTTCAAAGGATACTCAAATAGATGACCATGCTTGGATTGACACCTCTTGGGATCCTGATATAAATCTTCCTTCACCATATCCACTTCTGCACAAACTTTTCATGTCCATGACAACCCTATGTTTGACCAAGATATATATATGATAATCCACTCTTTGATCATGACCACGCTGAGGATATCCAATCATCATCCTTCCATCCCACCTACCCAAGGCTAGGATATGCATGATCTCCTATCAACATGTCACCTCTATCAAGTCACCTTTCCAATTTGTTAAGGATGTGCAATCTTCCTTTGATGTTACCAGTATAGAAAAGAATAGTCCCAAAGATTCTATTGATGGCATCACCACTCTTGTTTGTCCACTATACATTCCTATCAATTTACCTATTTCATCCATCCCACTCATGTCCATCCACAATAGATACATGACTCAACAAGTCACAACTCAAGAAAATAATAAAGGAAAATCTCCAACGAATGACCTATGATCATTAAAAGGAGATCAAGAATCAAGAGACACAATGAAAATAAAAGAATATCAAGACAAGTCCTCTAGTAGCCATAAAAATCTATTGGACCAATCAAAAATAAAAGTCAAGAATGAGAAAGAATGTCAAGAAAATTTCTTTAGACAAAATCAAAAATAAAATTCAAAAGTGAAAGCAAGAAAAAGTTGATCTCAAAGTATGCCTCTCCATCAAAAATCACTAGGAGCATCTATTAAGGAAAAAGGTCAAGAAAATATCTTGTTGATCTAAGGTCTCTATCCACATCACTCTCACTCATACCATATATTACATTCCACTCATCCATGTTCACATATCTTTCATATCATCCCACCTTCATTGGTGATGTCTTTCAATGTGTCTTTGACAACAACCCCTTGATGTACTCTAGCTCATTGGTCACCCAAATGCCCTTTTATCTAAAGCCTAGTGGCCCACGTAGTTTGCACATTAGGGATCATACCATAATCACATTCATCCACCACATCTATCACCCTTCATATTTTCCACTCATACTCCTCATCTTGATTGATTCCTTTCATCCAGCATGGTCATCCACATCAAGGATCGAGGAATCATCAAGGCATTCTATGGATTTGGTGTTTATCAATTCTACACATAGCTTCTGGGAGCCATGTCTTAATCATCAAACATACAAAAAAATGAAAAATCAAAAAAATGTTACCTAGATGAAAACCTGGAAAACATGTGTCTTGGTATTTCATCAAAAATAAATTAAAAAATCAAGAAATAGTAAAGAGAAATAATTTTTCCAATAGTGAAAACCACTTTGGTGGTGCTTTGGTTGAGTACCATGGTGAAAACTTGGAAAACAGGCACCATGTGTAGTCAGCTCTGCTCCTTTGTCTACCATCATTCCAATTTGGCTTCCCTATCATATCACCTTTCTTTCCTATCCATGCATCTTACCATTTATCCTTTTCATATCACCCATTATAAATGGTTGTCATTTCCATTACTTGGAATGGTTGACATCAAGCACACTTCGCATCCCCATTCCATCATATTCATAATAAATTTGTTTTATACCCAACTGGGGGTAGGCACTTGACTTACATCATTTGGTTCTTATAGTGGTTGTTTTGAGGACGTAAAACTATTAAAAAAATCCTTAAAAATCACAAAATGTCCTAAAAAAATCCAAAAAAATCACAAAATGTCCTTAAAAATATCCAAAAACATCATAAAACTTCAAAAAGACAAAAAAATCAAAATAGGTCAAAAATCCCCCAAAACAAATATCTAGATAACTTTGAAAATTAAAAAAAAAAAAAGATTTAGAGTCAGTCTTTATCATTGTTGAACTATGTTTCCTCTGCAACTAGACGTAGGCAAGGCCATCTATCAATGTTCCCCTAAGGAATTAGGTCAGTCCTTTAGGTTTGTCAAATAAACAATGAAATCATGGCTCAATTTTTTTATCAGTAAAAGAAAGTCAAAATAGGTAAAAAATCCCCCCAAAAGAAAAATCCAGATAACTTTGAAAAAACAAAAAAAAAAATATTTAGAGTTAGTTTTTGTCATTGTTGAACTATGTTGCCTCTACAACTAGATGTAGGCAAGGCCATCTATCAATGTGCCCCTGAGGCATTAGGTCAGTCCTTTAGGTTTTTAAAATAAATAATGAAATCATGGCTCAAGTTTTTTATCAGTAAAAGAAATTCAATGGTCATGTCAAACCACGAGGTCTCTACTTGTATAATGCAGGCAAGGCCATCAATCGATGAGCCCCCTAGGCTGCACTAGGCTATTCCTTTACAGTTCATCATGTCAATCAAAATAATTCAAACATTTTCATCAAACACAAACAATTGTCAAAACATCAAGAAAAATCACTCATCAATAAGACAAACAAGTCAACAAGGTCATTAGGTCAAACCAAACAAATTGTTGAAACACTCAAAAAACCAAAACAATCAACCTATGTCTTATAGAGGATGTGTCCTTGAAAACAAACATTTTAATTTATTCAAGCTTCATCATTGCCTTATATAGGTGGTCACATGATCAAAACTAGACTCGACGTCTTATATGATATGTGTCATTCTCAAAATCGGGCATTTTATCAATCATCTTATCAATCCCCTAGACAATTAAACAACAAATAGATCATTTTTTTGCAAATATTCTTACTAGCTATTGACATTGTGGTTTGTTTTGTCTTATCTTTTCATTTTGCTTTGTCTTTGAGTCCAGTTACTAGCTTCCTCAAGGATGTCCCATGAAATATTAGAGAAGCAAGGATATCTTAGGACTCTTTTTCTTTGACTGTTGTTTGTGGATTGTCTTTTGCTTTTTTCTTCGAGTCAAGTTACTAGCTTCCTTGAGGATGTCCCATGAAGAATTTAGAGGAGCGATGATGTCTCATGACTCATCTTTTATTTGATTGTTGACTGTGGTTTTTCTTGACAAAAATGCATGGGAAACTTTTCTCTTAGTATGAGTTAGGACATTATTTGTCTACGACTATCTATTTTTAGTAGGTGGATGACCTTGCACACCTTGGTCTATCTCATATCATGGTGTTTGTTATCCATTTGTATCATTTAATTCCCAATGATGATTAATGCAAGGCGTATTATAATTTCAAAAAAATATTGAAGTCATTCTAATATACTAGCATCCATGTCTTCCATGCTAACATCCACATCTTGTATTCTACTATTCATCTTTTCCGCTCTAGCATTTCTTCTTTTCTACATCTTCAACACCCTTATCTATGTTCCTCTATCCTTTTTGTCCTTCATCTTCTAGTTCTCTCATCCATTTTGAGAGCACACTCCTATTCTTCAAACCCACCTATCCTCTCAAGGGGGCATACCACTACTTCCTCATCATCCTTTCTCATCCTACTTTCACTAGGGCATATCTTTTTCTTTGACAAAATGCAATAAACTACATTGTATCAGAGAGGGGAAAAATGTAGACAATAAAAAATGCCCTAGGCCTGCCACTTTTAATTTCTTCATAATTCTTTCATATTCATTTTTCATAATTAAAAATAATTTGAATTATTTAATTATTTCCTATGACCATGTATCCTTTATTAATTAAATAATTTCAATAATTTAATTAATTCATTCCAATCTTTATTTCCCTTTGACTAATTAAATAAATGTTATTTAATTACATCAGTAATTAAACTTATTTTCTTTCTAAAATTACATAAAAGTTTATTTAATTGATTTCCTGTCACTTTCCCCTATAATTAAATAATTATTTTAATTATTTAATTATTTGTTGGCCTTCTCTCTCTTTAATTAAATAAATCTTTATTTATTCAATTTAATCCGATATCCTTGAATTTTGAATTAAAATAATTATTTCATTCAAAATGATGATTCCTCCTTATCACAATCTTCTATAATTAAATAATATTTTTATTATTTAATTAGTCCTTCATCACTTAAGCCTAGATCAGATTTGATCAAGTTTGATTTCTCTAACAAACAATTTTATCTATGTCAATCTTACCTTATACATCCAATCCTCTATTAATTAAATAACTTTAATTATTTAATCCATTCATTCTTACCTTTATTCTTCCTCGATTAATTAAATAAATATTATTTATTTAATTACATCACTAATTAAATCTATCTCCTTTCTAAAATTAAATAAATTATTATTTATTTAATTATTCCTTAACTTTTTTCTCTCTTTAATTAAATAAAACTTTATTTAGTTAAAATTTAATCTAATATCTTCAATGTTAAATTTAAATTGTTTAATTCAAAAGGATTTATTTGTATCATATTCTTCTTGAATTAGATAATCTCTTGGTTATCTAATTACTCATTAATCACCTAAGTCTAGATAAAATTTGATCATTCAGTTATCTAGTGAGATAATATCTGATTTTCTCTAACAAACAATATTTTTATACATTAATCAGTTTGTTATCTAAACAAGATCAGATTTGATATTATCTTCTACATGCAATCCTTATCCCTTTGTGTCTCAACCAATTTTCACCTTTGATTAAATTACTTTTAATTTAATCTTTGCCATTCAAACTTTATCACTTACACTACTTTAACCCTAACCCTATTGTATGTCACATCTTATAATCTTGATTGTTGATTAATTATCTCTTAATCTAAGCATGTCATTCAAAAGTTATATTTTCTATAAATGGCTTTATCTCTACCATCTTTACTCCTGAAATCTTATGAGTTTCTGAAGCAACTTTATAAATCTTCAAATTTTTTCTATTATCATTGTCATAAGGCCATATTTGCATACTTAATTAAAATATGAGGGCAAGTAATATACTATAGTGAAATGGAGAAGGGTAATGGAGGTGAATCATGGGATTGAATGTTTGTTTGGTGAGATATTTTTTCTACGCATATTTTTATCTTCCATTTTTCTTCATTATTAGCTTGGGTTTAGTTTGATTTATGCTTTGTATTGCTAATCATGGAATTTTCCATTTGCTAGAATACCTATTAGGTCTTACATCTATGATTTATCCATGGGGTGGTGTTATGCACACCCCCTCCTTAATGGCATCACCGAAGGAAAATTATTACAAAAGGGTTTTAATAAGTGATGGTTAATATTTTAATATTTTTCTTCTCTCATAGCATACATTTTCTTGAATAGACCTAGAGAGAATTTTTATGATAAAATACTTTGATTGAATAGAACTAGAGAGAACATTTATGATAAAATAATTTCACTTGATTGAGGTGCTCATGATCTTCAATATGCTTTTCTTGATTTGAAAATGATATTATTTTCTAAAATGCATCCACTTATCATATAGATATGTGGTAATTTTATAAGTATCCAATTAAAAATCTTCCATAATTTTTCAAAGCCACATTGATTCTTCAAGAGTTACTTTTGTATTTTGGGTTTTAGTTAAAAAAGTATAGAAGATATATTTTTAAAGTATTACTTGATACATGGAATAGCTCACCTGCTCCATTTATTTTGAAGAAAATCTAAAATAGAATTAGAAAAATAGTTAGTAACACAATAATCAAGTAAGCTCGATTCTTGGTATAGGAATAATAAGAACCATCATTAATTAAATATGCATTTTTGATACACCAATGAATTTATAAAATATTAGTCTGTAAACATAAATATGAATAATTTTCCATGTTTATTTGAAGAAAAATTTCATGCTACTAAAAATATAGTAATGCTCCATAAAAAATTAAGCAATGGGTGACCTATTCTTTCTAGGATTTCTCCCCATACAATTTATGAGGGTGATAGCCACCCATTATAAGTAGGTGCTTTACACATAAAATTTTGAGAGAATAATTGAAGCCAATAAAAATGTTAGCTAAGGTAACACTCAAGAGAGAAAAAAAGATATAGTAGCAAAAAAGATGCTTTGAAAGTTTATGCAATTCTACTTTGTATATGGATGTGTAAGAATTTGAAGGATTTTTTCCCTAACCATTCCATTCACCTTGTTATCCTTGTGTTTTAGTGAAAGGGAATGAATGTGGCCATTTTAATATAACAAGAATGATATTTTTTGACAAAGATAATACCCTCCTTAGATCCATGATGGTTGAGTTAGCATAAAATTTTGATTTTAGATATAAATTACTTCCAAAAAACTTATGCAGGTATAATTTCTATGTTTTTAAGTATTAAAAAATCATCCTACTAAATATATAAACTTAGAGTATACCTGTAGTGTAGAAAAAATTAACCCTTTTTCACACTTAATTTGGGAATAATTAATCTTGTAGCTTAGAGAAAAACACACGAGAGAGTTAGGAAATTAAAATCTAATATATTCAAACTATACTAATCAATCCTCAAAGCTTAGATAATCAAGCACAAAAGAAAGCTAAGAACAACATGCATTAAAATGAACTATTTTACCAAACATGCAATCAATTCCATTGAATAACCTCCATTACTCTTCTCCATTTCATCTGTGTAGTGTACTTTCCCTTAGATTTTCAAAGTTCATGCAAGCATGGCCTAAGTGTTATGATTAAGACAAAACATCAAAGATTCAAGATAATTTCTCTAAAAGTCATACGATTTTGAGAGAGATTGGAATGATGAAGGACAAATCAATTTATAGAAAATTGATCATTTACATAACAAGCCAGGATTGAAAGATCAATTGATGGTTGAGATCAAATGATTAGACATGCATTCTGATAATTGTTAGTAGTGACATGAGTGATACGAATTAGAAATAGAAATAAAGATTAAATAAATGATTTAATCTACGAGTTTGGTATTTGAAAACTGAAGAATAGTCTTTGCATGACAAAGATAAAGATGAATTAAAGCAACTCTCTGTTCGAATGCACACACAAGATCTAATTAATTAAATATGAATATTTAATTAATATGCATGTACATGCAATTGAGTTAGAACTAGATGACTGAAAGATATGACGAAGTGATTACTCAAGAAAGCCACTCAGACATTAAATCCTGAGTTAACTGAGCGATTTAAATAGATGTCAAGTTGAGTCAAAGTGAATACTTGGATAACTCACACAATTATCTAAATATAGAGGAATGCATTAAAATAGGATTTATGAATTAAATAATTCATTTAATTCAAGATTTGATATTTGAAGAATAATTAAATAAGATTTATTTAATTAAGTGATGAAGGGATTTGAATGAATAATCAAATAAATAAAAGGATTTATTTAATTATAGTTGAAATATGATAGAGGTAAAGGAAATAAGAATTTATTTAATTGGAAAGAAGAATAAGGTTAATTAGTAACATAATTAAATAAAAAGGGTTTATTTAATTAATTAGATAGAATAAAGAAAAGTGTGAATTAATTAAATAATTAAGATTATTTAAGTAATAGAAGAAATGAAGACTTTAAAGAATAATTAAATAATTTACATTATTTAATCATGACCATGAAGAATACGAATTATGAAGAATATTGAAGTCGTAGGCTTAAACCAGATTTCAGTGTCTACATTTTCCCCTCTTTGATACAATGTCATTTCAGCATTGTGTCAAAGAAAAACAATAAAAATATGCCCCAGTAATGCCCTAGTGTTAAATAGGTGAAGGTATGCCCCCTCGAGAAAATTGACATATTTTCAAAAAAAATAAAAAAAAATTTGGAAATAATCCTGATTAGTCCATTGGATAGCCAAAAATGTAGGGGAGTTGACGAAATTGAAGTTGGAAGTGTTAAGGATGGGTACAGGTCGATTGAAGTTGGAAGTTAATGCAGCCAGTAGAAAAGAATTCCACCAAAAAACCTAGGTATAAATAAAAAATGGGGTAGAAACCTATTCATTTTTACCCACATAGCTTTGAGATTTGAGAATTTTGCTCTACACCCTCAGCAAAGATGTCTCTCGTTTCACACACCCACCATCGAGCATACATGATCTAGACCTTCAGGCGGCTAACTGACGCAGACCCCTTGGTATGTACCTTAATCTTGACTTTTAAATTTTCAATTTTTGCGCTCTTTGATGGATTTAAATTCAATTTTTCATATGCGTCACTTTTTTGGAAAGTCGCATATGGGTGCATAATCAATGCATTTGCAAATTTACATTTATTGTGAGCATAGGTTTTCTATAGTTCAGTGCATTTGCATTTTATTTACACGCATGTGCGAAATAGAAATGCATTTGTATTTAAAATAGTTGCATTTGTTTATTTTTCAACGCATGTGATAGTTTACTTCTGAATTTGAATTTAGCAGGGTATTGTTTTGCATTGATACAAAAGGGTGCATTTGATATGTAGTCACATTTGTTATTTCCATGTGCATTTGCATTTGAGAGTGACGCATGTGAGGAATAATGATGCATTTGTGAAATTTAATTACGCATTCAATTTTTCTACAATGCATTTGCTACAAAATGATGCATTTGCAAAATAATGATGCATTTAAAAAATTAACGCATGTGAATAGAATTTGATTTTGTCACTTTGCACTAGGATAGGTGATTGATTCTGACATGAGACATGTATAATGTCATTGCAAGTTGTTTTGAAAACTGTGTATACGTGAGTGTCGAGACCATCGACTTTTTGCTTCCAAGATAGTTTGCAGAGCCCGGAGAGACAATGCTTATGGCATTTGGGGCTTCTTCATGTGACAGACATGCCCACTATTTAGGAAAATTGAGGTCTACTAACAATTTTGTGCGAGCGATGGCACTCAGAGACTTCCTCATTTCACCTGCCTACTGGAGAGGTGATAGTTACCTTGGAGGACATCTACAGGATATTAAGACTCCCCATTAGAGGGATGAGGGTGAGGTACGATACCAGAGGGGTTTCAAAGAGATGTGTCGATATTATCCACATGTAGATATTGGATAGTTAGGTTTCAATCATTATGAGATTAGATGGTGTGTATTGGCACAGAGGTTTAGGCAATTGGACTGTCTATTGTGTACATTGATAGGTGGTATAGTGCTTCCTGATCGTCAAGGTCATGGTTTTCTTGTGGGTTGGGGGGAGATGCTGGTAGGTATGTTAGAGCGATGAGAGGTATATGCTTGGGGCCCTTGTCTCCTTGGCATGTTATATTTTCACTTGCATGATATAGTCTATCGAGAGGCTCAGTCTATGCGTTGTGGTACCACACTCATGATGGCATGGGCATGGGAACACATTGCCATCTTTCGTCCATCGGTTATAGTTGATGTGTAGTACGGAGCAGGTTATGCCTTCCCTTATATGGGGGCTAATACTCAGCACCATATCGAGGATACCGGGTACTTCAGACATGCCATTGATACTATGGTATAGTTTACATGGAGACCATACTTGGGATGTACAGAGTGGTCAGATGAGGATGAGCATTTGCCTTTTTGCCACCAAACACAATACCTGATTGGAAAGATTGTTTCACATGTCCACATTATAGAGTGCCATTGGCCAAATCATGTATTGCAGTAGTTCGGACAGGTACAGGATGTGCCTAGAGGACGTGAAGAGTTTGTGAGGTCTTCATGAGATATCCCCCTGTGTGGTCCAAAGATTCTAGTGGCAATTGCTG
This sequence comes from Sequoia sempervirens, assembly GCA_007258455.2. Classification (NCBI taxonomy): domain Eukaryota; kingdom Viridiplantae; phylum Streptophyta; class Pinopsida; order Cupressales; family Cupressaceae; genus Sequoia; species Sequoia sempervirens. The sequence continues at coordinate 326,528,651 of VDFB02000008.1, forward strand.
AGGTAGATATTGATGCATTATAGGTAGTTCAATGGGGATGGAGAGATGGTGCAGCAAACCCAGGTACCACCGAGGCATACGATTAGTGGTGGGTCGTGCATAGGCTAATTCCCCTTACAGATCTAGATCAAGCTATGTCGATAGAGGGGCAAGGGACAGGACCGTGCAGCAGGTGTGGTAGAGGAAAAGGTCAGAGAGGTGGAGGGGGTCATGGTGATGATAGAGATGATGGTGGAGGTGGTCAGCGAGGTGGTAGGAGAGGGAGGCATTGACGGAGGGGATGAGGGCCACCATTATCACCCATTCGTGAGGAGGGATGGGGAGAGGAGGATGTGCACATGCCAAATATTGGAAGAGGTGGGGAGGAGGTGCATGTTGAGATTGGCGGAGAGGAGGAGCATCC
>VDFB02000008.1:326529153-326674498 GCA_007258455.2 Sequoia sempervirens
TATATATTGGGCAGCTTTTGGAGTGTGGGGTTTTTCTCCTAAAAGGGTTTTCCCCATGCAAATCATTATGTTGTGATATGCATGATATTTATGTTTATTTTTGTTTAAGTTTTTGTAACTTTTAAAGATTTGTAAGCATTATTATCCTCTCAAGATTAATGTAGGAATTTGTTCCACTACCTTAGCTTCCTTACAATGAACACAATTCTTTGTAGAAAAGTAAGGAGGAGCTTATTGTTTCTATGTCTGCTCTTATTTTAGTTCCTTCTGCTTCTATCTTTTCTTCTACCTTAGTTCCTATTTCCTATGTCCTTCTAGATTCATTGAAAAGTCCAAATGAACCTCACTCCAAAAGGGTGCAAGTTTTCATCGCCCCCTCAATGGAGCCTCCCATTTTTACCACTCTCCCTAATATTCCTCATTTTTTATAGCCTATGAACATGCCTCACACAAAGGTGGTGTCCTAAGTGGATTTGTCTCCTTCTTGTACTTCCACTTCATTTGTGGGGATTCTGCAGCCTCCAATGACGTGTAATTTTGAGGATGACCTCACTTCAAGTCATGGTCATAAGAAATTTTTGTCTTCTCCCGAGTCTTATTTTTCTTTGGCCTACACCATCCTTATGATGGAGGTGACCCTTGCATTCTTAGTGTTCATGACTGATCCTTTTCCCAAGGGTGGTAGTGACTCTTAGATGTATTTTCCTCCTCTTTCTCAATTGACATATGGCACTCCTAAAAAGTGCACATTCAACTCATTGGAGGACATCTTGACTCTACCCTTAATCTTTGAAAGATCAATGACCCTGGTCTCAGAAGAGCTTAATAAAGATGACCTTGAAGGGAATTCTTCCTTGGACTTCGTTGTAGTCGAGTTGGCTAGTGTAAACCTTGCTATCCCTCCACTCTAAGATCATCCTCGCTCCCCTTGCAATAATCTAGATTTGGAGCAAGGTGACCTACTAGAGGATTCAAATTAGGGTCCCACCTTTTTCTACATCTTTAGATTAATTTATGTGATTTTTTGTGTTCCCCCATTCTTGTTTGTATATGTTTGTGCTCTCACTTGGAGGACCCTTTCTAACCTTTTAGGTTCTTGGATATAGGTAAGAAACCTTTTCATAAACTTCTATGTCTCATCATTCTACCATATGTTGTAATCTTGAATTTCCACATCGCGGATGATGCAAAGTGTTGAGGCATTTAGGCCTCTTCAATGTTGACCCAATTTTTATTTTCTATTTGTCTTCTTGTTCCCTTATTTGCATTCTAATACATTTGATGATTGATGATAGTTCATATGTATATTATATTTTATCTATCTATCTAGATATCTACGAGAAGTTTAGACCCCAAATAATCAAATCCCCTATGCTCTTGATTTATTCATCTTTGTCATTCCATTTCACGATTTTGTAGTTTCCATGTGTTGTCCCTTATATTTATGACAAAATTCCATAAATAAATCTCACCATGTATCCATTAGAATGACATGTGCTCCTCTACATAACATAAATAATTCTAAGGGTGGCTCTCATATTTGCTTAGTTTTCAAAAAGGGGTACTTTTTCAAAAGGATTCCTTGATGTCTAATGTCTTATATCTTGATGTCTTGATACATCTTGATGTCTTATATTTGGGAATCTATCTTGGAGGAAACATGACTAGACCTATCTTGTCTTTTCTGTGACTATCTTATGATGCAATTTGTAGTAGCCATAGGCCTATGTGCTTACTACATGGATTATAGCCATGCTATTCATACCTATCAAAATCATCTTTATCTGATCAGATTGTATTGTCTTATGTCTATTAAATTTTTATCATGCCTCTATTTTTCATTATTTCACCCAAATTTTTTGTCTATAGCTAACATGTTTATGGTGAGATTGCATCTATATTTTTAGGATTGAAGACCCTTGTCCTATTTTCATTTTGATGAAGTACCCTATTATGAAAAGGAATTTTTGATAGAAGGGCTACTTCCTCTTTGTTGTTGATATATTCTCTTCAATCTCTTTCTAATTTAGCTCAAATTATTTAACATATATTCTAAATAAAGTAGGGGGAAAATGATATGGCATAAAATTGTACCCTAGTGCAATTCCCCATAACATACCCTTACCTTAGCCTTATAAAATAAATAATGTGAAATCCTGCAGCTCTAAGCCTTTTGTCCTTTCTATACCTTTCCATTTTTTGTCAGGTAAAGGGAATTTTGACACTTCCACACCACGTAGATGTCTACACACTATGTGAACATTCCTAAAAAATTCCTAAGTCAATGGACATTAGGACGTTACACTTCCTATCACCCGTGAAGTGTAATGCCCCTGTGATTGTAGACCCACATGAAAAATGGTTCTTTTATCTCCAAGCCTCCATTTTTGAACCTCTAATTTCACCCCATTCAACTCACTTCTCATTCTAATCTTGATTCTTGGAAACCTACTCACTTCACTCTTAATTCTTGAACTTTGTTCTTGCTTGCATTCCCTCTACACCATTTCTTGCAAGTTTCAAGCTCTACATCACTCTTGCACATTTGTCTTGTGCTCTTGAAGCTCTCGTACTTCCTCTTGGCTTCTTCAATCTTGTAGAAGGTAGGGTAACTCCTTTTTATTCCATTGCATTATCATCTTTATAGTTAGCTTATTGATTTCCTTTGCTTTCTATATGTCTTGTCTATTACCTTTATCTTTATTTCTATATTGTGGTCTATCTGGATGTTGATAGAGTTGTACACGCAAAAGTGGTAGTTTTTAGTGTGGAAAACCCCAAAAATTAGCCCCAAATTTTTTGTTAGAAACCAAGATCATAAATGCAAACCAAAAAATCCTTCCACAAGAGAAAAATAGAAAAAATAGAGCAATTTGCATGAAGATGTGCAAATGAATAGTATTCGGGAATTGAGAAATTATAAGAGATGAATTTCTTTATAGAATTAATGTATAAGGAGAACAAGTTCATTTATTACAATACCCCATGATTGTAAAAGGAGAACATGCAAAACTTGCATAAATTAAACAGAAAATGCAAACCTAGTGCATGAAAACAAAAAAGATTTCATGAAAAAACCAATGTTCACATATTCCTCCATGATTAAAAATGATCTCAAATATCTATAGAGCACTGAACTAGCTTTCCAACGCCTATTCATTTCTGAAAGATGAAGACCATATGCAAAAGATATGCCCCCAAAAGTGCAAAAATGATCTGACATTGATTGGAAAAAACTGCAACATTACAGAAAAACATAAAAAAAATGTACCACTAGATTGGGCTCGGAACTAGCTTTCTGGTGATATTTCGTTTTTGAAAATCTGAGTTCAGATGCAAAAGTTATGGCCAAAATACCAAAATTGCTCCAAAAAGGTTTGGGGGAAAAAATGGCGGTTACACTAGCTGTTAGCATTAACCACTAGCGGTTAACCGCTAGTGGTTAACTAATGACAACACCCATTAACTCTATTTTTTTAAATTTCTTTTTGGATCGCATGTTGTACTAGGCCGCACAACCTAGAAATGAAAAAAATTATCTCTCAGTCATTGTGTATGATTTCGATGATTTGACAGTTGATTTTGGGGTTTTTAGGCACTCTTAACATGATAGTGAAGTCGTTTGGGGCAGCTCCCAAAATTGGCAAATGCGGGGTAATATGCAGGATCATGATGAGTATTAAAATATGATGGGTATGGCAGCTGGTAAACTATTTTTAAAAACCAAGAGTGATGACGAAAAGGGTTTTAAGGAAATTCCTCAACTTTCCATGAATATAATTTACTTTTACTTTGAATTCTAATAAGTAATTATTATTCATTTTATATTTCAAATTAGGACTGGAAATCCTAATTGATAGGCTGATTGTATTTATAGCATTCAAGCGATATACATTTTTTGAATCCAAAACGTACATCACATTCTATGCTTCACATACTATAGGATTGAAAAATAAAAATTGAATTTCATGAATTTTTAACCAAGTTAAAGATTAATTCAGGACATACAATTTTTATATTTTTAAAAATTATAATAAAATTCATAATTAATTATTTACTTGGAATTTTTTTATAAAATATGCATCACATTGGGGCATGGAGTCCTCTACTTATATCTGGAAATATTATAAAATATTGTCCATTTTATAAGTGGATAGAATTAGTCGGACAAACACCCTACTTCACTACATTTGAAATTTGATACCCGTGAGTTGTTTTCCACCAAATAGATTATTTTTTTTTAGAAAAACCTAGTAGTTTAAAAATTAAATTCAATTTTATACATATTATATTCTTACATATTTTTGAAATAATATAGATAACTTATTCAAATTTTTATGTCAAGTTTCCTAACTCTGATTTTTTTGAATTTTTCGCCACTTAAGGGCCTGATTTTTCCATGATGATCTTGCACATACCCTACGCTCTAGATTTGGAAACAATCATAAACTTCAAACCCTAACAGATATGACAAATGATGATGAAAATCAATGAAACAAAAGCCAATCCTTTCTATTCCCAATGCTTTGAATCCAATGGAGATGCCCGATTTGATCCAAAAAGCTTGATAAATAATCTCAAGGCATGAAAGCATCGAGGAACCCTGAACGTGGTTAGCAATGAATTTCTCCAAAAACTAAGAAGGGGCTACAAATCAAGGCTCTAATACCATGTTAGAAACCAAGATCAGACATGCAAACTAGAAAAAGCCTTCCACAAGAGAAAAACAAAAAAGCAGACCAATTTGCATGAAGATGTGCAAATGAATAATATTCAGGAACTGAAAAATTACAAGAGATGAATTTCTTTATAAAAGGAATGTATCCATAACCCTAAAAGAAAGTAAACCCTTAGTGTGCACATAATAGTGTAAATAATTAATTGTGGGGTATGTCTTGAGGATCATCATGCAAAAAAGCAGGGCCCTTAAGTGGCAAAAATTGAGAAAAATTAGTGTTAGGCAACTTGGCGTAGTATTTGAATAAGTTATCTATATTATTTCAAAATATGTAAGAATAGAATTTGTAGAAAATTAAATGTAGTTTCTAAATACTAGGTTTATTTAAAATAAATAAAATCTATTTGGTGAAAATTTGAAATTTCAATGCATTAATTGCCAAATTTCGGGGAAAAATAAAGTAGGTGTGCGTGGGGCCACTAACTCAACAAAATGATAATATTTTTGTAATCTATACAAATAGAGGACTCATGTCTGAATGTGATGCATGTTGTATTTTTCAAGTAAATAATTAATTAAATTTTATTATAACTTTAGAAAATATAAAAGAAACTCGTCGTCTAACCACCTTAACTAGTCGGCTCACTGAGGAATTTAATTTTTCTTTAATCCTATATTATAATGAGGTATAAATGTGACGCATATATTTCGAATTCAAAAATATGACTACGTTGAAAGTTATAGATGTTTTCAATCGGCCCTATGATCCAGGAGACTTTGATATAATTCTAATAGAAATGAATAATATTATTTATTAAATTCAAATTAAATATAATTTATATTTTTGGAAAACTGAGAATCCTAATAAAACCTTTAGACCGATAATTACAGGTGAAAAAAAGTCGTCAGCCACATACCCTACAAATACCCATAATATTGCCATTTTTTGGCGCACCATGATCCTGCACATACCCATTAATGTGTCTCAGTTTAGCTTAAGTAACTAAAGTGATAAGTAAAATAATTAATTAACCAATATAATTAAATTAATTAAGTGAAATAACTTATTACTCCAACAATTTTCTTGTTTCTATGTGTGGGTTTTCATTCTTGTGGAGCTTGTGAGAGGATGGACCTACAATGAGTTGGATATATCTTTCCTTCTATTTCTCATTTCTCTTCTAGTTAATTTATTTTTCTTCTAAAAGAGCTCTTGTTGTACTTATTTCCTTTTAGTTATTTCTAGCATTTTGTTAGCTTCTTTTAAACTGTCAGATTCTAATATTTGAGTTTGCAGCAAACCATAAGTGTTTTGGTCATAAACTTTGCTCCCAATCTGTATGAGGCACCAACACACCACATAGATGAAAGTGTTTTGTGTTGTTATCCTTGACCTATACTATCATCCTCTTGCCAAGATTCATTTAGTATATTCTCAAAAACTTTGTGTTCTACTCACTTGATTCATAAAGTTCTTCATCTCAAAAACCCAAAAAAAATAGAATAGATTTTTCCTTCATTTTCCATCTTATCTTTTGACCATTTTCATTGAGGTGATTGAGGATAATTCACTCCCTTTAGAACTTTTTTGTATTGAGACTTGGGAGTAGTGAATCTCCTCCTTCACAATAAGGATATTCTAGAAAAGGTATTACAAGATTCAAGGGTATTAATATTAAGGTGTCATTTACCTTATATAATATTGTATATTTTATATATCTCCAATAATTTTGGAAAGTATTTTTGTATTCCTATATTCAATTGGAAACTAATTTGTAAATAAGATTCTTTGAAAATTTGTCATTAGTTTTCAAATACATTCAAAAAGGAGGTGGAGCACAATGGTGGTGGTTACAATTAACTTTGGGATTACTAAACAAACTTTTCCAATTCAAGGTTCTGAGACTAAGGAATGAATAATTTTTATATGATAAGTGGGACCTATTTGAGTTGATATCTTTAAAATGGAGTGCTATACTTGAGGATGTGAGTTTTCAAGAGTTTAAAAATCAAATATACCTTTGAATTTATGTTTACTATTTAGGAGGGATAATTGAGTTTTCCCATGTGATGTCCATATGAACTCACTTATCAATTTATAGTTGCTATAATATTCTCTCCACTTCGAAGGCATGCATTTTTAAAATAGTACCATGTTTTGGGTATCTTTTTTTTGGTAAGCCAATTATGATTTTTTATCTCTTCATGCCTATACATTAAGGGTAAGAGAGTGGTTTTATATCTAGGTTAATTTTTATAAGTACATCAGTACTACTATCTAGTGCTCTTAGATTGAAGGGAGTGGTATTGTGTTGGATGTATCTAATTGCTAAGGATAAAAACATATTATTCCTCTTCCTCATGTGGAGTTTGTTACTCCAAAGGGTTTTTCAATGTAAATTTTGTGTACATATAGTTTATTTATTTTATGCAAACAAATGATTATCATATGGTAATCCTTTGAAATATAATATTATTTTATATTTGCATGTACACTTTGAAGTATTTTTACTATAGTAGATTAACCTTGTTTCTTAATAAAGGGTTCCTAAAAATATTGATCCTTCATACTTGTAACCCCTAGTTAGAAACCTATCATCCCCTTGTCATCTCACCTTAAAAAAAAATGACACCACATTCTTGGAACCATCACATAACCACCCCTTACATAACCTTCAAATCAAGGTAGACCTCTATTTTAAGGTATTTTTTAATATTTTCAATTGAAGGTATAAGAATATTTTAATAATATTTTAAGTTGATCAAAGGGATTTTATTTGGAGGTACCTTTGAATCAAGGCTTGCAGATACCTCTAAGTGAATTTACCTTTCAACTAAGGTCTTATAGATATCATTTTCCTTCTAGTCACGAGTGTCTAAATAATTACATTTGAAAATCTTTATTGAACCGTCAATTTCAAATATGTATTTTTAAGATTTTACTCCTCAAGAAATAAATATACATATATCTACACATATCTAGCTTTGGTATGGTTAGTATGAATCGGAGCTAATCATAGGTGTGGCTGTCTTATAGCCACCTACTTGTCTATCTGGGTACATATCAAGTGCATGCGTGTGTGTCTCACCTCTTTGGGGGCTCACCTAGTGGATACTGGATTCCACTAGCCCTTGTGAGCATGCATTTTTTTTGCATAGTGGACATCATGTTCCACTTGTAAATATTTTTTGGACAAACATCTTAGACATGGTCCACGTCATGTTGGATAGACGGTCGAGGCTTGATCCACCCCTTTTTTCCTTTTATTTTTCTTTCCACCTTATGTCTTACACATTGTATTCTTGTACCTTTTTTTTTTCTTCATACATCATTACATGTGTTTTCTTTTGTGATTATGATGGTTTACCATAGGATTTTGATCCTAGGGGCTTACACAACCCTCTTGATCATTGTATTCCTATCTCACTAGCATCAATACACTTGAACCCCTCTTGATGTATATTTGTTTACTTTAGTGCAAGGTTGAAGCAAGTTCCTCCTCTCACTAAACTAGGGACTAAATGTAGTGACAAAAAATGTATCCCTTCACATTTTCTCATTAGTTTGGGCCCTCCTAGTTAAAATGGACCTAATTTTTCCTTAATTTAGTTTTGTAAAATGGGTGATCCCATAATATTTGTTTACAATTTCTAGGAGATCCTGGTTTTTTTCTAAAATCACATATTTTTATTAAATATAATGATTTAAGACTTGAAAAATTCCATTTAAAGGATTCCAATTGAAGAGGGTTGCCTCAAACCACCTAAGATCAAACCCCCTTGGATAGAACCCCACTAGTTTTAAACCATACCTTTAACGGAGTCTCCTTTACACCTATCAAAATAATAAAAAAAAAAACACTTTTGATTTACCTTTTTGGGGATCAAATGAATTCATTTATTTATTTATTTTGTAAGTATGTATTACTTATTATAATCTTCCCAAAAAGTATAATTTTAAATAAATTTAATTCTATTATTATATTTATTTTGTATTTCTTGTGAATGTAAGTTTTTCACCAAAAAACAAGCTATCTATTTTGTACACGTGGAAAATAGCAGATTATCAATTTTCTTTTGAAAAATATTAGTGAAATAGATATTGAAGTCCTTGATCTAACCAAAAAAGAAAAATGAATTTTGATACATACCTAAATTTTTATGTTGTATGTAGTCTGCCTATGTTTGAATTGTAATTGGTTTGACTTTGAAACTTGATTAAGAAAAAAATATTCAATAAAACACTATTAAACCAAATGAAAGTACTAGATATCATAGTTACAAATCTAAATTCGAAACAATTAGAATTTTATCCTTCATGGAAAAAAAATTATGTTGTATACGGTGAGCATCACTCCTTAAAAATGGCGTTTACTGAAAATCAAATAGTTTTCGAAGGAGATGGAACAAGAAGTGCAATCTGATTCCAAATTTTTTGAAAAAAATATATTTAGAATCTACAAATTTTTTTTCATAAGCCAGTATTTTACATCATCTTCAAATTCCTCACAATTTAGCCACTATAGGTGCCTGAAAGTGAAGATTTAGCTAGAAAAAATTAGTTCAATGTCTAGTTTGGCCAAAAATTGTAATCCAATATTGTGGGATCACCCAAATGTATTTATTTACATCCTCATACTAATTTTTAGGCCCTCTTTCATTCACAACATTCAAATCATCATTAATAGGCCCTTAAGACCTTTTATTACACATCCCAAGGCTTATTTCAACCGAAATCTTGAAAAATTCAACAATGCACCTAATATTGTAACCCCAAACATTCTCTCACCTTGAAAATTTAGGGTGGGACCCATACACCACCTTGGGCATATGAGTCCCATTTGGGGGCTTTTTAGGGGTTTTAGTGGGAAATCAGGGTTTTCTATTCAAATTTTGTGAATGTTAGCATTTAGGATCTAATAAATGGTAAATTAGATGGAGTGCCTATATAACTAAGGTTTCAAGTCATTATTTCACCTAAGAAAGATCTAAGAGTGAGCACCTAAGAGCTATAATCATTATTCAAAGACCTAGAGATTTCAAGTGTTTAATTGCCAGAGCAAGGCTTATGATCAAGAGAGAATTCAAGAGCATTCAAGAGCGGAGTATCAAGAATTTTGGAGCATCAATTAAAGATTCAAGCATCATGTCAAGGTCTTCATGCATCATGTGTGTTTGTGAGCTAACATTTTGATGTAACATTTATGATCCAAATTCAAGCATTCAAAGCCATATCAAGTTTTATGATCAAGATCTACATCTATTAAAGCCAATTCATACAAGTTGTAGATCTACACTCCAAGGAGTCAACAAGGTTTTGTGAGTTGTTACATTCATTTTTTTATTCATCATTCCTTCATGTTATTACAATTCATTTGAAGGTTTAATTACTCAAATGCGGTCTAACTGAGGCAGAACCCCATTCACTAAGAAAACAATAATTTTCTCTCTCTTGTGATGTGTATTTTGTAGATTTAGGTGAATGAGACTCATTCACCCAACCTAGAAATTTAGTCCTTGATATAACCTTTCAAAAAAATTCAAAAGTGTCAGATTTGGTTTCAGAAGACTCAAAAAGATACTCAAAAAACCATAGAATGTTACTCATATGCCCAACCTGGTATATTAGTCCTACTACCGGTTTTGATCACCATCTAGTAGATCTTGATCAACTCTAAGAAGATTCTAGATTCTACCCAGAAACCCTAGACTGGGACTAAATCACCCAACCTGGGTATGTGCAGGATGATGATGGGCCAAAAAGTGGCAATATGATGGGTATGTGGTTGATGACTATTTTTTACCCAAAATTGATGAAACGAAAAGGGTTTTTAAAGGAGATTCTCAACTTTCCACTAATATAAATTATGCTTTACTTTCAATTTAATAAAAAATTATTTTTCATTTTCTATTTGAATTACAACTAAATTCCTGATTGATAAGCTAATTGAAAATAAACTATAGCTTTCAAATGGTATCACATTTTTTGAATATGAAACATGTGTCAAAATCTATGCTTCACATACTATAGGATTAAAAAAAATAAATCTTCATGAAGTTTTGACAAGTTAAGGTGGTTAGATATAATGAAGTTTTTATATTTTTAAAAGTTGTAATAAAAAATCATAGTTAATTATTTACTTGGAAAACAATTACAAAAAAAAAAAATGCATCACATTTGACATGAGTTCTCTACTTATATCTAAAATATTATAAAAATATTATCATTTTATTGTGGTTAGGTTGGTCATACAGATACCTACTTCTTTTTTTTTCCCCGAAATATAAGTACTACTGCATTGAAATTCTCAAATTTTCACAAATAGAATTTTTTAAAAAATATATAAACCTAGTAGTTTAGAAACTACATTCAATTTTCTATAGATTCTATTCTTACATATATTTTTGAAACAATATAGATAACTTATTCAAATTTTTACGTCAAGTTGCCTCAATTTGATTTTTCTAAATTTTTCACCACTTAAGGGCCTATTTTTTCCATGATGATCCTCCACATACCCACTGGGTGTATTAGTCCTAGTGCATTTCAAAAGGTAAAATTTCAAAGTTGTAGACCTTGCTTTGAATCCATCATTCTACCAGGTACTTTACTGTTTGATTTGAATTTCTCAATCTTGTTTCATGCTTTCAAGTTTTGAGGGTTTTGTGCATAAGTGTTTTCATTTCTCCTTTGAAGTTCAATTTAAGGGTGAAACCCTATATAATAACACAAGGAAACCCCTAGTCGGTTCCTCAATCAAGTCACTTTGTTGAGGGATCTAGGTTTCCTAATGGTTAAATTGTGAAATAGGTCCAATTCCATCTCCCATAAGGGGGAACCCTATTTCCATTTAATCAATATATATTTGTATACACATGTACATCTTTATACATATATCAATATGCATATATGGACATCCCATTATGTCAATACATATATGTATTTCAATGTGTGTATGTATGTGTATATATGCATATATCACTTATACAATCATTCATATATGTTTTCCAACTTATCAATTAGTCACATATGCATTTTATGTATATATCCATTTATACATCTCTACTTATCCATTAGACACCCTCATGCCCATTAGAAATCTATCCATGAGCATCCAAAGGTCCATCTACCTTCATATACTCATGTATGTATTAATTTATGTACATGGACTTATCGTTTACATGCATACATATACATATTTATGCATTCTATGTATATATTTATAATTAATTACATAAAGAAAATATAATAAAAGAGATTTCACAAAAAAAGCACTTAACAAAAATCCAAATCAAACGAGATCACAAACTATCTAACACATGAACAAACAATTATATGGATTGACTTACCAATTTCTAAAACTGTGACTTGACTTAACCATTCTATATTAAGAGATTTGGAAGTGTTATGTATGGCTTTGATTCGTGATTTATAATTTTTTTCATTTTCTTTAACTGTGAAGCTGGTATATGGAACTCCTTTCATGGAAGGAATCTATGGTCTGCCTAGGATAATATTGTATGAAAGAGTATCTAAAAATACATAGAAAAGGATAGAAAAATTTATGGGTTCTACCTTAATGGATAACATTATTATCCTTAATGGTTTCTTACCAACGTTATCAAAGCCAAAAATAGTAAGATTATAAGGTTGTATGATATTCTTATCTAGACCAATTTTATCTAGAATATCAATGTTTCAAATGTTAATACCTAATCTATTATCAATAAGAGTATATCTAACCCTAGCTTTATTAATAACAACCATTATCATTAGACCATCTTTTTTTTGGGATCTAAAGTGGAACCTGTAATTTTCATGTTGAGGTAATGTAATATCTAACTTTTTTTTTTTGCATACAATCAAACAAGGTTGCTATATCATTTGGTTTGGTTGAAGCTTATATATAAATCTTGTATAAAGCCTCTTGGAGCATCCCATGGTATGTAGGTCATGTTTGAATAAAGTCCTAGAGAGATATCTTGGTTAGAGTTTTACAAATCATCTCAATAAGATAATGTTCTTTACCACCACACTGAGGAAGAATGTGGGGGTGGAAGATATTGTTGAGTTAATGGAATAGATGTTGTATACCTTGGTTGCTTATTATTTCTAGTTTTATATGTGTGAGAAACTATGTGATAACATTTTGTGCTTCAACATACCTTGTTGCACATGATTACTAGTGAGTTATTTTAATAAGTTCAAGATGCGGCCATGAGGTTTAGGGGTCCTATAATGAGAGGTGGTTTAGGTGGTACAATAATTAAGGGAGGTCTAATAGTCAATTATGTGTTCATACCTTCAATTGAGTTAATTGATGGGGTCATTATAATCCTCATCATTTAAATTATCAATCCAAGGTGATGTCTATGGTTGTATGCAAAAGGGAATGGAGAAAGTTTGCTTGACAGTCTATTCTACAATCAAACTTGTAGAAATCAAATCTATTATGGAGAACACTTGTGCATAAAAGAAAATTTTCATGAAAAGAAACTAATATAAGGAAAAATTGCATGAATTGAAAATGCTAAACTACTTCCGACTTTGTTGGAAAGGAAAATCTTGCTTGAATTCAAATTTACTCTAAAAATTATGGAAATACATTGCTTGAAATGAAACTAAAAACTATCCTATTTTATCAAGTCAAAACAAGCCCTTCTAATCCCCCCTTGATTCCTTGATTACAATGTATTTATAGAATTAAAAGATGAGTCTCATAACTATGCAACAACTTGCTAGAAAATAAGAAAATGTGTGGAGAAATAAATGATAAGTCTTCACTCCATTTTGTTGAGTCAATCTCTTTTGGTCGTCCAAAATAATAATCCCTACTTTTCAGCCCTTCAAACTACTCGAAAAAGGTGTTAGAGTGTTCAATAATCCTTCTTTTGACCTCTTCTATCATTAAAACTCTTAAATATCCTCCTATATGCTCTCAACTACTCATAAATTGGGTTGAACAACTACCTAGATATTTGCAACTGCCCCTATATTCTCTCAATTTCTATCCAAGTCACTCCAATTTTATTTAATGCTTGCAACCTTTTTTCCTTAACTTTTCAAACTCTTCATAAATTCTATCATACTTAGTTTCAAAAATTATGGAGCATAGAAGCAAATGAATGAACAAATTTTGGAAATTTTGGAGCATGGAAGCAAAGTTCCAGAGCATCGAGCTGGTGAATTTTTCTCTCAAATCACAAATTGGGTTTTCGTGAAATTTAATGGTTTTTTTTTTCCTTCTTGTCTTTAAATTTTTATTCAAAAATATCAAGAACTTAGATCGTAATTTTTAAGATATCATGAAATATTTTACTAAGTTACAATTGAAAATCTCGTACTTTCCTCATCATGCTCAGTCTTGATAAATTGCATAACTAAGCAAAATACATACTTTTATTTGGCTAATAGATGAGACATTTTTTTGTTTCATCATTTTCCCCATACCTAAAGTGTTATAGGTCAGGCTCTGTATTTCATAATAAGCCTTCAAATTCATTTTTTAATAGTTGCTTCGAGTAGCTCCTGATGCATGAGTTGTAGTTCACTTTCTCCATGTTGCATGCAAAAAATTTCTACATTTTTTGAGAGTTGCAACTTGATCCTTCACATTGAATAGCAATTCAAATTTCTCCATCATTATTTTTTCTTCCATACTATTGAAGTTCTAGTGTTGAAACTAGATCCCAAAGTTGCAATAACAGTCATCCATAATGCCACAATATTTGCAGCAAATTTTGAGTGCAACAACTTTAATAGAAAAGTGCATGTTTATAGCCTTTGAGAAGAGGAAATAGCTTGTGTAGAGCACTTATTTGTAGAAAACGAAAATGTACTCTACTCTACTTAATGATGTAGATAGGTTATACAAAACCATTAATTGGTTGTGAAAAGTATCTTCCCCTTCTCAAAATATTTTTCCATGCATTAAAATTCTTGAGAGAAGAGAATGAAAAAAAGATGATTTTTTTTTTTGAAATTCAATGCTTCACCTTCCTTTGAAGTGGAAACCTTCTCCATGATTTCTAATTCTAACAAATACATGGATTGATTGGAAATATCTTGCAATCCTTCCATTTGATTTGTTCAATGCATGATTGGAAACAACTCCTTGTTCTTCAAACCTATGATTGGGTAACCCTCCTTTGAATTCAAAAATCTAATTAGGAAGCCATTCTTAGAATTTTAAGGTCTCCAATTAAGTCTCTTTTTTGCAAGATTTTTTGTAATGAAGATGATATCTCTTCATTGTATTCTGCACCTCTTGCAAGCAATAATCCATCAATTATTTCCTTAAAGAAATATCTTTTGCTAGGACTTGGAGTGATGGTACTCCAGCTAAGGATATATTGAAATAAATAGGGTGGTTTCTCTTTAGTGTTGGTATTTTGGGGGGTTTTCAGAGAAAAATCTTTCTTGAGGAACTTCTAAATCTAAAAGGCTACTAAACTAATTTTCATGATTCCCTAATAATGACACCTATCCCTAGCAATGATGCCAAAAATGATAGGGTCATTGTAATCCTCATCATTTAACTTATCAATCCAAAGAGGTGTCCATGGTTGTATGCAAAAGACAATGGAGAAAACTTGCTTGACAATTTATTCTACAATCAAACTTGCAAAAATAAAACCTATTCTGGAGAACACTTCCATAAAAGGAAAGTTGTATGAAAGGAAACTAATATAAGGAACACTTACATGAATGGAAAATGCTAAACTACTTCACACTTTGCTGGAAATGAAAAGCTTGATTGAATTCAAATTTACTCTAAATTTTTTGGAAATACATTGCTTCAAATGAAACTAGAATCTATCCTATTTCCTCTAGCCAAAACAAGCCCTTCTAATCCCCCCTTGATTCCTTGATTACAATGTATTTATATAACTAAAAAAAAGCCTCATAGTTGTGCAACAACTTGGTAGAAAATAAGAACATGTGTGGGGAAAGAAAGGATAAGTATTCACTCTATTTTTTTGATTCAATCTATTTTGGTCGTCTAAACCAATAATCCCTACTTTTCAGCGCTTTAAACTACTCCAAAAAGGTGTTAGAGTGTTGAAGAAGCCTTCTTTTGACCTCTTCTATCATTAAAACTCTTCAATATGCTCTTATATGCTCTTAACTTCTCATAAATTGGGTTGAACAACTCACTAGATATTTGCAACTGCCCCTATATTCTTGCAACTTTTGTCCAAGTCACTCCAATTTCCTTTAATGCTTGCAATTGTTCTCCCTTAACTGCACAACCTCTTCATAAATGCTATCATACTTAGTTCCAAAAATTTTGGAGCATAGAAGCAAACAAATGATCAAATTTTGAAAATCATGGAGCATGGAAGCAAAGTTCTAGAGCATCATACTGGTTAAGTTTTCTCTCAAACCACGAATTAGGTTTTCATGAAATTTAATGGGATTTTTTTGCTTCTTGTCTTCAAAATTCTATCCAAAACTCTCAAGAGCCTAGATTGTAATTTTCAAGATATGATGAAATATTTGTTTGCTACAATTGAAAATATCTTACTTTCCTTATCATGCTCAGTCTTGATACACTCCATAATTAAGAAAAATACATACTTTTTGTAGACATGGAAAATATACCAACATACTTGATCCTGATTACTAACACCATTTCATCCTAAATCAGCTCTCGGTCTAACCATTTAATCGAACACGCTTATTTGATTAAATTCATCAATTTTCCTCTCTTAATTAAATAAATCATTTGATCTAATTAAGTCTTTCTCCCTTGTTAATTAAATCAACCAATATGATCTCATTATCCGTATTTAATTAAATAATTCATTTTATTAAATCTCTAAAGTCCACCTATTAAATTAAATAAATTAAAACCTTATTTAGTTTAATCTAAATTTATCTCCTTTAATTAAATAAATCTTTATTTAATTAATCTTTGCATCACATTCTTCTCATATTTGATTTAAATTAACTTATTAATCTAAGTGAAATTTGCCACATCATCTAATCCTTCATTAAATTAATTAACCTTTGATTAATTTAATCCTCATCCATGTCCCATCCTCTATCTTTTTCCACTCGTACATGAAAATAGATTTAATTCATTTATTAAATCTATATTTTCACTCAACATGGCATAATGGAGGAATATTCCCTCAAATTTGAATTCAAAATCCAAGTGGAATTTGTCCTTCCAACAAGACATTCATTCCATCTTACATGTCCTTGTGCATTGAGCCAAGTGGCATTTAAGGCATTTATTTTCCCTCTTACATGTCATTTCACTAATTTCAAATATCACTTAATTGCATTTATGAGCACACTCATTAAAATGTGCACATCCCTCATCCATTCTCATCTTGACAAGTTGCACCTTGGCATTGGCTGAAATTTAGTCCCACATTGTTCCATTTTGGGATTTTCTCCAACTTTTCATAAATAAAAGGTCTCATTCCTCATTTGATCATCCACAACTTGAGTAAACTTACTATACTCAAATTCATAGCAATCTTCATCCATCTCATTGAGTTTTATAGCTAGGTTATGCATATTTTATCTTGGAGCACACTTCAACCTTCAACAAAGTGGATCACAATCTTCACCAAATCATCAAAGCTTGCATAGGAGTTGGGAAAGGGAAAATTTCCATATCAAATTTGCACCAACTCCCCCATAAGATCAATATTTTGCATATTCTCAATAGGATTTAATCTATTTCATTACTTTTGTGTTGCATTCTTGGTTTCATTTCCTATTTTAAGCATAGTTAAATGGATTTTATGGTGAATCTTGGTCTTAAATTGCATTGGAATCTAATTATATGTTTGTTTGTTGTCTATTGTAGGTATTAGGATCTTGGTTCACACATTTGGCACTAGAAGGAGTGCATACCATAAGTTCTAATCACATTTTTCTCACCAAATTTTGTGCTTTTTATGTTTTTGTGTCTCTACAGGGAACTCCACTACTGGCAGATCAGCATCATCATTTATAACCATTGGCACTCCAGTGTCTCTATATCGCATTGCTCCAAATTCCAAACTTTGACGCTCTGTATTTCCCGCATGAGATTCAAATTTCCAAACTCCACGACTGAGTCTTTTTCACACATTGGAATCTTTCAAAACATCAAACTCCACCATTGATTTTTTTCACATGATGGAATCTTTCCAAACTTCAAACTCCACCATTGGCTCAAATAGCGACGCCTTCATGCTCTTTGTCCCTACTGCAGAACAACGCTGAGTGGTAAGCGGTGCCATATAGCATCACTAAAGGGCTTCAAACTATGACAACTTCACAGGTTCCACTACTTGGAGGAAGTAAAAAGTGAAGTTCAATTTTTTATGACATGTTCATTTTTCATTTCTAATCATTAGTGTTAATACTTGCTTTCCTAACCTCTATTTTGTAGGTTTGACTAGTTTTCTTATAGGTTGACTTGAGCAAAGGTGAAGGAGCAAAGAGGCATGATAACATCACCATTTCACTATACCAAGTGTTTTTTAACACTTTAGTGCTTGTTTAATAATATTTGATGATTCACATTTTATCTAAAAATAAAATCCATTATCTTTCATACTTAGGACCTACTAAATTCATTTTGGGCTCTAAAAAGAACACTTCAATTTATTGTTACAAAAGGCTTAAAATGAAATTTAGGACACAAAATTACTAGATTTGGTTTTTGGATTTAACAAATTGAACAAGGAAAATTCCACATTTGATTTGGTACTTAAAAAGAATTCACTTTTTCTTTGTGGGCTTAAAATGAACATGTGCTACTTTGTTTTGTGATTGCTTACTCAAACTAACACCATTGAAAAGACGTATGTGATTCTCTCGCACCTCATGCCAATCTTGAGAATCAAAAGGATTTTTGGTGGTCTTAGGTTGGGATAAAGTAATTGCCTCCACACTTCATTTTGGGATTAAAACTGAACAAAACATTTTGCAAGTGTGAGTAAACTTATCGCGTGTCTTCATTATTTGTTTCTCAAGAAATATCGATCGAGTTACGGATATGTTTTCTTGCTATTGTTTATCTTAGAGGGCCTGCCTTGGGAAAAAATTACTCACCCAAGGGAATGACTCAATTGGTAACACTCTAAAGCCAAGAGTATTTCTAGCTAGGATATATAAAAGTGGTTACTATAGCAAAGGCCAGTATCACACAGTTGGCTCTGACAAGAAGGGTAGCAATGGTCTCTTGCCTCGATGGGTCAACTCCTATGAATGAAAAGTCTAAATGAAAACCCTTGTTGTAGAAAGACCAAAATCCCTATCTATTTGTTGGTGCAAGAATAGCCGTTTTGAAGCTGTCCCACACTTTTATGATTTTTAGTAGAAATGGAAAGTATGGCATGGGCGTTTCATGGGTACTGATGCTTGGCTACCTCGAGAAGTGAGTTTTGTGGAGGGGAGCCAGTGGGGTCAAGCATCTAACCATTCACTAAAAATAGGCATAGTTGGACTTGTCCAAGTGGGGACTCAAAAAATATAGTCTTTCATATCCATAGGATTGTGCTTGTTCTTGGTTACAAAACACTTTTCCTGTTCAAAAAAATTTGGAAACAAACATTTAACATTGTCATAAAAAATTTAAACCCTTTTGGAAGTAAATACAATTGACCAAATTCATGTGTTATTGCTTTCCCTTGGGATTTTTTCCGTAGAGGTTTCTAAGCACTTGGATTATATCACAATTTTCTTACTAAAGTTAACAATAGGTAACCCTTGCCTTGATTTCATCAAAGTTCCACATAATATACCCTATGGAATGAGAAGAAGTTGAGACATTGGACATCAAGTTTGAAAAGTTAATCAAGAAGTGTTTGTGGTAAAACAAAGTCATTAAGCAAAAGACCAAAAAAAATTGAATCCCACACATGTGTCCCCAATGATTTCACATAAGATCAAGATCAAGAAACCAAAGGTAAAATCTCTTAGTCTAAAAGATCACTGAAATCATCTCTCAATGCTATACGAATTCAGATGAAGATTTCTTTTCAACTTTTATAGGAAAGCTTCAAGGAACAATCTTGGATTGCACTCATTTTATTATTGTCAGAATCCAAATCATTTTTGTGAATTTGAACACCTTGTCTAGAGAAAAGCATGTTCTTCAAAACCGAGGTCTAGTAACCAAGTTTCTTTTTAGGTAAATATAGGATCAAAATCAAACCTTCATCCATCTTTGAACATCAAACCAAAATCATCTCACCATCAACTTTTGAAAATCTTGAAATCATCCTTCATGCTAGGATTTTTGGCAAATCAAAATCATCAAAAAACCTTGAAACAAAATCCTTGAAGTCTTTGAATCAAAACATCAAGTAATCTTTGGCTAGGTATGTGTAGATGCATCCTTTTGCATATGCTTAGTCAAAATTATCAAATCATCTTGTTTAGCTAGGTATATGTAGATGCATCCTTCTTCATATGCTTGGTTAAATTATCATCTTTTCTGAATAGGTGTGGGTAGATGCATCCTTCTCCCTACACTTATTCAAATTATCATCTTTTGAGTAAATCTACCCCCTAGATAATCATCCAACATCTTGGGATCTACTTATTCATACTTCAAAATCAAAGCAAACCAAAAAATCAAATCAAGGTCAATATGAAAAATCAAAATGCAAATCCAAAATCCAAAAAAAATCCAAAAAGTCCTAAAAATTTGAGCATCCCCTCAAGATTTCTCAAAGGTTCCAATCATCATCCATCTTTCACACATCATCTCCATCATTTCAGCTTTGATCTTTAAATCATACTAAATTTTCTCTTTTGTACTTAAAGTTAGATCAATTTAAAGAATTAGAGATTCATCTACCATATTCTTGAAAATTGATCCCTATTTTATGGTGTAAAATAGATCTCAACACAAGAGGAACATGGAGCCAACAAAGAAACATCCACTTCAAGTGATCTAAGCCAAAAAAATTCTAAAATGAATCCTGTTGGATCAAGCAACCCTCTAACTAACTTTCCTTCATCATAAAATCAACAAGAGGAAGTTCAAGTGGAGGAACTTACCAACAACTCCTTTGGAATGTCACATGAGGAAATCACATAAATGGTTCAAAATCTAGATAATCATAAAATTATAAACATCATGATGAGACTCAATCCTTCAATATACATGCTCGAATTAGCAAAGAAAGGGGCTAAAATCCTCTCTGATTTTGATATGAGCACTATTGTGGAACCATAGTTTTGGGTCATGCCCTTAATCTCATCCACCATCCCTATCTCATCTACATCTCCATTCCAAAGCATCACTCAAAACATCCCCCAAATCACATCATCTATTGCTCCAACTCAACCCATTGTTAACAAGGGAAGCACATTTCTCAATGTATTGCAAACACACCCCGTTGTGAACAATCAGGACTTGGATGCAAACACCATGTTGGGACAATCCATACCTCAAAATCCATCAAATCCGTATGTTCCTCTCACCTTTCATGATCTAAATGACCCATCATCATCATTTTTCACAACATCCCAAACCTCTCTCCCCATAGTTCATCGCAAGGAGAAGGTGACATACTTGGACCAGGGGGAATTTTTGACACTACACCATTTCCTCAAGAGGTCACACCCCCCACATTTCCACCACTCCCACCATTTCCATCAATGTCCACATCACCTCTTGGTTTAGGACTTCCCCCTTTACCAAGCATCAATCAGAGAATCATTCCAAATACTTCCACCTTGTCATCAATATCACAACAACAGATGGAAACCACCCTGATAATGCAAACCACCACCACCACATCATCAACCACCCCCAAAAATTCTCAAAACATGGTCTCTCAAGGACCAACCATATCAATTGCACCATTTACCACTTAAATTCCAACCATCAACATGATGATGCCTCTCATCACCACAACAAGCACCATTCCAAATCCACCTCCACCACCATCGCCACCAATCTCAAATACATCAAGCCAATATATTATTGCATTGCAAGCCACTCAATAGGCCACTTATCGTAAGACATTACAAAAAATTCAAAGTGAACAAGCTACACAACTAGCTGCTCAGTAAGCCGCCCAAGCTACTCAAGCCACACAAAAAGCACTACAAGCACAACAAGCACAACATGCTACACAAGCCCAAACCCTTTTACAACAACAACAACAAGTTGCTCAAGTAATTTAGGCTGCACAAGCTACCCAAGCCACACAAATTGCACAAGCTTCCACTCAGGACCAAGCACAAGCTCAAGCCCAAGCCTAATACCAAGCCCAAAAAGCTCAAGCACAAGTGCAAGTGAAAGCACAAGCACAAGCACAATATACCATACAATAATAAGCAGGTCAACAACAAGCATATCAGCAAGCGCTAAAACAATACCAAGAGAAACAAGGAGTAGCCTGATTAGCAGCCCAACAATAGGAACTAATAGCAAAATAGCAATAGGAACAACAAAAAGCATACTTGGCTCAACAGAATATGCAACCAACATCCATTAGCATACCAACCAATCCACCCATTCCACCAATGATTGAACCACCTCAAAACATTTCATCCCACCCCCTGATCTGCAAATGATGTCACAACACAAATCAAATTGCTCTCACAACAAGTGCTCAGCCTTTAATTAGGGAGAACCATAAAAACACCCGGTAACTTGTGTTGTTATCCATTTGATAGGAGCCTCATAATGAAACCATTCCCAAAGAGATTCGAGATCCCCAAATTTGACAAATACCATGGGACGGGAAACCTTGAAGATGACATTAGGGAATTCAAGTTCATTGCATGGAAGTCACATATGACGATACGTATCTAATGCGGCTATTTCCTAGGAGTTTTGTTGGCCATGCCATGGAATGGTTCTCTTGCTTACCCACAAACATCAAGACATTCCAAGAAATCATAGACGCATTCATCAAAAACTATGCATTCAACATCAGAATGGATGTCAGTCTAGATGAACTATCAAATCTAAAACAAGGGAAGAATGAATCATTTGCTTCACTCCTACAACGATGGTGATCCAAGGCCAATTAGGGAAAATGGGGCATGCCTGAGGAACATCAAGTGTGCACTATCATATCTAACCTCAATGGAGCCTTGACATTCCATCTAAAAGTACAAGGCATCAAAACATATGACTAGTTGATCTCCAGGGCTCTCAACATTGAATGATCCCTTATGACACAACCAGGAGGGTCAACCACATATCCTGAATAGCAAAGCAATCACCCATCCACCAGTTACAATGGAAAAACTCGCACATTGGGCAAGAAACAAAAATGTTACCAACAATGGTGTTGTCGATGCCAAATTTTTCATTAGTGCCCCTCGAAAAAACACACCCACACCACAATAGCAACCCCAAAACCATCATCAAAATAATCATCAGGCTAACATAACAACACAACGACCAAACAATCAAGCGATCAATAATGTCAACGATTAGAGGGGACCACCCTAATGAAACAAGAATTCCACCAAGTAGAAGTAGACTACCCTTGGGGAACTACTCGAGGTCATCATGAAGAAACTAATAAACGAAAACCTCATCAAGGCTCCTACCTATGAGAATTACCAGGAACCAGATGTGAAACCAGCCTAGTACAATCAAAATCAGCTCTATGACTTCCACAAAATCAAAGGGAACACCACTAATAATTGCATGAGGTTGAAGAACCTAATGCAAGACCTCATTGATCAAAAAATAATAAATGTGGAGTAGCCATAAGGAAATTAGAACCTCAAAATCTACACGAATCTGATGCCTAACCATAACAATAAAGGGAACAATAACACTAATAAGGGGAAATGTACCTTCAAGAGAGTGAATCATGTGTATGACCATGTCGTCACATCCCTGGATGACTATTGTGCTACCATCACCATCAAAGGAGCCCATGCTGATTGTGGAGTCACCACAAGAGGTGGAAAAATTACCATTGTAGGGTCATCTTAGCCAAACAGAGCATCTGCTTCTAACTCAAGGTCTATTCTCAATGGTTATAATGTCCTTGATCAGCTAAAATGAACCCTAGTACAAATCTCCATCATGGACTTGCCAAAAAAATTCATCTGCCCACAAGAATATCCATGAAGAAGCATTGGATTCATCAATCATCCCTACAGATCTTGATGAAGAACAATTTCAAGCTATGGTCAGAAACATCATCACTCTGAGCCTCGTTATGTTGTCCAATCAAGAGTTCCCAACTCAACTATCTCACAACTATGCACTCCATTTAGAGGTCCTAGGGCATAAAAATAAAGTCAAGCGAGTCTTGGTGGATGGAGGTGTAGGTTTGAATATTTGTTCCCACAAACTCATCAAGAACCTAAAAATCTTAGAGGATTCTATCGAAAAGGAAAAGGTATTACAATCAGAGTGTATCATGATCAAGAAAGAGTTTCCCAAGGCACAATTCAACTCCCTATTTAATTAGGGCTAGCTATCATGAAAACTACTTGTCAGGTCCTCAACCTTGACTTTCCTTATAACATTCTCCTGGGACATGCATGGATCCATGCAATGCAAGAAGTAGCATCAACCATCCATTAATGTGTAAAATTCACATATGAACGAAAATAGGTCAACATCCATGGAGATCCTGAACCTTTCTCCTTCTACAAGAACCTAGAGGAAAAATACTATAAAATTCCTCAAGTTCCTAAAAATGATGAAGGTCCATCAACACTATACATTGATCTAGCCACTCTTGCTTCCACTTTTGTGATAGAGACACCCACCACTCCTACCATCCCCACCATGTATTATATCAAATTCATCATCCAAGATAATGGTTGTGGAAACTATACAATTCTAAAAAAAAAATTTGTGGTAGGAGAGTTACCACAATCTCCTAGATCACAAGGACATTCACAATCAAATGAAGTCTCCACATCCAAAACATCCAATGAAATATATTCCAATTTTAGAAGTTGGGGAGATCTTGATTGAGAAGTAATAGAGGAGGACCCATCTTATCTCCTATACCAAGACAATAGACCAACAACTGATCTACCAATGGAGGACAGAAGCAAAGGTTTGCAAATGATGCCCGCAATGGGCTATGATAGAAACAAAAAATTGGGGGAAAATGACAATGCACTTCTAATACCTATCATTCCTGATATACGAATAAGAAATCTTGCCCTCAGATGTACCCCTCTAAGTATAACCATATGTGGACGAGGTCCCACAGTTAAAGCAGTCAAGACTCCCTGTGAACCAACACTTGTTGAACTTTGCCTACTTGTATCCACTGGCCGTGTCATAGATAATTTCAATTTTGACATAACTAATGTCTATAGTACTATCAATGATGAGGAAGATACCATAATTGACCTACCAATGCTTTTTGATAATTCCCCACTCCTTATGATTAGTACCTTATCCTATGAGTCTAAAAATAAAAACCATGAAATCTACCTAGTTTACTGCCAACTCATCGATTACTACCAATGAGGGCCGCTAGTTCTTGACACATTCAAAAATGATTAGGTGATCTTAGAATTCATGGGACTATGAGATAAAATTCCATGTGGGGATTGGGATCACAAAACATGATTCATCATTGAGCTGGATACACATGCATAATATGGGGAAATGATTGAATCCCTCAATCGCAAAAGCAAAAAACTGAGAATAAGCTCTAAGTCCTTGAGTGAAAAACACATGGTGGTACTCTCTAACCCAAAAATAGTAAAATGAAAGGACACATCCAATGGTGAAAACCTCTCTGAGGCACCCAAGGATGGGGGATTCAATATTCCTCTCAAAGCTCTACACCAAGAAAAATCAATAGTTCTAGCCAAAAAATGTAACCCAATCAACCTAGGAACAGAGGACACACCACACATCACATTCTATGAAAATTCATTACTATCATAAGAATAAGAGATCTTAGGAGCCTTCTTGAGAGAAATACAAGTCAATTTTTCATGGAGCTAAGTAGACATGCTCGGGCTTGATCCAGAAATTGTTGTTCATCATCTAGCACTATATCCTAAAGCAAAGCCTGTCTGACAAAAAATGAGAAAAATGCATCCTTAGATCACCCTGCTAGTCAAAATGGAATTGAAGAAACTATTGGATGCAGGATTCATATGACCAATTGACTACCGCAAGTGGGTATCCAATCTGGTTTCTGTTTCAAAGCCAGATGGGAGCATCTGAATCTGCATGGATTTGAGAGACCTAAACAAAGCATGTTCGAAGATGATTTCCTATTGCTTAACATTGACATGATTTTATACATGACAGTGGGACATGAAATTATTTCTCTAATGGACGGTTTCTCTAGATACAGCCAAATAATTATTGTTAAAGAAGACCAACATAAAACGACCTTCACTTGTCCATGGGGGACTTACTACTAAAATATGATGCCATTCAGTTTGAAGAATCTTGGGGCCACCTATCAAAGATACATGATGCTAATATTCCATGAAATGATCCACAAAACTATTGAATATTATGTCGATGACATACTAGCAAAGTCTAGGTGAAACATAGATTTTAGGAACCCAAAATGCTTGCTCTCTTCCTAAGTTTTTCACCTAGAAAGAGGGAGATTTAGGTTCACTAAAATGCTTGTGTTCATTCAAATAAGGACATGTATGATGTGATATTATGTAAACTAACTAAAGTAAATGAAATTGAATGACTAAGATGATCTAAAATGCATGCAAAACTAAGATTTATGCCTTGTTTGAAAACACAGTGTGATATGCAGAAACTATGAAATATGAAGAGATAGAAAGAAATATGCAAAACATAAAGTACAAGGTAAAATATGAGTGAACTTGGATGATGTGTGATCTTTCTGGAATGTATGGAATGCTAATGAAAATTTCTAATTTTTAACAACGGGACTCATTTGCCAAGGGTGGCAAATCAGTCCTCCGACTGGTGAAAAAGTGTCAAGAACTGATTTCTCATAGTCGGGAGTTGATTTTTGAAAAAATGAAGATTTCTATATTTCAAGTGGGACTCATTCACTAAGGGTGGAAAATAAGTTCTCCCCAATATTTATAAAATTTCAAGGGTCAACACTACTACTCAAAATTTAGTAATGGCTAAATATCAAGTTGCCGAGATCAAATCTGCAGAAAATGGGTTGGAAGTCACTCAAATTGTTTGAATGAATGATGAATTGATTTAAAGAGCATAGTTGAATTAAAATCCACTTTTCAACTCATTTAAACCTATCAAATCTGCAAAACTAAGGCTGCAAAGACACATTCAAAGGGGAAAAATGTTGGGGGGTTAGTGAATAGGGGTTTGCCTTGGTCAAATCCCACTTTAGTAATTATACCCAATTGAAATGAATGAAATGCAAAGAAAATGATAAATGAATAGCATGAAAATATTACAAACATACCACATCCTTGAATATGCAAATCTGAAATGATGTCAAAGGCTGCTCCAAAGTCCTTGAAAGTTTTTGAATGCTTGAATGTGGAGATTGTGAGACTTGAATGATAAAAAATGATGAAAAATGCCTATTTATACAAATCTTGTGCCTTACTATCTGACAGGTGACATGAACTGAATTTTTAGAAAAATCCTTTTGAAATATTTTCAACAAGGGGGACTCATTCACCACCCTTGGCAAATGAGTCCCACCTGGGACCCAAAACCAAGTGTTGGGAAAATTTCATATTTAATGTTGTTTGTTGGGAGAGGACCCAAAAATACACTTAATATAAGCATATGAGGGTATAAAAAGACAAAATAAAGCATGAGAAGGGTGTAAATATGAAAAATATGCCTAGAAAAGTGTGAAATATAGTTACAAGACTTTACAACACTTCAATATAGGACTTGATGATGAGTGAAAAGGTGGTTTTGAGGTGAATTGCATTAAATAGATTTTAGAAGAATGCATAAATTTTTTACAACACTTTCAAAAGACGTCGTTCTTTGAGTTTTAGCACCAAAATAAGCATGTTCAAGCCAAGATACATCATAAAAGTAAACCAACATAGCTCCAACACTATGAAACAAGGCCTAAAAGACTATGAAAATGGGAAGGGTCCATTTTTTGAAAGTACGTGTAGCCCCCAGTTTAGTGAGAGAAACTTGCTTCCTCACACTAAAGTAGCCATGAATATCAAGAAGAGGCTTCAAATTCACTTATGTTAGCAAGATGAAATACAACAAACAAGATGGATGATCAAGCCCCTAGGATGAAGATCCCATGGAAAACTGAAAATTAAGGACAAAGGAACACACAAGTGTTGAGAGGAATTGACTGAAGCTTCGATTATCAATCCAATTTTTTGTGAAAAGAGATGTAGACTAATTGTTTGAGAAAGAAAATGTGTACTCACTCTAGGGCCATGAAACTTTTCTATGGGGTGAGAAGGCCCAAAAAGTAAGATACATACGCTAGTTGGTATGCACTCAAAAACAAACACAAAAGTGGCTATGGGGAAAAGTCATGTTGCTAGTTGGCCTTTCCGCTCAACCATGTTAAAGCTATACTCACTTGATAACTTTAACAAGGCACCACAAATCCAAAGAAAATGTAAATGTTGATTTAAAATAGGATGGAACCATAGGAATGCAAGTGGTGTTATGCACGGTGGCCAAACAAGTAAGACAACTCCGCAGGCATGCAATTTGTGTTATGCAAGGTGGTTGAATGACAATGCAATACGTAAAAATGTTGTGTAATATGTTCAAAGGAGTCTTGTTCAGTTGATGCAAGGTCATTCACTTAGGGAAAATTGTGTCTAATGTCTCCAAAAGAGGACCAATCAAAGAATAGTATATTCACAACTTAGGGGATGCAGGGCATCGCATCAAACCATAAATAGGAATGCAATATGCTAAGATAGATCACACTTATGAAGGACATCATACCCAATGTCATCCACAAAGTGAAAAAAACATCATGCAAACCACAAGGCTTCACTAAGAATGAAAATGAAATAATTGTAATGTATTCCCCCACTTTAAAGGAATTGCTATACATTGTTTTGTGAGAAATTACTTGAAAGTAGAGAAGAAAATAAAATACCAAAAAGAAAACAGGACATGAGAGCCAACTTGAAAAGCTCTATGCCAAGCCATATGTTTTGAAGTTAAGATGTTTCTTGTCAAGGAAAATAAAAAATAAAGAAAGAAAGGGAGTTTCCCCCCCAAAAAGGAAAGCACACCAAAAAGGGAGAAAGGGAGTTTCCCCCCCAAAAAGGAAAGCACACCAAACACATAAGGGATCTATAGATTTGGGGTCAATATGCTCATTGTTGTCGTGTAGAGCTCAGAACTATCATCATTCCCCAAAGCACATAGAACTAGAAGAATGACACAAAGAGAGTGAAAAAAAAGGTAAAAGGAAGTCCGATTTGAGTCAACATGGAAGAGACATTGCCGTCTCAATTCTTTGCATTGTCCCCAAAAGGAAAACACAAGTGAAAAAGAAAATGAAAAGAAAACAAAGCTTTTGAGTCAACTTGGAGGATACATTTTGGTCTCAATGCTTTGTGTCATCCCCAAAAGGAAAAATCAAGAAAAAAGAAAAAAAGAAAAATACAAAGACCATTTTGGATCAAGATGGAAGAGACATAGGGCATCTCTACACTTTTCATCATCCCCAAAAGGAAAACACAAAACAAAAATGAAAAAGACAAGGACCGTTTTGGGTCAACATGGAAGAGACATTGTGGTTGCAACACTTTGCATCAT
The DNA here is from genome assembly GCA_007258455.2 of Sequoia sempervirens. Taxonomy (NCBI): domain Eukaryota; kingdom Viridiplantae; phylum Streptophyta; class Pinopsida; order Cupressales; family Cupressaceae; genus Sequoia; species Sequoia sempervirens. The sequence goes on from VDFB02000008.1 coordinate 326,558,497, forward strand.
CCCCAAAAGGAAAAACACAAAACCAAAATGAAAAATACAAGGAGAGAAGGAGAAGAATAGAGATACAAATAGAAGAAGTGTACAAAGAGAAGGAAACATAAAAAACACAATACGGGGGAAAATGATACACACATGAAAAGAAAAAAGGAAAAGATAGGCAATGCAGATATAAGTCAACCATTAACTAAGTTATTATTTTCTCAGTCTTATAGAAACAAGCAGAAAAACGAATAACAAGGTTAAGAGACAAGAAAATGCATTACAAGAACAAGGCTATCATTATCTTTCCTCCCATAAAATGTAAAAACAAGAATGAGCCAAGATGAGTGATGGGAAAGGATCATGCCATAGTGAGAATGGGAAATCCTAAAACTAAAGCATGAAAGGTCAATGGTGTTTTAAGGGATGAGGAGAAAAAAATCAGTGTCGGTGAAATGATACTTGTTCAATATTTCATTTAAAGTTTGACATTCTTCAGTGCTATTTCCAACAATACAATGACATTTTCCATATGGTATGTTGGAATTAGGAGTGTAAATAACCAACCTATCTGAAGGTGGAAAGAGTATAAGACCTTTGTTTAAAAGAAATTGAATTCTTCAGTCATATTCAAGTGGAGGACTTGTAGGAAACTTGATATTCTTCATTTTGTATGGTCGTTTACATTTACTAGGTTATCCTTTTTCATGAGTAGGAGGCAGGGGACCCATAGGGGTCCTAACATCCTCACCATTAGAAGTAGGGAATGGTTGTTCATGGGGAAGTGGAATGTGTAGATGAGGAGGAGAATTTAAGATGACCTTGCTAACATCTAGAAGTATCCTAGGTTGAAGAGAATATCTATCAGGATGAGAAGGATCTTGATATCCTAATCTTATTGTATGTGCATCAGTTGGTTGTTGTTCAAAGAGTTGATGGATGTCATGTTCATGTTTTATGTCACAACCTTGTTTACTTGATATAGTGAATCCTCTACCATATGTTTCTTCAAGGTTGATATAATTGTTGGTAACTTTGTGCTTGTAGAATGGTTGGGATTGTGGTGGTTGAGAGGAACTAGGTTCACTTGAAGAAGGAACCATAGTTCCCTTGTTGATTTTAGGATGTAAATATGCAAAGTGATCATGAGATGCAACAAGAGGAAGGTCTTGTGATTGCATAAAGGGATAAAAGGTTGTATTGACTTTGAGATTGGTAAGGAAATCATTGTAAAACTTGTTCATGATAACATCATCTTCTCCAATGATGTCTACTTTGCGAGGAGGGCATTCATGAGGAGTTCAAGGAGCATGAGAGTGTACAATGTCATTAAGGTCACAAAAAAAGGTACAAGTGGACATGTCTACCAATGATTTCAGGGAGTGCCAAAACTTATTAAAAGAAGATGCCATCATGAAATTAAATAAAGATGTAATAAATGAAGAAAATTAGAGAATCTGTTACTAGAAACAGAATGCAGAAGCAAGAAACATAAATGCAGAAGAATGCCAGAAACAATGCAAAATGAATGTCTAAAATATGTAGAGGGACTGATTCGCCTTGGGTGGTGAATGAGTCCCAGGATGGATTTTTTTTGTATTTTTAAGAATTTTAATAATGATTTAAATTATTTTAAGAATGTAAAAACAAGCATCAAATGCACAGTTTCTATTTTTGCAATGAAATTAAGTGCAAGAATGAAAACTAAATGAGTTTTTCACTAATTCAAAATGAAAGGTCTTAGAATGTAACAACAAACCAATTTCCTAATTGAATTGTAATGCAAATGAAAACTAGGATGCAATGTATGGATGCAATCAAAAGTTAGGTTTACCAAAATGAAACATAGATTTTAGGAACCCAAAATGCTTGCTCTCTTCCTAAGTTTTTCACCTAGAAAGAGAGAGATTTAGGTTCATTAAAATACTTATTGTCATTCAAATAAGGACATGTATGATGTGATATGATGTAAAATAACTAAAATAAATGCAATTGACTAATTAAGATGATCTAAAATGCATGCAAAACTAAGATTTATGCCTTGTTTGAAAACATAGTATGATATGCAGAAACTATGAAATATGAAGAGATAGAAAGAAATATGCAAAACATGAAGTATAGTGTCAAATCTGAGTGCACCTGAATGATGTGTGAGATTTCTAGATTGTCTAGAATGCTGATGAATTTTTTTGATTTTTCACAATGGGACTCATTTTCCAAGGGTGGCGAATTAGTCCTATGACTAGTGAAAAAGTGTTGTGAACTGATTGTTGACAGTCGAGAGTTCATTTCTAACAAAATGTAGATTTCTAGATTTCAAGTGGGACTCATTCACCAAGGGTGGTGAATCAGTCCTCCCTAAGATTTCTAAAAATTCAAGGGTCAACACTACTACTCTAGATTTGGTAATGGCTAAATATCAAGTTGTTGAGGTCAATTGTGTAGAAAATGGGCTAGAAGTCACTCAAATTGATTGAATGAATGATGAATTGATTTGAACGGCCTAGTTGACTTGAAATCCACTTTTCAACACATTTAAACCTATGAAATCTGCAAAACAAAGGGTGCAATGACACATGCAAAGGGGAAAAATGTTGGGGGGTTAGTGAATAGGGGTTTTCCTTGGTTAAACCCCACTTTAGTAATTAAACCCAATTGAAATGAATGAAATGCAATGGAAATGATAAATGAATAGCATGAAATTATTACAAACTTACCACATCCTTTAATACACAAATCTAAAATGATGTCAAAGGCTGCTCCAAAGTTCTTGAAAATGCTTGAATGCTTGAATGTGGAGAAAATTCCTATTTATACAAATATTGTGCCTTAGTATGCATTCATACCTCATGAGAAGTTGACCTGACCTGAATTTTTAGAAACATCCTAAAAGAAATTTGAAATATTTTGAATTTTGGGCCAAGGGGTACTCATTCACCACCCTTGGTGAATGAGTCCCACCTAGGACCCGAAACCAAGTGTCAGGAAAAATGTCATATTTAATGTTGTTTATCGGGATATGACCCAAAAATACACTTAATATAAGCATATGAGGGCATAAAAAGACAAAATAAAGCATGAGAAGGGTGTAAATAGGGAAAATATGCCTACGAAAGTGTGAAATCTAGTTACAAGACTTTACAACACTTCAATATAGGACTTTTTGATGAGTGAAAAGGTGGTTTTGAGGTGAATTGCATTAAATGGAGTCTAGAAGAATGTAGAAATTTTTTACAACACTTCACAACACTTTCACAAGACATTGTTCTTTGAGTTTTAGCACCAAAATAAGCATGTTCAAGCAAAGATACATCATAAAATTAAAGCAACATAGCTCCAACACTATGAAACAAGGCCTAGAAGACTATGAAAATGGGAAGGGTCCATTTTTTGATGGTACAATAGGAAGAGGAGAGATCACATAGCAACCTTAAGTGTTATTTTCAATAGGCTAGAGGAATATAAAGTTAAACTCAACCCAAAGAAGTGTGTCTTCAGTGTACAATCAAGAAAGTTACTGGGATACATAGTGTGAATGAGGGGTATTGAAATAGATCTAGAAAAAGTAAAAGAAATCCTAGAGATGGAAGCACCCAAAACATTGAAATAGTTGAGAGGTCTCCAGGGTAGGCTCCAGTCCATCTGCGGAATCATAACACAATTGGCAGACAAGCAAATCCCTTATTCTCATCTACTCCACAAGGTGGTAGCATACAAATGGGATGACAAGTGTGAGGAAGCCTTCAACAAAGTTAAAGAATATCTACTCACACATATGCCACCAATCCCAAGAAATCCATTAATCCTTTATGTGTCAACAACAACAGTAGCCCTTGGAGCTCTCCTAGCTTAGTATGATGAAAATGGGACAAAAAGGGCCATCTACTATATTAGAAAAATAATGGTTGGGCATGAGTTAAATGAATCATTCATTGAAAAAGCATGCCTAGCAATAGTGTTTTCTTCATAGAAATTCAGACATTACATGTTGGCTCACAAAATCAAACTCATCGCCAAAATTGACCCCCTCAAGTACCTACTGTCAAAAGAAATGCTCACAGGAAGGATGGCTAAATGGGTCATAATACTATCATAGTATGGCATTGAATATATAGAGAAGAAAACAATCAAAGGTCAAGTAATCACAGATCAGCTTGTAGAAGCACCCATGTATTTAGAGAATTCACTCATATCAGAATTTCTAGATGAATCCATTTTCAATCTTAGCATAGATGACCATTGGAAACTCTAATTAGATGGCTCATACATGCAACATGGATCAAGACCCGATTTCTTCTTCATCACCCCATAGGGGGACTTCATACCTAGATCCTACAAATTGGTATTCCCCTACACTAACAATATTGCAGAATACGAAGCTTTATCCATAGGTCTTCGAATAGCAGTGCAGTGGCACATCATGGCCCTCAAAGTATATGGAGACTTCGAACTGATAATAAATCAATTGAATGGTGAATACTAGAAAAAGGATGATAAATTAACTCCATACAAAAATTTGGTAGAGAGCCTTAAAGAATCATTTGTTTATATCACATTTGAGCAGATTCCCATACCAAACAACAGAGCAGTAGACACCATGGAAATGATTGGATCCCTATTGGACATCCCTTGCAATGTCTCGAGACATGAATTCTTGGTAGAGAAACTTCTTGTGCCCACATTCAAGCTACCAAAGTTATAATTTTTGTACAAAATTGTTGGTCCCAGTGATCCTTGGTACCATAACATTTATACCTACATGAAAATAGGTGTCCTACCTGCTGACTTACCCTCAAGCCTAAAAAGAACCTTTGTCCATAAAACATCTCGGTTTTTCATCCTAGGAAATACCCTTTATCGTAGGACCATAGAAGGAACCTTATTACACTACCTAAATGATGAGGAGGCATTAACTTCCTTAACTGAGCTACATAACAGTATTTTTGGTTCACAGTTAAGTGGAATAACCTTGGCCAATAAATTCCTAATGATGGGGTATTATTGGCTTACAATGGAAAAAGCACATGAATATGTCAAAAGGTGCCTAAAATGTTAGAATCATGGGGACCTTATCCATGTTATAGCTCAAGAGCTTCATCTGATTGTCACACCATGGCCCTTTTCACAGTGGGGGCTTGATCTCATTGGAAAGATAACTCCCACCTCATCTAATGGCCACAATTTCATCATAACTGCCACTGAGTACTTTACCAAGTGGGTGGAAACCATCCCCATGACATACATCACTGGAAAGCAAATATCAAAGTTCATTCTAAACTACCTCATATGTCGATATGGTGTTCCCCTAGCTATTATCTGAGATAATGGGACACCTTTCAAGAATTGGGATGTTTGTGACCTTTGCAAAAAAATCAAAATCCAACATCACTTTTCCACTTAGTATTATCCCCAAGGCAATGGCCAAGTAGAAGCTACCAATAAAACCATTCTAAAAATCCTCAAAAACACAGTCAATGATGCAGGTCATAAATGGCATCTACAAATAAATCCCACCCTCTAGGTCTATTGAACCTTAATCTGTACACCAATAGGTGCCACTCCGTTCTCCCTGGTCTACGTATCAGAGGTAGTATTTCCCATCGAGATCAAGCTCCTCTCATTATAAAACCTCATCACAGATGAATAATACTGAGTATCAAGAGTGAATGAATTGGAGCTACTGCATGAGCAACGTATGGATTCTTTAAATCATTTGCAATTCTATCATAACAAACTCAAGATGAGTTATAACAAGAAGATCAGAAGTAAGACTTCCCAATTTAGAGAACTTGTCCTAAAGGAAAATCAGAAGAATGTCCCAAATCCAAACGACAAAGGAAAGTTTGAACCCAACTGGTTGGGACCATTTGTTATCATAGCAAGCTATAAGTCAGGGGCATATCAGTTATCAACACCTGAAGGGAAACCTCTACAGGAGCCCATTAACAATTGCCATCTCAAAAAGTCTTATGCCTAATCTTTCAAGGTATAAAACCAAAAAATCCAAAAAAATTAGAAAATGTCCTAAAAAAATGGTTACCTTGATGAAAACCTAGTAAACAAGAATCTTGGTGATAACAAAAAAATTAGAAAAAGCAAAAAAATCCAAAAATCAGAAAAAGAATAAAAAACAGTAAAGAGAAAAATAGTCCTCTAGTGAAAACCACTTCGGTGGCACTTTGGGAAAGTACCTTGATGAAAACATGGAAACATACGCCTTGTGTAAATAAGCACTTTCCTTCCACCAGGATCTTCATGACTCATTCTACATCATCCATCCATCATGCTTCCATCATCTATCACTCATCCATTTGCATTTGCATCATAGCTTGGTCATGTGTTCGTGTCATGATCCCTCCTAGCACTACTCGGCCCAATCTCAAGGTTAGTTTGTTCCGCCTTTATCAGAGTAGTCTATTGCATCATGTTGGGGGCATGTTCTCATTGGATTGGATTCATGTATATTCTTGAATTCTTAAAATCAAAAAATCCAAAAAACATCAGAAAATTAGAAAATCCCAAAACATTCAAAACATATAAAAATCAAAAAATAGGTCAAAAAGTCAAAAAGTCAAAAAAAGAGTTGTCTTTTCGAACTACAAGTCTCTGAGCCTTTAACATAAGCAAGGTTTATCTTTGATCATCCCCCGAGACACTTAGGTCAATCCTTTAGAAGTCTGTCATAATAAACTAACAATCCATTTGTTCATATCTCATGAATAATCGAGTTTGTGTCAATCGAACTACATGGTCTCTATGTGTATAACGTAGGAAATACTAATCTATTGATCAACCCCCAAGGCCCCTAGGATAGGTATTTAGGTTAGTATATTGGTAAAAATCTTAGAAAACCCCAAAACATTGGAAAATTAAAAAATCAAAACATTTGCTAAACCTTGAAAATACCAAAAAATAGCCTGAAAACATTTCAAAAACTCCAAAAACATCCAAATATTTGAAAAATCCATTGATCTCATCTCGCTTTCACCTACAATAATCATCACCCATAATAAATCAGTCATCATCCGCAACCTTTGGTAAAACAATCAGAAACAAGTCTAGCAATTCAAAAAGTGAAAACTCAAATGTCAAAATCTTAAATATAGGTTAGTATGTAAACAAGTTAGTCAACTCTTTGTGTCAATAGCCTATCATCCAATCAGTCCCATATAAAATCATCTAATATCATCATGTACTAGGATACATCCTTCCTACAATGGAAATCAACATCAGGCATCACCGTAGTTTAGTCTTGGCTAGCGGTATTGAAGAACATTAGCTTGCTTGTTTGCTTTATCTTTATCTTGTTTATTTATCTTATTGCACTCATTCCAAGGACCTCTCAATGATGTCTAAAAATAAGATTTAGAGATATAGGAATGGGGAAATTATCATTATATTTTTATATACTACACTTGTTGGATGTTCGAGTATGTGCAGGATCATCATGGAAAAAATAGGCCATTAAGTGGCAAAAAAATCAGAAAAATCAGAGTTAGGAAACTTGACATAAAAATTTGAATAAGTTATCTATATTATTTCAAAAATATGTAAGAATGGAATCTATAGAAAATTGAATGTAGTTTCTAAACTACTAGATTTTTTTTTAAAAAAAAGAAATCTATTTGGTGAAAGTTTTAAATTTCAATGCAGTACTACTTAAATTTTAGGGAAAAAATAAGAAGTAGGTGTCTGTCTGACCACCCTAGCCACAATAAAATGATAATATTTTTTTATAAGATTTTAGATATAAGTAGAGGACTCATGTCCCAATGTGATACATATTTTTTGGTAATTTTTTCAAGTAAATAATTAATTATGAATTTTTTATTACAAATTTTAAAAATATAAAAAACTTGTATGTCTCATCTTAACTTGGTAAAAATCATGAAATTCAATTTTTATTTTTTTAATCCTATAGTATGCTAAGCATAGAATGTGACACATGTTTTGATTCAAAATGTGATACTATTTGAAAGCTATAGATTTTTCAATAAGTCTATGAATCAGACTTTAGTCATAATTTTAATAGAAAATGAATAATAATTACTTATTAAATTCAAAGTAAAACATAATTTATATTGGTGGAAAGTTGAGAATGTCCTTTAAAGACCCTTTTAGTTTCATCAATTTTGGGTAAAAAAAAAATCATTAGCCACATACCCATCATATTGCCTCTTTTTGGCCCATGATGATCCTGCACATACCTGTTCTTGTAATATAACTTGGTCATGCGTACTTTGCTGGGTTTGTAGAGGTGTTTTAGGTGTCTTTTTGACCACATCGGAAGGCTTGATTTTCTATGTTTTGGTCTAAGATGTTTGAAATATCTGAACTGCACTTTGAATAAAGTTTTGTACACTAGATGTGAATAGGGATACTCCTATCTGATTGTTGAGTCAAAGTCCATCACACTAGGTACAAATCCATCCTAGTTCTTTATACCTTGATGCATCATACCTATGTGTGTTATCAAACATATGGTAATTAGACCTTTGAAAATCCTAACTCCTCAACAATTAAATCATCATCATCATCTCATGTCTTGTTGGAATCTCTTACTTTCTTCTATCTCTTGCTTTTCACACTAATAGTGGTACCATGACAGTTAATCAGATCATCATCATTATTGCATCCATCCTGAATCCATAAATCATCAGCACATTGCATAGCATATAGAAACATATATCACACTTCCACATATATATTCTAAAGCATTACATAAATCATTCATCACATAAAACATTTGCATCATCATAGGCATAACATAATCATCCCATATCATAAGCATCACTTACATCTATCATATCATTTGCATTTATCATACCATAACATTGCATTGTATATATAAGCATCAATTATTATACAACATTTACATTCATATAACATTATACCATCCATCATTGCATAAATAGATTTGTTAGTCTAAGCATCTGCATAGCATAACATCCATACATAATCATCATACAAAGTGCATAAAAAAGATACTACAAAATAAATGCATTTATCCATCAACATTTGCATCATCAATACATCACATCATAACAACATATCATCATACATCACATTGCATCATAAGATAGAACAATTGCATAGCATATAGAAATTAAAATCCATCCATAATACATCAAGGTATAGATAGGACATAGCATATCACATCAAAATCATCATCTCATATATCATCAAATATACTTTCATGGTACAAAAAATTGGATCAATGTACATGTGTATGTGAAAGAGTACAAATGAGCCCAAAGGGTGCAAAAATATCTTGTCTCTAATCAAGAGTGAAGGCCCAGCCCTACTAGTTGATGCCCTCACCTCTTGCCCTCTCTTTGTGCTCCTCTACTGGTCTGAGGTTGGTTCTCTATGAAAACTCTAACACTCTAGCACTCAGTCTGAGGTTGTAGTGCATCCTATAATAATTGGCCTCTCGAATGACCTCCTTGTATGACCAAAGCGATACTGTGCTCTAGGAGGAAGAGGAAACCATACTCTCTAACTATTGTCAACAATCCATCTCTACTGCTGCTTATAACTCTACAGCCTGCCTCTACAAAATGGCCTGATCCTAGTGCTTAGCCCTAGCCTAATCTCTCTCCTCTATTAGTGTTTGTATGTGGACCTACAACTGCAAAATATTCCTACCTCTCAAATCTGGCTATAGGGGCGGCTACACATGAGGAAGATCCTAGTCCCCATCCATGGCTAGTGTCAGGATCTTGTCATGATGTCCATCTTGGTGACCCAGATCATGATCCTGTCGAGGGGCCTCCTGCCTCTACTTTTCATCCTACTGATCTAGGAGTACCTAGTCCTGAACTAAGTGATCTAGTGTCGGCCCTCTTCCTACCTAATCCTAAGCCTATCCTCCCTGGCCTCACCTTGCCACTCTACCTCTCTCTTTGCATCAATCAAATGGTGTCCCTGGAACTATGATTCATAGAGGTGGTCGAAACCAATCTCTGTGTGCTTGTGTCACTCTTGGAACTACCTCTCCTTAGCCACTAGCTCCATGAAGCTCTATACTAGCTCATGGGGAGGTATGTATCGGCCCTAGGAGCCCTAACTCATTGTCCTCACGAAAACAGCCACATGTTGATCATCAGGCCTATCCTGTGGCTCTCCAAACTATCGTTGGACCCAACTCGGTAGGTACATCACCAACATGGTATGCTCTCACCCCTGCATCAAGTAGTCTTGGAGAGAATAGAATAACTATTGCACATCATTGAACCATGCAGGCTATCAAAGGTATGACTACCATCTGAATACTCACAAGTCATTAAGGACCCTCCTCCAATGTAGAATCATGTGCTATCCCATGTGAGTGAAAGAAATGCCTCCCTTGTAGTAGTAGACAACTGGATCATCTAGCTCCATTGGAACTGGAACAACTCATGGACAAAGCACAAGGATGTGCTCCCATGCCTAGATATGTAAAAGTGTAACTCCTGCCCCAAGTGCTTTGTTGTCTACGTATGCAAACTCGTGAAGGTCTTTTTAAAGGGAAGCTAACAATACTAGGCCCCATGAAAAAGTTGTCGGTCACTGTCGGACCATCCACTCCCAAGCAAGCGCCCATCTAGGACTGAAATATCAACCTTGCTGATTTGGGGAAAGAAGGCCTAATATAATCACAACAATAACCAAGTAGTAGGGTGAGGCAAGGGCCCTATGGCACTCTAGCTTGATTTTTCCCTCAAAAAATACAATTTGATCAATCTCTAGGATAGCATAGCAACCATCTATCCCAGCAGCCATGTCATAGATCTCCTACTCACCATGTATAGGTAATCTCAAAATCCACCCCATGTCCTCTAACGTGACTATGGCCTTTCCAGTCGGAAAGTGGAAAGAAGAGGTCTCACTGTTCCACCTCTCAGCAAGCCCTGTCATCATGCTCAGGTGTGTCTGCACGAGTGGTATGTAGGCGATGTACCAGAGCCCCATCTCTCCTAGGCACTTCTGCTCCCTCTCGGTCAAATCGTGCAAATATCCAAAAATCTCTTGAGACTTGTGCTCGCGTAAATAGATATATGTCGCATCCTCCTACATCAGGAAAGGTCACCGTGTTAAAATTCATTGAAAAATAATTCTTTGAACTAATTTCAGTGTTTAGAAAATCACCCCAACATCGCAACCTATGAAGGCAGTGCAGTTTGAAATTTGCAAACTGTGATGCTAAAATCTTCAAACCTCTAAACAACACCATGGCGATGCACTTTGGAAAAGTGTGAAACTTTAACTAGAAACCCTAATTTTAAATTGCACCACAACAATGCACTTCATAGAGGTGTTGGAGTTTTAAGTTTGACCCCAAACTCCAAACTACACCACGGCGGTCCATCTTGTGATGGTAGTGTAGTTTGAACACCGAGCAGTGGAGTTAAAAAAATTTTAGTGGTGCAATATAGCACTTTTCCTAGAGACCTAGTTTTAAATGCATTTAGTGATTGAGATTTAAAACAAAAAGAAAAGCTTGGGTCAAGTTGACTCACTGATGGTCCAGTGTCAGGAAGTCTCTGGTATGTCTAGACTCGGTCAGAAATGTGCATCGGGAGCTATCATTGTGCCATCTCGTCAAGGTTTCATAGCTCAAAATCACAAAATCTCCTAAGGGTAAATGCGAAAATGAATTGGAAGTGGCCCCTTGAGGCCTATTTAAGCCTAAAAATTAGGGTTTTTTTACCCTGTTTGGCCGTCTTGTTAAGGGTTTTGGTCCCCCGATCTCATTTTTGTCCATTTGAAAGCCTTTTTGCATTGTTTTTTTGTGCCTTACCTCATTTTTTGACCTCCTAGATCCTTTCTGGATTTGTCAGACACCTTGCCCTCTTTTTTCCCAAGATCACCCAAAAATTAGAATTTTCGTCTAATCTCTCAAGGGGGAAGTATATCTGCATATTTCTCTCGTTGAGGCAACATTGGAGATGTTTTATTCTTTGAACCAACACAACAAGTATTTTTCTTCAAAGAGGGGAAAAATGTAAACATGGAAAATATACCAACATACTCGATCCTGATTACTAACACCATTTCATCCTAAATCATCCCTCGGTCTAACCATTTAATTGAACACCCTTATTTGATTAAATTCATCAATTTTCATGTCTTAATTAAATAAATCATTTTATCTAATTAACTCTTTCTCCCTTGTCAATTAAATCAACCAATTTGATCTAATTATCCTTATTTAATTAAATAAATTAAAACCTTATTTAGTTTAATCTAACTTCATCTCCTTTAATTAAATAAATCTTTATTTAATTAATCTTTTCATCACATTCTTCTCATATTTGATTTAAATTAACCTATAAATCTAAGTCAAATTTGTCTAATCATATAATCCTCCATTAAATTAATTAACCTTTGATTAATTTAATCCTCATCCATGTCCCATCCTTTAGCTTTTTCCACTTGCACATGAAAATAGATTTAATTCATTTATTAAATCTCTATTTTCCCTCAACATGGCATAATGGAGGAATATTCCCTCAAATTTGAATTCAAAATCCAAGTGGACTTTGTCCTTCCAACAAGACATTCATTCCATCTTACATGTCCTTGTGCATTGAGCCAAGTGGCATTTAAGACATTTCTTTTCCCTCTTACATGCCATTTCACTAATTTCAAATATCACCTATTTGCATTTATGGGCACATTCATCAAAATGTGCACATCCCTCATCCATTCTCATCTTGATAAGTGTTACCTTGCCTTTGGTTGAATTTTAGTCCCACATTGTTCCATTTTTTGCATTTCTCCAACTTGTCAATCTATAAATAAGAGGTCTCATTCATCATTTGATCATCCACAACTTGATTAAACTTAATATACTCAAATTCATAGCAATATCCATCCATCTCATTGAGTTTTATAGCTAGGTTATGCAGATTTTATCTTGGAGCACAATTCAACCTTCAACAAAGTGGGTCACAATCTTCATCAAATCATCAAAGCTTGCACAAGATTTTGGAAAGGGCCAATTCCCATATCAAATTGGCACCAACTCCCCCATAAGATCAAGAGTTTTCATATTCTCAATAGGATTTAATCTATTTCATTACTTTTGTGTTGTATTCTTGCTTTCATTTCCTATTTTGAGCATAGTTAAATGGATTTTATGGGGAATCTTGGTCTTAACTTGCATTGGAATCTAATTATTTGTTTGTTTGTTGTCTATTGTAGGTATTAGGATCTTGGCTCACACACTTTTATTTGGCTAATAGATGAGACATATTTTTGTCTCATCATTAACTACTTGTAGTTGACCTTCTATAAATGGGAATATAATGTCAATTTATAATCTTCATTTATGCCATCCATCTTACTATCATTTGAAGAATGTAATGAATCAATGATTACATCCTCTTGTGCCATGATATATTTCCAAGTAGGAGAGGTAATGTGAGAGGAACAACCAAGATTTTCATGGTTATCAATGATTGGATCCTATTGCACCAAGATATCCTCACAAGTAGGAATACTATTGGGAGTTTAGAAAAAAATGATTCTCATGATCCTCAATGATTGCATCCTTTTGCACTAAGATAACCTCACAAATAGGATATATATTGGGAGAGGGATCAACACAAAATTAAAAGAAAATAAAATAAAAGAGATGATCTCAATTTCATATGCATGTAAGTAAAGTACTTTAAATGGCTTAATTAAGTTTGAGAATAAGATATCAATTATAATATAACAATATTTTGCAATGAAAAAATTATGCTATGTCCGTTGAATCCAACTAGTCATGCATAGAAAAATTAGATACTTTGTAGAACAAAATTCTAGAAGAGGAACCAAATCTAAATAGAGATTTGCATAGAAAATTTAAACCCAAATTGGTTGGACATGGGTGTTATGCACCTCATACCAAATAGGTATTAAAAAAAGAAGATTCGGAAACTATTAATAATGGTTAAGGGTTCCAAATTATGTAGGTTCAGGTCTAGGGATAAATAGAATTCTAAAAAGTACACAAAAACCTAGTTTTTGATATTTTTAGGGAAATTGGATAGTTCAAATGATACTTTTAAAAAACTGGACTATTGTAATTGATTGAGTTATCCAAAAAATACAAAAAAGAAATGCTTTCGATCTTTTGAAATCAAAATATTATGCTTTTTTTAACTTTTTCAATGATTTTCACTAAAATAGGCATCCATAAATGACAAAATAAGATTGAAATTTAAATTTCTCAATAAAAATAACTCAAATCAAATCCCTAAACAAGGAAAAATTGAATATGAAATTCAATAATTTAATTCAAATTATTATTTTTTTAATCAAAAGGCTATAAGCCTTTATATTATATTAATATATATGATATTTCAATTACAAAGATGTCAAAAAACTTTGGCATTTGTCTTTCAGATATGACTTAGCTTCATTGATATCTATTTTTTTGATCCTATCAGCCATGATAAAATTCTCCTATTACATAGATATCCACCTTGCTTGTAGCAAAAGAAGGCTACTCCACAATATTTAGCTACTTTTTAATGTCATCAACCTTTCACAAAATAGAAATATTACTACCTATAAATGAAACTATGCATGTTTATCTCCATATATATACTTTATCCAACCATAGAATAGTCCTTTAAGGGTTTTCTCCCTCAGTAACAATACCCCATTTGAAACATCGTGAGGGTATGTGCAAGATCATCATGGAAAAAATAGACCCTTAAGTGGCAAAAAAATTAGAAATATCAGAGTTAGGCAACTTCACTTAAAAATTTGAATAAGTTATCTATATTATTTTAAAAATATGTAAAAATATAATTTGTAGAAAATTGAATGTAGTTTCCAAACTACTAGGTTTGTTTAAAAATCTATTTGGTGAAAATTTGAAATTTCAATGTAGTAGTACTTAAATTTTAGGGAAAACTAATAGGTGTCTGTCTGACCACCCTAACCACAATAAAATGATAAAAAAATTTATAAAATTTTATATATAAGTAGAGGATTCATGTCTTGATGTGATGCATATAGTTTTGAATTTTTTTTCCAAGTAAATAATTAATTATGATTTTTTTATTACAACTCTTAAAAAATATAAAAAAATCATATGTTTGACCACCTTAACTTGGTAAAAAATTCATGAAATTCAATTTTTATTTTTTTAATCCTATAGTATGTGAAGCGTAGAATGTGATGCATGTTTTGGATTCAAAAAATATGACATTGTTTGAAAGCTATAGATGTTTTTCAGCCAGTCTATCAATCAGGACTTTAGTCATAATTTGAATAGAAAATGAAAAATAATTACTTATTAAATTCAAAGTAAAGAATAATTTATATTGGTGGAAAGCTAAGAATCTCCTTAAAAAACCCTTTTCGTTTCTTCAATTTTGGGTAAAAAAAATTCATCAGCCACATACCCATCATATTGCCACTTTTTGACCCATCATGATCCTACACATACCCATGAGCCCATTGCATTCAAAATCATATATTTCATTTTCATTTCACTTTACTTCAAAAAATTTACCATATAGCCATATTCTTATTCTATCTCCATATTTATTGTTTGTTCATTTTCATCATGGCCTTCTACTAAGTTGTCTTCAGCAACAGGAGTAGACCACCATTCACAATTAGCAAAATCACTAATATTTTGTGTTCTCATTGGTTGTCCATAATCACCCTGAACCTCTACTACAAAGATTTCTCTAAGCTGCTCAGGAGGAAAATCATTAAGATTAAAACCAATGACATTCATATCCCCCACTAGCTGGTTATAAACTTCCATTGGCTGAGTAGCTTCCATTGCACTTTCCTAGACAATTTTCCCAATTAGAGATCGATTTTCCTCTTCAATTTCCTTGTCATTTACCCAACTGCTAGGGTTGATTACACTCTTCTGGAAGTTCCTAAGGTTGACGAGTATTGGGCTTTGGAGGATTGTGTACATGCATGATCAAGGCCATAATTGCTTGAAATTTCTCCCTTACTTTATCTACAAACCCTAGTTCAAACTCCCTTGCAAATTGATGTAATGGAAGGGAGGTCAACCAATTACAAACTATAAACAATAATTTTGGTTTACCCCTCACAGTAATTTGCTCCTCCTAGGGTTTTTCACCTAAAAGGAGAAAGGGGATTGGATGGGGGGCCAAAATGCAAGGGTTTACACTCAAGACTAATGTTAATGAGATTTATTATACCTTATTAAGATGTCCTAATGCTTTTATCTAAAAATGAAATGATCTAATGATGGAAAACTATGAAAATGTGAAGTGTTGTATAACACAATGTGATATTTAGAAATGCCTAAGAATGTGATTAAATACTGAAATGACAAAACATAATGAAAGAGATGCACCTAGAATCAGAAGTTTGATGTTGGAAGATTCTAGAATCCTAAGAAATTTGATTAGAATGTTGACCGAGACACTTAGGCCAGTCTGGGTGACTTAGTTCTAGTTTTGGGAAACTTTGTCAAAATGAGAATCTATCAATTGGGTTTCTAGAAATGTCAAAAATCAGTTTTTATGCCTGGTAGTAGGACTAATTTTCCCCTGGTGGCAACTTAGTCCTCTTGCATATTTTGGGAAATTCGGGACATAATCTTGTAGTCTTAGGTCTGCACTTCCTTTTCTGACAGACTTTGTACTTAATTTTGTAGGAAATGTTGTAGAAAGTCTCTCCAAGCTTGAAATAAGGCGATGTTGAATTGATTGAATTTATTCACTTTTTTTATCACTTTTCAACTCCTATTGTTTGAAAAATCTACATACAAAAGTGTTATGCAAAAGGGAGAAAATGGTGGAGGGTTAGAGAATAGGGGTTTTCCTTGGTCAAACCCCACTTTGTTAATCAAATCCAAAAAATGAAATGATATGAAAAGAGAGTGATAAATAGATAACATGCAAATGTCATAAACTTACCACACCATTGATGCTCAAATATTAAGATGTGCAATGAAGAACTCCAATAGCTTGACTTGATAATGCTTGATTTTCTTGAATGCTTAATGAGTGCAAGAGATGGTAAGTTATTTTGGAGATAGATGATTGTAGGAGATAGGAGATGTAAAATGAGGTAAAAAACCCTTATTTATACTTGGGTTTACTAAAATTTCATGAAATTAGCACATCACAGGGAAATCTCAAGGGTTAAAGGATAAAATCCTACTGGCAATTTAAGTGGGTGTTAGGAATTTTAGGGCATTAAAATTTGTCCAACAGGAATATCCTTGACAACACACATGAAAACAGTCGAAAAGTGTATTAAGGGGTCATTTAGACATGAGAAAGGGGTGAATTAGTGAAATTAAGCCTAGAAAAGCATGAAATCTTCTTACAAGACTTTACAACACTTCAAAATAGGACTTAATAAGTGATAAAAAAAGGTAATTTTTAGGTGAACTGTAATGAATAGAGTCTAGAAAAGTGTAGAAATGTTTTACTATAGTTCACAACAACAACAAGGAATCATAATTTGAATTTTTAAGCCTTAATGCGAATGTTTTGACCACATTACAACATTATATCAAGCCAAAGCCCATTAGAAAGACTCAAGTGAGCATAAAAATGTCAACTATACATTTTTTGGTAACACAAAAACATAATTTGATCCAACTCAAACCAACATTTTTCCCTTGCAACTCTTTTTCATCAAACTATTCACTATTTCAACCTAGTTTCCTTGTAGGTCTCCAACATGTGGTTTTCACAAATATCTTTTAGAGAAGGTTGTCCCTTCAAAAATCCTTCACCTCTTCAAACCTCCATTAGGCTCTCACAAAGCATAACTAAAACTCAATAGGTCCCTTTGGACCAACTACCCTCAAACTAAGATTTTACACTAAACAGGGCTCCAATTAGCCCACTTTTACAAAGGATCACCCCTTGGGTATGTGTAGGATCATGAGGGGCCAAAAAGTGGCAATATTATGGGTATTTGTAGGGTATGTGGCTGACAACTTTTTTTACTCAAAATTGATTAAACGAAAAGGGTTTTTAGAGGAGATTCTCAACTTTCCACCAATATAAATTATTCTTTAATTTGAATTTAATCACTAATTATTATTTATTTTCTATTAGAATTAGCAACTAAAGTAATGATCGATAGGCTGATTCAAAAACATCTATAGCTTTCAACTGGTATCACATTTTTAAATCCAAAACATGCGTCACATTCTATGCTTCACATACTATAGGATTAAAAAAAGAAAAATTAAATTTCATGAAGTTTTGTCAAAGTTAAGGTGGTCAGAGATATGAGTTTTTATATTTTTTAAAAGTTGTAATAAAAAATTCATAATTAATTATTTACTTGGAAAAAATTACAAAAAAATATGCATCACATTTGGACATGAGTCCTCTACTTATACATAAAATCTTATAAAAAAATATTATCATTTTATTATGGTTAGGGTGGTCAGACAGACACCTACTTCTTATTTTTTCCCTGAAATTTAAGTACTACTGCATTGAAATTTCAAATTTTCACCAAATAGATTTTATTTATTTTTAAATAAGCCTAGTAGTTTAGAAACTAAATTTAATTTTCTACAGATTCTATTCTTACATATTTTTGAAATAATTTATAGATAACTTATTCAAATTTTTATGTCAAGTTTCCTAACACTGATTTTTCTGAATTTTTTGCCACTTAAGGGCCTGTTTTTCCATGATGATCTTGCACATACCCCCTTCAAACTTGCTACCAACTAAAAATTCCACTTGAAATTCCTCAAACTACCTCCAAAACCTTAGATTCTCTAACCTTTGAGTCAAAACACCCTTTCTATGACACTCTTTCATGAAACCATCATGAAACATTTCACCCCTTGCAAAAATGTTTTAAAACACTTCATAACAAACTTCACAAGGCATTATAATTTGAATGTTTAAGCCCTAATGTGAATTTTTTGACCACATTACAACATTATATCAAGAAAAATCCCATTAGAAAGACTCAAGTGAGCATAAAAATGTCAGCTATACATTTTTTGGTGACACAAAAACATTATTTGATCCAACTCAAACCAACATTTTTCCCTTGCAACTCTTTTTCATCAAAATATTCACTATTTCAACCTAATTTACTTGTAGGTCTCCAACATGTGGTTTTCACAAATATCTTTTAGAGAAGGTTCTCTCTTCACAAATCCTTCACCTCTTTAGACCTTCATTAGGCTCTCACAAAGCATAACTCAAACTCATTAGGTCCCTTTGGACCACATCCCTCAAACTAAGATTTTACACTAAACAGGGCTCCAATTAGCCCACTTTTACAAAGGATCACCCCTTCAAACTTGCTACCAACTAAAAACTCCACTTGAAAGTCCTCAAACTACCTCCAAAACCTTAGATTCTCTAACCTTTGAGTCAAAACACCCTTTCTATGACACTCTTTCATGAAACCATCATGAAACATTTCACCGCTTGTAGAAATGTTTTACAACACTTCACAACAACTTCACAAGACATCATAATTTGAATGTTTAAGCCCTAATGTGAAATTTTTGACCACATTAGAACATTATATCAAGCCAAATCCCATTAGAAAGACTCAAGTGAGCATAAAAATGTCAACTATACAATTTTTGGTGACACAAAAACACAATTTGATCCAACTCAAACCAACATTTCTCCCTTGCCACTCTTTTTCATCAAACTCTTCACTATTTCAACCTAGTTTCCTTGTAGGTCTCCAACTTGTGATTTTGAAAAATATCTTTTAGAGAAGGTCATATCTTCACTAAACCTTCACCTTTTTAGACCCCCATTAGGCTCTCACAAAACATAACTCAAAACTCAATAGGTCCCTTTGGACCAACTCCCCTCAAACTAAGATTTTACACTAAGTAGGGCTCCAATTAGCCCACTTTTACAAAGGATCACCCCTTCAAACTTTCTACCAACTCAAAATTCCACTTGAGAGTCCTCAAACTACGCCCAAAACCTTAGATTCTCCAACCTTTGAGCCAAAACTCACTTTCTATGACCCTCTTTCATGAAACCCTCATTTTCCACCAAATAAGCAAAGGTTTATTGAAAACCCATCTCCATACCACATAGTACCTCAAAATATTTTCAAACACTCTTATTTCACCCTACACAAACTTAATACACCTTCAAATTATGCTACCCCTAAAGATCTCAGATGCTTCCTTTTTAAAACCACTCAAATTCACCCATTTTCACTCTTTGTTCCACTAGGTCTTCATGCCCAAACATCCAAATGACCTACCCTATCCTTGAAAAACCTAAAAGACATCAAAATCCACCATATTTCACTTAAATAAATATGTTATAACACTCTTCCAAATAATTTCTCTAATTTGCCTTTCTTAGTTATGCCTTTTAGGCCTAAATTCATTACTTTCAACAAGAGAAGTGTGGAGAAATCCACCAAATGACCTTTCCAAACTTAAAAAATTATTCCTAAACCTAAATCTACACTAACTAGGCCTATTCCACCAAACTATAACATGCACAATAGGTGGAATGGCCTGTTAGAACATCCTAGTCCTTAAAACCCTTAAACTCAACTTAATCAAGCAACTTAAAAAAATGAGGCCTAACTCCCTTCAAATTCAATATGAGAACTTATTACCAAGTGAAAAATATAAATATTTCATTCATTCAATAAATTATATATAGGGTTATATCAAGCTTCAATTGTACGGGCCGTTCACATGCTGCAAGTCATGAAAATACACAAAAAATAATAGTAAACAGTGATATTTTTATTGATTTTCTCCTTCAAATTGCTCAACCACCAACATCTTCAAGTTCCCAACATATATATAACTCAACCAACCCATTATAATTCCTAAAACTACGTTTCAAATTCCCATGACTGTTGGGCTTGAACTACAAGATTGCACTTTTTTTGCAATTTCCAATTTTTGGCATGACAACATTTACATTTTTTTGAAGCTTTCATAATATGGACATTATGACCCCACCAAGAATCAAAAATTTAAAAAAAAAAACATTACAAATTGCCTAATATGGCCTTATTTTCCAAAAAACAAGACTAAATCAACCGAACTTGACTCATTTCACAAAATTGAGAAGCATAGTGTTCTGCACCACAAATCTTTTGAGAACACTTATCATGCAACTAGATTAATGCTGAGACAAAGACTTAATAATTGCAACAAACAAATTTTGATAGGATGATTGATGAAGCAAGAAATTTCTAGGGAATAAACCTCCTACATAACCATGACCTTTCCACATATCATAACATTGACATGCTTTATTAAGGGCTCCATTTTGTAGATATTCTTCATTTACAACTTTGTTTGTAATAGAGACCACAACCCTGACATCTTGCATCTAGTTCTTAATATCTGAAATGAAACTTGATAGAAGTGGGGAAGGATAAATTATCCTTTTTTCCTCTGGCTTCAATATTTTTCCACCCAAAACCATTTTGGTATACTTGTTAAAAGTTCCACAATGATCTTTGAACACCAAGTGAAGTTCAACATCACCAATTTCTTCAGATATGGGTAGTTCCCATTCATTAATAGGTAGGAAGATTCTATAATTTCTCAGATAGAACTCCATCACTTTTCTCATACACTCTGCATAGAGATTTGGTGGGACATACAAATCCCCACTGCTTGAGGTTTCCTGATAAAACATGCACTCAACTAGATTTTTTCCCACACACACTTCAAGAAGTTTGTTATGATGCAGTATGAGAATATATAATGCTCGTGAAAAGAATTTTTCATTTGATCAATACCTTTACCTAGTAATATTTCCATACAAACAAATGATGCCATCGTACACCTTGATAGTCAAGCATGGATTTTTTGATGAAATATCATCAATTACATCTTCTTCAATACCATACTTGATACAATTTATCGCCAATAGGAAAATTTGATTTGTAGCAAGAGCACTAGAAGGAAAGCTAATTTTAGTCATGCCGTCAACATAAAACGGTACAAAATTCTTCGCACAGTTTGCGCATACCAAATTGTTATGATGGATTAGGGCCTTAATAATTTCTTGACACATGTATCCTGCACATTACACACACTTAATTAGATAAAAAAAATTGAAGCCATAATCTTACATCATGCTTACAATTTTGAACCGCACCAAGATTTTATTTTCCTTCAAACTAGATTGAGGTGCTTTCATGTACAATCCAATTTATTCTAGATTTTACCTCACACATGCCAAAGCACTGTCAAATCTTAGTAAGACAGATCATGTTACCACTATTCCATACACTTGAAACCATGTTGAAACCCAAAAAATTATGTTCATGTACTAAGATCTTCATTACTTGAACAATTGTGAAGATCGAAGGATGGTTGTAAAAAAACCAACTAAAGATAAATGTAGTTGACCAATCTTTTCTGTGAGCTTATGATGTGTCAACGGGGTGACTTGTTCCTACTTGAAACATTAAAAAATTTGACATGGACGACCCTTTGGATTTCCATCACATCTAGCCCCAAAAGAAAATTTACCTGCCCTAGTTCCCCAAATTTATCATCAACGTCACTTACTCTTTCAACCATGCAAAGGATCCTCATTTTTTTTTCACCACTTTACATAGATTCCCAAAACAAAGATACACACATTTTTATGTAGATTTGACATAATTGAAGCATAGAAAAAGATTTACCATGTGCAAAAATGAATCTTGGGAGGAGTAATTAGCTTTCCTCTTTTTCTAGTAATTATTCTAGTATAGGGTGCATCTTACCCAACACAAACACACGAGTAATCTAATTAAATACCTGATCACAACCATAATTTTCCAAAACATTTGCCACCACATTTCCTCCTCTATATGTGTGTAAGATTTGATAATTACCTATCTTGTCAAGTAGGGACAAGATCTATTTAACAACATACCCCAACTTCCAATTCCGAATCTTATGATCCCTACATGCATTTATTAACATCAATGAGTCTCCTTTTACTTGGATCATGGGAAGATTGAAACTGAGAACTAACTTTAAGCCTTCCAATAGTGCTTGAGCCTCAGTTGCATTGTTAGTCCCATATATCAACTTGAAAGACTTAGCACATAGCACTATCCCTTTATGATCCCTTATAATCACCCCTGCTCTAGATAAACCTGGATTCCCCCTTGAGGCTCCATCTATACTCAACTTAAAGATTTCAACTGGAGGAGGTAACCAAGCTATGGAAGCTCTATTTACTTTTTGTGTAGATTGATGAAGATTTCCTTTGAAAGGTAGGGATAAGAGTGTCCATGAAGACATCATTTTTGAATCCCAATTAGTAAAAAGTGATCCAACATGCTTAGCTTTATACACATATGCGTTTATTGTTTCAGGTATTGACATCTCTAGTAATAACAACACCTAAGCAATGCAAAACTTCTCTTTCTTGAAGATGCATCTATTTCTTGCCCACCTAATAGCCCAAACAACTAAAGATGGAATTATACACCAAATGCTTGCAAAAAATGAAGCTTTGTAAAGTTGAAGCCAACTAGAAAATAGTTTCCAAATAGTATTTGGAAATGTTAACTGCCAATTCATTTTAGCCTCTACAAACATCCAACATACCTGTGCTACTTGACATAAAAGGAAAAGGTGATTGACATCTTCCAGTTCTTTTTCACAAAGTACACATTTGAAAGGGTCTAGTATCCTTAGTTTTTCCATCTTCTCACTTGTAAGGATTTTATTTTTGATTGCTATCCATGAGAAGCAGCCTGTTTTAGGCAAAACCTTTGAATTCCAACAAAATTGATATGCTCGTTGTTCTGTTATTTGTGAGGTAGCTCGAGAAATCGATTTCTACCCCTCTTTTACTATATAACAACCTATTTTTTCTTTAGACCAAACTAACCTATTAGGATTGGGTGAAAAGTAAACTACTCTTTCCTAAAGGATAGAAAAAATATGACTTTAATGATCATCATCTACTAGCTCATTTGATAAATCCTTCCACTTGACTTTAGCTAATAAAGAATCCATATGTTGAACATAATTTTTGACTTTTGACCCCCATCTATGAGATAATAGATTTGCAAAATTCTCAAAATTACAAGAGACGGTTAGATTTGGATACCCATTCCATGAATCCTTCTAGAATAGGGCTTCATTACCATCATTTACCTCCCAAGTTAGGTGAGGTAAGATGATTTTTCTATGTGAGACTAAAAAATTCCACATTGCTAACCCATAAGGTGGATTTGACACAGTGAATATTCTCGATGGATACAAATTATCCAAATACTTATGCAACATAAGGTGACTCCATTTTAGGGAAGGCTTTGTATACGTGCGCCAAACCATTTTAGCACCTAATGCCAAGTTCCTTTCAATAAAATTGTGGAGACCTACTCCCCCTTTTAGATTCTCCAAGCACATGGTTTCCAAAGATATCAAAGGGATTTTATTTTTGCTATCCAAATTACCAGACCATAAAAAATTTCTAATCATCTTTTGAATTTGAAGAATGATGGACTTTGGGGCTTTTAAAACTACCATATAATATTTTGGAATTGTAGATAACACAATTTTTAGCAACAAAATTCTTCTTGATAAAGATAACCATCTCCCTTTCCAACATAAAATTTTAACTTGTATGCTTTGAACAATTTTTTAACAATAAGAAATATTGTTTTGGCCTGTGAAAAATGGAATCCCAAGATATTTGCAAGGAAATTGCACTTGTTCAAAACCTAACAGCTTCACAATACGTTTCTCAATAGCATATTTTGTATTGAACACATATTT
The DNA here is from genome assembly GCA_007258455.2 of Sequoia sempervirens. Lineage (NCBI taxonomy): Eukaryota > Viridiplantae > Streptophyta > Pinopsida > Cupressales > Cupressaceae > Sequoia > Sequoia sempervirens. The sequence continues at coordinate 326,583,191 of VDFB02000008.1, forward strand.
TTTATTTTCTTTCATTTAATTTTTGAACCAAAGCTCTACTATACTTTACCAAAATTGACTTTATATGCAAAGCTTCTGAAATGAAAAATTTTCCAAAAAGAAAAGTATCATCAACAAGAAGAGAATGAGTTACTGATATGTTTATGTTAGGAGTACAAACTCCCTGAATGATACCATGTTCATGAGCTTTATGAAATGACTTGCTCAAAGCTTATGCTAAAATGATAAACATAAAACGGAACAATGGGTCACCTTGTTGGACCCCTTGAGTAGATCCAAAAAAACCAACTACTGATCCATTTAACACTAAAAACTTGGCACCTAATAAGCACAACATTATCCACTTACACCACTTAGGAGAGAAGTCAAACTTCAATAACACCTAGTTCAAAAAAGACCAATCAACCCTATCATATGCTTTATGCATATCAAGTTTTATAATAATGGAAGACATTTTGTTTACAACAATGGAATGCAGATCTTCATGAGCAACAATTGCACCTTCTATTGTTTCTCTACCAAGAACGAAACCACCTTGTTCCTTAGAAATAATTGCTGAAACAAGAGGATGTAATTGTAGATAAATGACATTTATAAAAAGATTATATATTGTGTTGCAAAGTGAAATAGGCTAAAAATCAGAGAAAGTATTTGGAGAAGATATTTTTGGGATGATAGCAATATTAGTGATATTGAACTTTTTCAACATACCCCCTAACTTTCTTGACTCCTCCAAAGCATTTAGAATATAAACCCCAATGAAGTCCCAACATTTTTGATAGAAGATGGTAGTGAATCCATCAATTCCTTGAGCTTTTTCAAGAGGCATGGAGAATACCACTTCTTTTACTTCCATGAGAGAAAAAGGATCAAGCAACCTAACATTATCATCATGAGAGACTAGATTTGGGATATCTTAAAGAAGCTCTTCTCTTTCCATTACTAAATGTGTATTGTCATTATTTTTAGCAGATAATAAGGAAGAGAAAAATTTGACTCCATTATGTATCTCTTCCTCTTTTATAAGCAGGACTCCAATCACACTATCTTGAATCAAGAAAATAGTATTTTTTACTTTCTTGATTTGAGTTGAGATGTGAAATAATTTTGTATTCCTATCACCATCTTTCATCCACAATTCTCTTGACTTCTATCTCCAATAAACCTCTTCTCTCAATAACAATTCCTTCCATTCTTCTTGCAATTTACTTTGTTCTTCAAATAAAAAACTATCAAGGTCATTAACAATGATGCTTTCATTTACTTCTGCTAACCTTTTATAATCCAAATCATTCTACACAAAAGTATTCTTAAACACTTGATAATTCCAAACTTTTAATTGCTGCTTCACATGATCCAACTTCTTGCTCAACTTGAACATTCTAGAACCATAACAAAAGGGTGCATTCAACCACCATTGCTTTAACAAGTTGATAAGCTCTAGATTTCTAAACCACATTGCCTCAAACTTAAAGGAAGATTGAAACTTTGACTTTACTTTTTTCCCATCAAATCAAGTGAAATAGAAAAATGATCTAAGACAGAAAAAGGAAATTTTTTTGATGCTAATTCAAATTCACTTAAGACCCAATTCAGAGAAGTGAAGAACCTATCTGACCTTTATGGAATTTGAAGAAAAAATTTCCTCCTATTTGTTCAAATAAACCTCCCATTTTGTGGAATTATGTGCACTAGAGCATTATCTTGTGTAAAGCAACAAAGTCCTCCATGTCTTTTTTGGGGGACATATTCCACCTTTTTTATCTAATAAACTTGTAATTGCATTTAAATCCCCTAAAAGAATAACTTTGTCTTGACCCAACACATCAGATTTTTATTTTAGAATTTCCCACAACTTCTTACCTATTCTACTATTAGACCCATAAAAATTCAACAACCAAAAAGATAAGTCAAAATGATTAACCTGCATTAGCTGCTAGTTATGATCATAAGTAACATTGCTAATGCTAACTATTTTTTTCATTCCAAAGAGTAATCAAACCTCTTGAAGCTCCTTGAGATGGTGAGTGGAAAGCTTTCCATTTGTTCCACTTCTTACTAATAGATTGAAAATTATCTTTTGAAGTTTTAGTTTCTTGAATGACAAATACATCTACCCCATAAGCATCCAGCTGATGGTTGACTTGGGCCCTTTTGTCAGGGGAATTTATGACTCTAAAATTTCATGATATTATGCTCATTGTAGCTTGGGAGAGAAGCAAGCTTTCCTTATCCTTTTTTGTTTCACACCTACACCCATTTTAACATCTAATGTCGACTGGATGTCTATTGCTATTTCCTCTTGCAACTTGGTAGCTAAATATTTCCTACCCCTCTTGGTAGGATACTTTTTATTTGATGAAGGAGGCAACGGGGATTAGGATATTGATAAAGAACCCAAAGTATCTAAAATTTACCCTTCCCCAAAAACCTTAGAAGAAATATCATCTATCATTTTTTCACCTATAGTAACTAATGCTTCATCAAAAAATTTCTAAAACTCCATATTAGAAGGATAAATAATTTACTAGTTTACAATTTTTGGCCGAACTAGACACTGAAATATTTTTTTTAACTAAATCTTCACTTTCGAGCACCTATAGCGGCTAAAACATGAGGAATTTGAAGATGATGCAAACTAGTGATTTGCAAAAAAATTTCTATATATTCTAAATATATTTTTTTTCAAAAATTTTGGAATCAGATTACACTTCATTTTTCATATCCTTCGAAAACTAGTTTTTTTCAATAAACATTTTTTAAGGAGTGACGCTCACCGTATAACACAACTTTTTTTCCATGAAGGATAAAATTCTAATTCTTTTGAATTTAGATTTGGAACACAGATATCTAGTTCTTCCAATTGGTTAGATAATGTTTTATTGAATATTTTTTCCTTAATCAAGTTTTGAAGTCAAACCAATTACAATTCAGACATAGGCAGACCATATAACATGTAACATTTTTTGTATGTATTGAAATTCTTTTTTTTTTGTTGGATCAAGGACAACAATATCTGGTGAACTCACATTTTTCAAATTTTTTTTGGTAATCTACTATTTTTCCACATGTGTAGAACACAAAGCTTTATTTTTGGTGAAAAACCTATGTCTAATAAAACTAAAAAAAATACATAATAAAACCAAAACATATTAAAATTATATTCGTTGGATAGCTCATTCTAAGGAATACCATCATCCAGTTGGGTCTATGAAGTCTCCTCCATTTTCATCCTCAACTTAAGCTTCGAAGGGAAAATTTTAATGTTTTTATGTTTCAAAGAGTCAAAAGGTGGGAAAAGAGGAGTTCATTTGAACCCCTTTCAAAAATGGTTTTCCTTTGTGTTTTTTGGCAGGAATGGTGGGAAGTTCAATGAATGGGTTCACTCGAACCTTGGTTCTAGTGAACCCTCTTTTGGTTCGCTCAAACTTGTTAGTTTGTTTGAACCTAAAAAATGAATTTTTTTTCCATGGTGTCATTTTTTGAACTTTTCCTTCCTCACTCCAATTGTAAACCACTTTTGTTGGTTCACCCTATCCCAGTGTTAGCATTGAAGCGCATTGATTCAATTGTTGAAAACTAAAAATATTAATCTAAGGGGCCAAAATCTTGAGAGAATGAAGAAAAATATTAATGGGAGACAACAAAAGATTCTCCCAACCAGGTACAAAGGAAACAATAATAGGATTGAAGTGAGAACTAGAGAACTTACTAACTATCTCATTTTTACTGAAGACAACTAGAGATGATTTTTTTCCCTGGAAAAGAGTAGACCTATCATGGACACATTCTACCTCGTCAAAGTAAGATGGTTGGACAACCTCAGCTTCCCTTAAAGAGAAATAACTAGAATAGGGACCCCTAGCTGGTTCCAACACTAAAAGTTTTGAAGCCCCCAACTAATGTAGCACTTTACTATAAGAGCCTTTAAAACTAAATTGTGTGTTTATTACATTAATATACTAATTCCACTTAAAACAAACATCAAAAACCTTAGAAAAGAAGGTTAAATCAATATTTCGCATTAAATCCTTGGTAGGAGTGGAAAAAGTAAAAATCGATCTAACATTAAGAGGGTCATCAAAACTTTTAAATGAATCCCTAGTCACTTCCATGTTTAGATGCTAAACTCCACACACTTTTTTGAAAGATGGATAGGAAAGTGACAAAGAAAACAAATTTTCTTTGGATCCTCAAAAACCACCTTTTGTTTCCACAAACTGTGGATTGACTTAATGTTAACAACTGCTAGAAGGTTTTTTGTAATATCAAGAAGGATACAAATCCTAACTGGCAATGATGGGTTAGAGAAAAACTACAAATCTTGATGCATAAAAATTCCTAATTGGTTACCTATAATTTCAATGACGTGAGATTCTTTGTATTCCAATGGTAACCCTTGTAACTAAATCCAAAAAGGAATGAATTTAACCATAGTCCAAGAAGGGAAAAAATTTGAATCCATAGGGTTGAGAATAGACCATTATCTTCACAAATCCAAGACTTTTTTTGATAAACAACATTCCTAGAATCTTTATCAGAAAAAATTACTACAGAAAAACCTCCCCCCTTATCTAAAAAGAATACTTGGTTAGATCCTTCCCAAGTTTGAAATATCCAACCTTTCAAAAAAATAAGATCTGGAGTAAAGTTCTAAAACTTAAAGATGAGGGCCATGTCCTTGAGATCTTTGATCTGTGGTTGTAGCATGGTATCAGGGAGAGTGGCATTAATTTGATCGCTACACGAAATGATTTTTTGTTTTAGAATTCACACCTTTCCTTTGGATCCCAAAGCATTGACCTTACTCTATGTATGATGCTTAAGATGCTCTATCCACACAACCTCATCAACACCAAAAACCTTCAGACCCAAAATAAAGTTCTTAGTGATATTAGTATTATTTGGAAAGGTTAGAGGGGATCTCAGAGGGACAAAAGATTTAGGGAAAGAAACATGAATATTGTTTGGGAAAGTGGTAGGGCACAACAAGGAAAATTTTGGATTGAAGGGAGTTCCTAAAGTAATAGGAATGGAAATATTGTTGGGAAAAGAAGCTAGTGAGTGGGAAGCAAAGAATATCTCTAAGTAACTCCAGCTAAGAAAAGATATGTGACCACTTGAGTCCAAATCAGAAACACAAATGTCAAAAGAAGGGTGAATATCCCAGTTAATTAACTTTCAAAATGACGAGACTGAAAAGAGAACTCTTCTTGAAGATGAGGCCACCAAGCACCATTAACACCCCTCTCTGAACCAGAATCCACTTAATGGGCTCCATTGGAGAAGCAAAAATTTATAGAATGGGAAGATTTTTTTTTAAAAATCCTGTTAGTGCTATTAGGTGTGTTCCAAGATTTATGGAGCATATTTTCTTCCCATGGATCGTGTTCCAAATAATCATTCAAATTATTTTTGATTTTTACCTTTAATGAATAATAATGAAAGAATCCAAATGTATAGTTTTGAAAATGAAATAAATGCAAGATCTTCAAAGCACCTAGGAATTATAAATATTTTTTGGAATTTTATGCTATGAAAAATTAGAAAATTGCAAGTTCAAGATATGTCGGGTTCACCAAAATGTTGAGTAGGAAAAGTGATCCTAGATCCAATTAGATTAACTAGGATTATCTCCTTATCACTTGACTCCACATTTGAACATGAACCAACTTAGGGTTTTATGATTAGCTTGCTAACACAAGGGAGAGTTAACCTCCTAAAATTTATGCTTATTTAAGTTGTGAGGATGATAAATTTTATGTGCAATTTAACAATCCAAATTGACAATTACCCTAGGGGTATGTACAAGATCATCATAGAAAAAATAGGCCCTTAAGTGGCAAAAAATTTAGAAAAATCAGAGTTAGGAAACTTGACATAAAAATTTGAATAATTTGTCTATATTATTTTAAAAATATGTAAGAATAGAATATGTAGTAAATTGAATTTAGTTTCTAAACTACTAGGTTTATTTTTAAAAAAATCTATTTGGTGAAAATTTGAAATTTCAATACAGTAGTACTTAAATTTTAGGGAAAAAATAAGAAGTAGGTGTTTTTTTGACCATCCTAACCACAATAAAATGATAATATTATTTTTATAAGATTTTAGATATAAGTAGAGGACTCATGTCCCAATGCGATGCATTTTTTTTTGTAATATTTTTCCAAGTAAATAATTAATTACAATTTTTTTACTGCAACTTTTAAAAAATATAAAAAATCATATGCTTGACCACCTTAACTTGGTCAAAACTTCATGAAATTATTATTTTTTAATCCTATATTATGTGAAGCATAGAATGTGACACATATTTTAGATACAAAAAATCTGATACCATTTGAAAGATATAATTTTTTTTCTATCAACCTATCAATCGAGACTTTAATTGCAATTCAAATAGAAAATGAATAATAATTATTTATTAAATTCAAAGTATTTAACATAATTGATATTGGTGGAAATATGAGAATCTCCTTTAAAACCCCTTTTTGTTTCATCAAATTTGGATTAAAAAAAAGTCGTCAGCCACATACCCTAAACATACCCATCATATCACCATTTTTTGGCCCATCATGATCCTGCACATACCCCTAGATATGAAATCTAATTTATCACACAAATAAAAATGGAAAGTAGCAGAACTAACTTGGATCTGATAATTGGCAATAGTGAGTAACCTATGCTAAAAATTTGAAGCTCAAATGGTTTTTCTAAGGCATGGTGTGCCCTATATTGTGCTCCTCTTTTTCTCGGATCTTAAAGTTGTGAGATATTGGTGTTGGAAAGTTGTATCCACTTTTTGGCCATTTAGTGGAAGTGTTTTCCCTAATTTTTAGAATTCGACACTTTTGAGCTTAAAGTTTGAAGCACTTAGAGATGAAATCTTGAAAAGATTCACTAATCATAAAATGTAGTACTCAAACTCTTGTTTCCAAATATGTAATTTATTTCAATACTCAGATGATACAAATTAATTTTCAATAGGAATAACTAAAACCCACTATTTAAAAGTCTTTTTTTACCATACCATGCATATGTACATCATCCATATTTTGACCTAAATAATCATATTTTTCTAAATCCTTTTTGGAAAAGATTTGTAACTCACTAAAGCACACTTTCCATATTTTTTTGTAATTTTTTATTGATTTTTTTTTTTGTTAATTTTTTACTGGCCATATTTGGTGTTTTGAAAAATCAATGTGCACGTCATGCATAAGATGACCTAAACTTATCATTTTTTGAATTTTATTTTTTTAAAATTGAAAAGAATTGTCTGAAGTACACTTTCATGCAATCCATTCGTAAAAAAATTATGTTAATAAAATGTTATTAAAATACTAAAAAATCCTGATAATTCAAGTTTATGGACCTATTTCATTAGAAATTAAATGAAAAATTAAAAAAATTATAGATTTGGAATCTACATTGTCTCATCTATAATGGTTTTTAATTTCGTCAAAAAAAATTTGCAAAAAAATGTCTTCAGACGTATGCCCAAAGTCACTATTTTCTTGTGAGATTACTAGGACATTCGACTTGCAGGTCAAACTAGGTCCAGGGCCTAGGTTCACATCCCCAAACCTTTTCTCGAACCAAAAACCAAAGCACAAACCCTACCAAAAATTCATATTTTAAAAAATTGGATCTCATTCTAAAATGGGATCTTGTTTCATAAAAAAATATTTTTTTTATGCTTTTATGAAATTGGATCCCATTTTGCAAAATGGTATCCCGTTTTGAAAATTGCCAAAAATGGAAATTTTTCAAAATAGAATCCGCTTTGAAAATTTTCCAAAATTGATTTTTTTCAAAATGAACAGTTTCAAAAAATGAAAACTTTTGAAAATAGGATCTTGTTTTGAAAAGTTGCCAAAAATGGAAACTTTCCATTTTTAGAAAGTCTTCAAAACGGAATCCTATTTTTTGAAAAGCAGGATCCTATTTATTGATTTTAGGCTCAGGATTCCGAACCCAAATGGGATCATGTTTATTAAAAAGTGTAATCCTATTTTTTTCAATCCGATTTCATTTTTTTCCTAAGGAAAAAACTTCCACTTTTCGTGAACTCATATTCTTGCTCCTACTCATCAATCAAAACTCACCCATGTTCCCCTAAGAAGATCAAGAAGACATGTTTTTAAATAAAGAATTCACTTTCCTATTAGTTCCTACATAGTTATAAGAATAATATTCACTAGCAGCAAAGGAAGGTATGAATGGCAATTTTTATTTTAATTTATCAAAATGCACATGCTAAAGGATGAAATTACACAGTTATAGTTAACATGGTTTGTTACTTTATATGGATCATGTACTTTGAGATACATGATTATTCTAGGATTCATATGCACATCAAAACCTAAAAAAACTATAATGGTGAAACATTAATATCCATTTTGTTTCTCATTAGCTATGTGTTCATTGTGATAGAATAGATTAATACCTTTACATATTAAAAATTGTCACCTTGGATTTGACCCCTACATATTTAATATTTAAATTCAAAATTTGGCTAACTCCCATAAATTTATTTCCCTCTTTGTCCTATATTAATTTAATATTGTGTGTTTTATTGATATTTCCTTGTATTAAAGGCATTTAATTACTTTAGTTTCACATCCTCTCATATTTGATCATTCACGTGAAAGGAACATGCTAGGAATTCTTCTATTTGTGCACTGAATTCAATTTATATCTACACATTCATTATAGAGCATTTCCATTGCAAAAAAATATTGCCTTTAGTTATTCACCTAAGCTTTTTGGAATTTGACCTAGGAGAATATGTCCCTTTATGACATATAAGCAATTCTCTAAACTTTTTTCTCAAATACAAGGTCAAACCTACAATAATATGTTTCATTTGTGGGACATTCAAATTTTGCATGGGACATGACAAGAAAATTTGAAAACACCTCCATTCAAAGGCTTTTCTTCAAATGATGTTTCCTTCTTTCAAAAATTAGACACACATAATCTTTGAATGAAGGTAGACCTCTATTTTAAGATATTTTTTAATATTTTCAACTGAAGGTATAGGAATATTTTAATAATCTTTTAAGTTAATCAAAGGACTTTTATTTGGAGGTACCTTTGAATGAAAGCTTGCAAATACCTCTAAGTTAATATACCTTTGAACTAGGGTCTTTAGATATCATTTTCCTTCTAACCATAGTGACTTTTAGCATGAAAATCCATTTCACCTCAAGGAAAACCTACTCTCGTATAAACCCGATGAATATACTTTACTTCGATGCGCAGAAGTAGAAACCATAGTGCTCCGATATCTTTGAAACACCTCCGTCGAATTGATTCGGTAAAACAATATCATTCACCAGGTTTCCCAGGAATATAATATGTGCAACAATAAGCATTTATACCGAACACCTTGATGCTGTAAAAGACAAGAAGCAGACATAAGTTGCCTCCATGCTTCTCTAGAAGCATTACTTCCCTTTTTCGTTGCTTCTCATGGTAATCATAAAAGAACTCCAATGTACTTCATTTCTGAAACGTTAAAATTTGAGGAGTAAAAAGAAAATCTTCAACTGCAACAGTATCTCCAATGAGCATCAACACCTCTATGTTTTTAGGGCTTTTTGCACAGATTATGTTTATAACATTGCAGGGAACAAATGGGACTCATCACACAGTGAGCTGGAACATTTGTGGTAACCAGAGATTGTACAGAGTTTCAGATCATGGATCAAAATTTCTTGTTGGCGACACATTGGGTATGTAGATTACCCTCATCTGTGTTAAATTTATAGCATGTCTGTAAATATTGTGATTTTAGGGCTACCACTGTCCGAAATTTAGGGGAAAATACCTTTTGTTAAAGGACCTGTAGAATGGTTTGTGAATGTTGCAATCGTAAGACCGGTCATCAGAATCGGATCTGTATTAGCTTTGTTAACTTATAATATCGTGGCTTTACTGGTTATGGTGCAGTATTTAGAACAGAGGATGAAAAGGATGATATTGCTCGAGTGATGTCGGAATCTGAGCATGAGGGTTGCATAGCGGAGGGTTCAAAGGCGTTAATCTACAAAGGCGGGGAGAGCATTGAACTGAATAGGAGCGGTAGCTGGTATTTTATGTCGAGGATTTTGGATCGTTGTAAATCGGGAGAGAAGGTGATGATAAGGGTGGCAGCAGGATCTATGATGCACAATCAAAGTATACGAATGGGAAGAGGCGGAGGATCAGGCGGAGGAGGAAGCGGAGGAGGAGGCGGAGGATCAGGCGGAGGATCATGGGAAGGAAGTGGAGATAATGCAGGAATAGGGAATGCAGGTAATTTTACCCCTCCAAAAGGAAACAGAGATCACCCGACCCAGAACGCAGCCGCAGCTCTAACCCGTCTGTCCCTAATCGTATTGCTTGCGTTGTATTCGATCTTGATCAACATATACGGATACTTTCACCGGCCATTTCAGAACAGCTTAGAAAAAAAGAGATGCTTGAAATCAAAAGTCAGGGGATATTCAACTGCGTCCATTGCAGAGAGGGGAGGGGTCAGTAGGTGGGCAGGGTTCAATTGTTGTTATAGCATTTATGCTTATAATATTCAATCTTATCACATATTTATATTATATATTGTAAATAAATAGTTCACATGTAGAAAAATAATCAAATGTTGATCAAAATGGACCTATACTTGAACACATGAGAACCTATAAATGTTATATAAAAAAAACATAAATGTATTTATGAAGAAATGAAATAAGTATTTTTTGTCTCAAATAAAATATCATAACTATCCTTTGTAAGTGTGTCATTTATAAAATGCAATGCTCATTTAATAAAACAAGACACTCGTTTAAACAAGTATTGTTATCTGTAGTGAAAAAATATTGTTTTTATGTGTACAACTATTGGGGTAGCAATATACATTCATTGGAGTATTTTATATTAATACTTTGTCCTATCATGAATATAAAAGGTGAGCACAACAAATACCATGTACTTTTCTATTAAATGTGAAGCATTTTCAAAATGTTTTAGTGTTCAACTATTGGTCCTTCTATGTTCAATATAAAAGTTAGAGATACCAAAGACTTATGGTTACCAATAAGTATTTAGTCCATTTAGGTTGCATATGAGTTTAATTTTAAATAAAATTTTGATATTCTACAAACAACATATGATATTTTTTTGTTCAACTACTATGGACCTACCATGATTAAGTCTTGGGCGAATCTTTAAAAAGTCAAATTTTTGATAGTTCTCAATATATGTGTTGATCTGGTGAGTTTCTAAAAATTGAAAAAGTTATCCCTAATGACTATTGGCCACTCTTCCTTAGTTACTTGTCTTTTTACCTTTATTTGCAATTGGATGCACACTTTTTAACTTTTGCAACAATCCTTTTGGAGCTCCATTAGCACACCAAGTTACTTATAAAGGTTGTATCAAATTGTATTACTGCAATGGTGCAATTAGCATGCCTATGCAATTTTCCATTTAGTTGTACAAGTGGATTTCATGAAATATTTTAATGTGATCTAATATATTGAAAATATTGTTATTGTATTTATTTCTATTTATTTTTATACATTTCTCATTTATTGCTTTTTATTAAGAAAGTAGGGTTAAAGGGCCCTAACCCATACAAAAATGTGAAAAAGGCCTCACAGCCACCAAATAAAACCAAAAAAAAATAGCAAAGACATAACAAGATTTCCGACAAATAGAACAAGCCTACAAACCACCCAAAGATTTGTAAACAAGACATCCCAATAGAAATGGAGTAGCCAAAAAGACAAACTAAAAATCAGCCTACAGGCCATGAACAGAATAATTCAAGCACCCAAGCTTGAAACCAACAAATATTCCCCCAAAGGCTTTTCAAACGAGACACAATTCAACTTAGGAGTACATTTCTTCCTTCCTTGCACCTCAATCCAAGAAGAAGAAGAGGGAGAAGCCCCCTTAGAAAATCAAATAGCAACAAGTGGGACATCCAAACCCAAAGGAGGGGTAGCTAGAACTATTGAAGAGACAACATTATCTAGAATGGGAATAGCAAGGGCCTTAAGGGAGGCAACACACATAGCAATAGGAACAACTTTGTCCAAAATCTGAGCAGCAATGTTCATTCAAGTGGTAACATTAACAACAATGGTCACTTTCTTCTTAGCAGGAGGAGAAGGAGGGTCATCCTCACTATCAAAAGAAGAGGAATCATCCAAGTACATACTTAGATGTTCCTTGAGGGAATTCTTCCACCAAGTGGAAGAAGAAGCAAGATGAGAGCTACAAGAGCAGTCACAAAGCCAAGTGTCTAGTAGAAAAATAGTATGCAATGAAATGGGATGCCTTCATAATCCATGAGCTAGGACCAAGACTAATCTTTCACTTGGAGTACAATATCTCTAGGTATTTTTTGAGACAAATCAACCTCCAACAAAATACAAGCATATGAAGTGTGCATATAATTCAAGGAAGCCTCATCCACTTTCAAAAATCTACCGAGAGCATTAGATATGCCTTGAAGAGCAGAGGAACACAAGAATTTATAGGGGAGATAAGGTAATCTCAACCAAACAGGCATAATATCAACGAGTTCCTTTAGGGGATTGAATGAGGGAACCCATGGCCTCTAGGAAAGGGGATGAGAATCCCAAAACCATAGAACTTGATCTAAAATAGCTTTCCTATCCTCAAAAGAGGAAAATCCAACAACAAAATAAACCTTGGAAATAGGATAAATCTCAATCCTACTTCTGCCCAAGAGTTTTCAGTGGTTTGTTATCCAACTATTCAAGTCTAGGAGAGAAGGTCACAAATAGTAGAATCTACAGATTTTAAATCTCATTTTTTGAGAAATGATTAATGCTATCAAAAACTACCTTACCAAAGGGGACAATAGGAGAAATAGAGGCACATTTCAACAACTGCCAAGAGCTCACCCCTACAATATTTGACCTCATAGAATTAACAAAATGATTATCACCCCTAGAGGGAACTGTAGGAGAGCCCACAAAAAAAACCTGTAGGAGGTACATCTAAAACCACAACCATATGTTGAGATAAATCTATAACTAGTCCACACTCTGACAAGAAAAGATGCAACATAGAAGAATGGGAGAAAGGGGAGTTCCAAGAGAGTTGTTTGGAATCGACATTCAAAAAATTGCTTGGGTGGGACAGTGGGCAATCCATTGGGATAGTTTTCTCTCTATCATTTATTGTTTATTCTTATTTATTTGTTCTATCTTTATGAATTTGTATTAGATATTGAGATTAATGATTTTGTCATATAGTTCATTTTTAAATGGTTAATGATTATTTTAATTCAAACTATGGTGTGTTGGAATAAATCATCTTTCAAATATTCTAATCAAAATTTAAAATTCTAGTCATTTTCCATTAGTTGTTATGAAATAACAAGGTTCATATCCATGCAATAATATGCCATTTTCAAGACTAAAGGCATTCATGTGTCATTAATTGATACAAGAGATTTATAAAATAAAAAAAAGGTTATAAAGTACACTTCAATTTTCTACTTGCTTAAAAGAATCATATTTGCATGTTGGTGAAAATTATCCTTGATATTTCCTATCATTGTTAGCCCAAACCACCAAGAATATTTTAAGTAGGAGAGTCCACTTATATGTTGAGTCAAAAAATACTAAATGATTTCTATAAACAATACCTTCATATATTAAGCTAATGGAGTTGAAGAAAAAACCAATTCAATGAGGCATATCATTCTTACATGTAACAAAGCACTTTCTTTGCATTAGTTCAAGTGTTTTCCACTTGAGGTCAACCCTATGTCATTGGGTTTGACATGCATGAAATTAAGAGACTATATTGAAGATATAATCATGAAAGGGAATGAATTAGATTATGCGTAGTGAGAAATGGACTTATCATGACCCTAATAATATTTCTACATCAATTGTTCAAGAGCTAATTGTGCACACCTAAAAATTCAACTTTATAATTTATCCAACTATAGTCATAAATATTGAAGACCCATATATTGAAGGCATTTGGAAGGTGAGTTGTGGACGAGAAGGTGCAACTAACCTCGATGTCACACCTTCTCTATGTTGTTCATGTAGGTTGCATTGGGTATGCATGTGCACTGATCAAGTTGGGGAAGACATGAGGTAGGCATGAATAGATTTTTCTAGCTATGGGGCATGTGCTGAGGGGTGTAGTGTTTGTGGAGCAGGGGATTTTGCAATGGTAGGGTATTATATTTTTTCTCTTTTTTTTTGTGTGATGGTTGTAGATGGAGCTGGATGCTACTCCAAGTAATATTGATAAAATGTCATTTACAGAGGTCGTATTGTGGCTTTATCTTCCCCCATCCAATCATGCTAAGGCTATAATTTTTTTAAGAAATAAAAAAAATGGAGCAAGATCATGGGTGGTGGCTATTGGGCTCTAAAAGTGAATGGTTGTTTGGTTAAAATTGTGTCTCATTTGATCCTTGTAATCCAAGCGAACTCTATTGTAGAGGATGTTAATTATTTGAGTAACCATGCCTTAATCTATAAGTTCATGGTGATACAAGTCTCTTTTCCATTTCTAGAATCTTGGGCCCATTAGACTTAGAACTTGAAGCAAGATATGGAGGTGTTGCGAGCAATCAATAATTATTTTATGGTAGTGTTATCTTGCCTAGCAGATCAAAATAGAGAATTTGAAGGTAGCCCTTATTTTTACAATCAAGTGGGGTTATTTATTAAATCCCAGGACATCAAATTTAATATAGTTGAGGATCTTCTATTGATGGTTCTAATATAGGTGATGCTCTCATGGATCCCATAAGAATTTTAGAGAAATACCATATTGCCCATTATTGCTCTTCCTTTGGGAAAGCCTATGGAACCATCGTAATAGACTTTGGATAAGAAGGTAATCTCCCTTCCTTAAATTTATGTTGAGATTGTTTTAAATAACCTGTTACTTGATTTGAGGGAGGCATAGGTTAAGTCCACTTCATTGATTCAATAGTTCGATTATGAGGGTATTCCCTTTTGATGTTGGATCTATCATGAAAATGGGAACTTGCAAAGGAAATGTCTTAAGCTTAAAACTTGAATAATCTCCACTAGTGAGGTTTTAGTTAAGGTTCCTCCTCACTTAGCACCAGTGAGGGATAAAGGGAAAGCCCCTATGTTAGATTGGGAAACAGATAAGGAGGGTTTTATTTTGGTGAAGTCTCACAACAAGGGAAGAGGAGAGAAAATAAATCTTAATGATAGGAAAGTTGATGAGAAATTCTTGTAATGAGTTCAAGACACTAGAAGATATTGATTAGGAAAATTAATTTCTAGATAAGGTTCTTAATGAAAATGCTAACATGGAGGTGGAGCAATTGGTTTCCAAAGAGGATGATAGTCTTAATAATACATTGGAGATGAGAACTAAGTCACAAATCAATGTTGATCAAGTTATAATGTAACCTAGAGCACAAGTTCTCCTAGAGAGAAATAGGGTGGGTGCAGTTTCAACCTTGGCTTTTATGGAATAAAAACTACAGGTAGAGGTCCAAGAACCTAGTAAAGGAAATAATGTTTTCTCTACTCTAGGACTTCACCAGAATAATTTAGTAAAGGGAAGCTCAAAGAAATCTTCCAAGCTAGGGAGGAAGAAATATTAGGATAAGATTAAACTAGTGGGAGAGAATTTGGATTTAGGTTGAATCAAAGCCCATGACTCCCATTTGTCTAATTCCCAAAAATGATTGCTATCTCTTGGAATGTTTGAACAACATCCCTAGGAAAAAGATTGTTAGGGAAATGATCAAGGCTCGTTCTCTAAATCTTATGTCTATACAAGAATCCAAGTTATCAATGGAAGGTATGTTTAAGGAAGCTCCCAAGCTTTGCTGGCGAGGCCAATATTTGTGCATTGGTGTACAAGTTAGTGCCAAAGGAATTGTTTGTATTTGGGATCTAAGAAATATTTCTCTCCTTTGGCAGATTTCAGGTATACACTCCTTCACCATTATGGCCTCATGTTTTGACTCTAGCGAAATTTTTTTTCTCTTTAATATATATTGCCTAACTAATTTGGCTAGGAAAATCTAGATTTTGAATCATATTATGTATGTGTGATCCCTAGCTCCATTGTTTCCATGGTTTTTGGCTAAAGATTTCAATGCTATCTTAAGTTTTGATGAAAAGAGGGGAGAAATGAATCAGCTTGAGATTTCTTCATCACTTGTTAGAGATAGTATTATATTACTAAACTTGATTGATTTTAAGCCAACCAATGGTGTGTTTACATAGAGTAATAGGAGATGTGGGGAGAATGATATCTCAGAGAGATTAGATAGGTTCTTAGTTTCCAAATTTTTGAGTGGAGGCTTAAACCACTAGCCTCTAAAATTTTCAGCTCATGGAAGGGATGTTGCTAAGAATCTTTCATTCAAATTCTAGTTTATATCACTATAAAATCCAACTTTGTAGGAATTAATGAAAAAATGGTAGGGTCAAGGTCTATCCATGCATGTTACAACTATGTATAACTTTGTTAAAAGGCTTCAATTTATCAAATTCTAGCTTAAAAAGTGGAATAGGAAGAGTTTTGGAAATGTTTTTATGGATAAATCAGCTACATAGAATCATTTGGAGTCCATCACTAGGAAAATAGTCCACATGTAAATAGAAAAAAAAATACTGAATAAATAGTCCACATGTAAATAGAAAAATAAACAAATGTTGATCAAAATGGACCTATACTTGAACACATGAGAACCTATAAATGTTATATAAAAAAAAAAAAAATACATTCATGAATAAATGAAATAAGTATTTTTTGGTCTCAAATAAATGTCACAACTATCCACTATGAGTGTGTCATTTATTAAATAAAATGATCATTTAATAAAATAAGACAAGTTCATTTAAATAAGTATTGTTATCATAGTGAAAATATTGTTTTTATGTGTAAAACTATTGGGGTAGCAATGCACAAGAATTGGAGTATTTCATATTAATAGTTTTTCCCATCAAAAATATAAAAGGCACAAGCACAACAAATATCATGTAATTTTTCATTAAATCTAAAGCATTTTCAAAAAGTTTTAGTATTCAACTATTGGTCCATTTTTGTTTGATATAAGTTGTATTTTAAATAATTATATGTTGTTTTCTATGAAAATAAATAGTTTTTCTTTTGTTCAACTAGTGGTCCATTTATGTTTAATATAAAAACTAGATATAACAAAGACTTATGGTTACCAATAGGTATTTGGTCTAGTTAGGTTGCATATAAGTTTTATTTTAAATAAAAATATGATACTCTACAAGTAACACATGATATTTTTTGAACAACCACTAGGGTTACCATGATTAAGTTTTGGTCGAATATTTAAAAAGTTAAATTTTAGCTTTTTCTCAATAGATGTGTTGATCTAGTGAGTTGCATGATGAGCCACACCTCTAAACCCTAGTTATAGATAGATAAGAGGCTAGTCCACATTTCAAGAAAAAGGGTCCTACTATATTCTAGTCAATTTCTACAAGTTGACAAAGTTATCACTCATGACTACTGGCCCTTCTCCCCTAGTTACTTGTCTTTTTCACTTTATTTGCAAATGGATGTACACTTTTTAACTTTTGCAATAATCCTTTTGGAGCTCCATTCACTCACTAGGTTACTTATAGAGGTTGTATCAAATTATATTATTGCAATGGTGCAATTAGCATGCCTATGCCATTTTCCATTTAGTTGTATAGGTGGATTTTGTAAAATATTTTAATGTTATTATATATTAAAAATATTTTTATTGTATTTATTTCCATTTATTTTGATACATTTCGAATTTATTGTTTATTCTTATTTATTTGTACTATTTTTATATATTTGCATTAGATATTGAGATTAATGCTTTTGTCATATAGTTCATTTTAAAAAGGTTAATAATTATTTTAATTCAATCCATGGTGTGTCGGAATAAATCATTTTTCAAATATTTTAGTTAAAATTTCAAATTATACTAGGTATGTGCAGGATCATCATGGAAAAAATAGGCCCTTAAGTGGCGAATTTTTTTAGAAAAATTAGAGTTAGGCAACTTGATGGAAAAATTTAAAAAAGTTATTTATATTATTTCAAAAATATGTAAGAATAGAATATGTAGGAAATTGAATGTAGTTTCTAAACTACTAAGTCTTTTTTTTAAAAAATTTATTTGGTGAAAATTTGAAATTTCAATGCAGTACTACTTAAATTTCAGGGAAAAAATAAGAAGTAGGTTTTTGTTTGACCACCCTAACCACAATATTTAATGATAATATTTTTTTATAAGATTTTAGATATAAGTAGAGGACTCATGTCTAGATGTGATGCATATTTTTTTGTAATTTTTTTCCAAGTAAATAATTAATTATGATTTTTTATTACAACTTTTAGAAAATATAAAAACTCATATGTCTGACCACCTTAACTTGGTCAAAACTTCATGAAATTCATTTTTTTTTAATCCTATAGTATGAGAAACATAGAATGTGACATGTTTCAGATTCAAAAAATGTGAAACTATTTGAAATCTATAGATTTTTTCAATCAACCTATCAATCAAGACTTTAGTCATAATTCGAATAGAAAATGAATAATAATTATTTATTAAATTTAAAGTAAAGCATAATTTATATTGGTGGAAAGCTGAGAATATCCTTTAAAAAACTTTTTCTTTTCATCAAATTTGGGTAAAAAAAATGTTGTCAGCCACATGCCCTACACATACCCATCATATAGCCACTTTTTGGCCCATCATGATCCTATACATACCCTACTCATTTTACACTAGTTATTATGAAATAACAAGGCACATATCCATGCAATAATATGCAATGTTTCAAAACTAAAGACATTCAATGTGTCATTAATTGATCTGTTGGTGTAGGTTTATATTTTCCTAGTGGGTTAATTTATTTTCTATTAGTCTCAATTTTTTTCTAAACTTTATTAATCTTTCTTAGGATAACACAGTTATTTTATGACTATGAGATAAGTGTGTGGTGTCCCCTTCCTTAAAGGGTGTAACCACTTTCCACTTTTGGTGGCATCCTCAACTTTTGGTGGTCCATCTCCACTTTTTGTGGTTGATTCTTATTGGTTGGATTTGCCACTTAGCTCCTCTCCTAAGTTCTATATAAACTCACTACATAGTTTGTATTTGCATACTCTCAAGTGCATACTTTTGCATCCATTCATGCATCTTTGCATTGTATCAAGCAATCTTGAAAGCTCTTAATGCACTATGTCATATTGGCATTGCAAAATCTCTCGGAGTTTTGGTGTGCATTCTTTATGTTTTTCCAATTTATGTGGCTTTGATTCTCTTAAAAAGTCTCTTGGGTTATTCAATCTTTTTTAGATTTTTAACATGGTATTAGAGCTTTTGTTTTGAGAAATATAAGTTCTTAGATTCATGGTTGAGAGATTGAGTTTCTTGTAAAAATATTGTAAATTTTTGTAAGCTCTTCTCTTGCATTCTTGAATGATCTGGAGAATCAAAAAGGGTTTGCAAAGATTCAATAACCTCTTCATAATGTATATATGTTTTGTGAGATCTAGGTGATTGCAATATTTCTAGTTATACTGGCAGCATTTTGATAGTTCCAACACATCCAAAAGGCTCGAGAAAGTTGGATTTGGCTTTTGTTTCATCAAAATTGGGGACCATTTGACATAGTTGAAAATGGGGGCTTGATGCAAGCTATTTTTTATTGGAGCCATTTTCATTTTTGCTTCAAAAATCTAGCTTCCACTCATTTGTAAGAAAAACAATTTTTGGGTTTTGTACCCAAGGTCAAAAGCTCATCTAGGTATCTTTTAAATTTTGCATAAATGAAAAAGATATGAAGATAATTGATGTCCAAAAAATGTTGCACATCATTTTCCTACTAGTTGAAGATTAAAAAAAATCATTTTTTCATCTTCTACTTGTTGGATAAAAAAATGATTTATGGGTTTTATTTTTTGCATTAAAATATTTTTGGGTTTCTATTATTATCTTCTCACTAAGAAATTTTTTTTTAGAAATCAATTAGAAGTAATTTTTTTTTGCTAGAACACTCAACCAGTTTTTCAAAAAAAAAAACTTTTTCTTTAGATGTTGGATTTCAGCACATAAAACATTGTTGGAAAGTTGGAGATGAGCACTTTCCATCCATAGAGAAATGAATAGGTGTTGGAAAGGTCTTGTAGAGCACTACACAACCATAAGGTGAATTCTTCCAAATTTTGTCTTAAGTTCATTTTGTATTAGAATTTATAATTTTAGCTATTTTGAGCCTAATAAGCATTGCATCTTGGAAAAGACTTTGTAAATGCACTAAGTTATAAAGTTCCAACCTTGTAATATTTTGGGGGTGATGTTTAATACTAGTGAAAAGGGTGGGAATGTATTGATTTTCTTTTTTGGTGTTCTTTTGTAATCACTTGAGGATTGTATCATGGGTTTTTTCTACTCATCCTTTTGTGATTGTCTTTAAAAGGTTAATTATGAGTCTTGGAAAAAGGAATTTTAACACATCTCAGATGGCTAAAACTTGTACCTTACCTTTATAGGCTCATGCTTGAACCAGACACACCTGATAAGAAGAATGTGTGGGGTAATAGAATAGGTCATGTAATAGGAATAATTGGTTTTCATGTTGATTATGACACTTTGTTGGCTATAGTGGGCATTGAATGTCCTTGCATAGTTTAGAATGAGATTTGGGAGATGTTTAGAGACCCTCTTGTTTTCTCCATTCCTAGATGATCTTGTTGTAGATTGTCTCAGTCCATTTTATGATATAGATAATATACCCTATGATGATGATACTTTAGAGGAGCTTAAGTATTATGCACATCTTGAACATTCAGATGAAATAGAGACTTCACCTCTTTCTTCTCATCCTCAAGTTGAGATTACATCAATGTCTACTACTACTACGTCAGAGTTTAGAGTTGCTTCTTCAAAAGCTTCCAATGACTACTTACAATAAGATATCTATAGTCTTCCTCATTTAGTTTGGTGAGATGATCTCTTGATGGGTGTTTCAGACTTGTTTATGGAGACACATATTGTATATTTGGGAGACACTATTGAGTGTATTCGTCTTATCTTTGATGAATATGATTCTTTTTCAGTTGTTGTGATGGATTACTTTAACCCTCTTGTTTATTCTCTACATTATCATTCCTTCCCATTTGACATGACTATGGATACTTTGGATCAACATTTGGAAAAAATATCTTTAGAGAAGATACTCGAGTCTCTGGCATATGCTCTACATCAGTCTCTAGGAGATTTTGATTTGTCATCTATATTAGTGTTGCATAGAATGCCTAATTTAATTTTGGTAGCTTTCAAAATTGACATGGAGATACTTGAGTGGACTTAAGAGACTTCATACATTCTGCACTTTCTTACTACATATTCTTTTTGGGACTTGGGAGATAGCATGCATACACTTTTGTTGTGTTTTTTGGGAATGTTGTTCAATGATTGTGGACCATATTTTGCATCTAGTTTCAAACATTGACCATTGGATCTCTTTGGGGGGGCTACTTAGTCCTACTTTTCTTTTGTCTCTATTTTAGGGGTGTTCTATTTCTATTATTGGGGGGATTCTTCTTCCTTGGTGGGGGGGGGGGGAATTTTATATGTACATGGTTACCTAACATGGCCTTATTTGACAGAACTTGTCATCTTTTACATCCTCCTAAGTTGTGCTTAAGGGGGGGTGTTGGTGTAGGTTTTTATTTTCCTAGTGGGTTAATTTATTTTCCCTTAGTCCTAGGTTTTTCCTATAATTTTTTAAGCTTTCTTAGGATAATAAAGTGGGTTTATGACTTAGAGATAAGTGTGGGGTTTCCCCTTCCTTAAAGGGTGGAACCACAAGTTTCCACTTTTGGTGACATCCTCCACTTTTAGTGGTCCATCTCCACTTTTTGTCGTTGATTCTTATAGGTTGGATTTTCCATCTATCTTCTCTCCTAAGTTCTATATAAACTCACTACATAGTTAGTATTTGTATACTCTTGCATAATATTTCATCCATTCATGCATCTTTGCATTGTATCAATCAATCTTGGAATATTTTAATGCATTCTGTCATATTGACATTCCATAGTCTCTTGGAGTTATGGTGTGCATTCTTTATGCCTTTCAAGTTAATGTAGATTTTATTTTCTCTTAAAAAATTTCTTAGGTTATTCAATTTATTTCAGATCTGCAACATTTGATACAATGGATTTATAAAAAAAATAATTTATAAAGCAGACTTCAACTTTCTAATGTTAAAAGAATTTCATTTTCATGTTGGTGAACATTATCCTTGATATTTCATATCATTGTTAGCCCAACCCACCAAGAATATTTGATTTGGGAGATTCCACTCATGTTGAGTCAAAAATTACTAAATGATATCTATAAATAGTACCTCCACACAGTGAGCTAATGGATTTAAAAATAAAACTATTTCAATGAGGCATATCATTCTTACATATAAGAAAGCACCTTTTTTGTATTAGATCAAGTTTTTTCCACTTGAGGTCAACCCTATGTCATTTGGATTGATATATACATTAAATTAAGAGACTATAATGTAGATATAACTATCAAAGAGAATTAATTAGATTATGGATAGGTACAAATACACTTAGTATGACACTAATAATATTTCTACATCAATTGTTCAAGAGCTAATTGCACACATGTAAAAATTAACCTTTCTATTTTAACAAACTATAGTCATAAATATTGAAGACCAATACATTAATGGCATTTCGAAGGTGAGTTGTGGAGGACAAGGTGTCACACCTTCTGCATGTTGTTCATGTAGGTTGCATAGGGTATGCATGTGCATTTATTGGGTTGGGGAAGTCATGAGGTAGGATTGAATAGTTTTTTCTAGTTGTGGGGCATGTGTTGTGGGGTTTAGCGTGTGTGGACCAGTAGGTTTTACAATGGTAGGGTGTTGGATCCTTTTCTCTTTTATTTTGTTGTGTGGAGGTTGAAAATGGAGCTACCTCCTACTCCAAGTAATACTTTAATAAAATGTCATTTACGATGGTCATAACGTGGATTGATCTTCCCATGTCTAATTATGCTAAGGCTATAATTTTTTTAAGAAATATGAAAAATGGAGTAGGATCATCATAGGTTGGTGGCTCTTGGGCTCTAAAAGTGAATGGTTGTTTGGTTAAAAGTGTGTCTCATTTAATCCTTGTAATCTAATCAAAATTTGTTGTAGAGGATGATATTATTTGAGTGACCATGACTTAATATGCAATTTCATGGGGATAAGATTCTCTTTTTTGTTTCTAGAATATTGGGCCCATTAGACTTAGAATGACAAGGGAGATTTGGTGGTGTTTCAAAAATCCAATAATTATTTTATGGTAGTGTTATCTTTCCTGGTAGATCAAAATAGAGCATTTGAAGGTAGCCCCTATTTTTAAAGTTAAGTGGGGTTATTTATTAAACCCTAGTGCATCATATTTAATCCAATTGAGGATATTCCATCAATGGTTCAAATTTAGGTGATGCTTTCATGGCTCCCATTACATTTTTGGAGGAATGCCATTCTACACATTATTTCTCTTCCTTTGGGAAATCCTATGGGACCATCATAACAAAATTTGTATACGAAAGTAATCTCCCTTGCTTGCATTTATGTTGAGATTGATTTAAATAACCTATTACTAGATTCGATGGAAATATTGGTTGGGTCCACTTCATAGATTCAATGGTAGGATTATGAGGCTCTTCCCTTTTTATGTCCAATGTACATCATGAATATGTCCACTTGCAAAGGAAATTTCTTAAGCTTAACACTTCAAGAATATCCACCAGTGGGGTTTTAGTTAAGGTGCCTCCTCACTTAAAGTGATAGTAAGGGATAAAGGGAAAGCCCCTATGTCAAAGGGTGAAAGAGATAAGGAAGTTTTTGTTCTAGTGAAATCTCACAACAAGGGAAGACGTGAGAAAAGAAACCTTAATGGTAGGAAAGATGATGTTTCTTTTAATCAGTTTGAGACTCTAGAAGATCTTGATCAGAAAAAGGAATTTCTAGATAAGCCTCTAAATGTAATTGTTAACTTGGAGGTGGAGCAATGGCTTCCAAAAAGGATGGCATTCTTAATAATATATTGGAGATGAGAACTAAGTCACAAATTGATACTGATCAAATTCTAGTGTCACCTAAAGCAATAGTTCTCCTAGAGAGAAATGGGGTGGGTGAAGATTCAACCTTGGCTTTGCTGGAATCATAGCTAGAGGTAGAGGTCCAAGAACCTAGTAAAGGTAATAAGGTTTTGTCTATTTAGGACTTCACCAGAATAATTTAGAAAAGGGAAGCTCAGAGAAGTATTCCAAGCTAAAGGGAGGAGTAAATATTAGAATAAGATTAAACTAATTGGAGAGAATTTGGATTCAGGTTCAATCAAAACCCTTGACTCAAATTTCTCTAATTCCTAAAAATGATTGCTATTTCTTGGAATGTAAGGGGTTTGAACATCCCTAGAAAAAAGGTTGTTATGGAAATGATCAAGGCTCATTCTCTAGATATTATTTTTATACAAGAATCTAAGTTATTAATGGAAGATTTGTTCAAAGAAGCTCCCAAGCTCTAGTGGCAACGCTAATGCCAGTGCATTGGTGCACAAGACAATGTTGAAGGAATTGTGTCTTTGAGATCTAAGAAAGATTTCTCCCCTTTGGTGGATTTTAGGCAGACACTCCTTAACCATTATGGCCTCATTTTTTGAATCTATAGAAATGTTTCCTCTCTCTAATATCTAAGATCTAACCACTTTGGCTAGTAAAATTTAATTTTTTGAATCATATTAGTTATGTGTGGTCCCTAGCTTCATTTCTTCCATGGGTTTTGGATGAAGATTTTAATGCTATCTTAAGTTTCAATGAAAATAGTGGAGAAATGAATCAACTTGAGATTTCTTTGTCATTCTTTAGAGATAATATTATATTACTAAATTTGATTGATTTTAATCCAACCAATAGTGTGTTTACTTAGAGTAATAGATGTAGGGAGAATTATATCTTAGAGAGACTAGGTAGGTTTTTAGTTTCCAACTTTTGGATAGGAAATAAGTGGATTGCCAACTTGGATATTTTGGAGTGGAGGGGCTTGGACCTTTAGTCTATAAAACTCTTAGCTCATGGAATGGATGTTGCAAAGAACCCTTCATTCAAATTATAGCTTATGTGGCTACAAAAGCCAACTTTGTAGTAATTAATGAAAGAGTGGTGAGGTCAAGTTCTACCTATGCATGGTACAACTATGTATAACTTTGTCAAGAGGATTCAATTTATTAAATTCCAGCTTAAAAAGTGGAATAGGAAGGTTTTTGGAAATGTTTTAATGGATAAATCAGATATGTAGAATCATTTTGAGACCATCACTAGGAAAATAGTCCACATGTAAATACAAAAAAAATAGTAAAAAAATAGTCTTATCACATATTTATACTATAAATTGTAAATAATTAGTCCACATGTAAATAAAAAAATAATCAATGTTGATCAAAATGGACCTATTCTTGAACACATGAGAACCTATAAATATTATATATATGAAACATAAATACATTCATGACGAAATGAAATAAGTATTTTTTGTCTCAAATAAAATATCATAGCTATCCACTATAGGTGTATTGCAACAAGTTTGTAGAATAGATTTGTGTCACCAAAAAATGTATACTCTTGACGAAAGAGGTAATTTTGCACTTAATTTGGTCCTACTTTAGACACCCTTGCATTAATCACCTCTTAAAAACAACATTTACAAGCTCCTAAAACTCATTATTTTGGACTTTAAGGCCTATTCCACTCACAAATCATACAAATCCCAACAAACAACATTCAAATCATTCAAATTCCACAAAACCCACCTCAAAAACCCCTAGTGAGACTAAGTCACCCAGGGTGGCGACTTAGTCCCTTTTGAGGGATTTTTCACTTTTGAGTAGGAAAACAACCGACTTAATTCAAATTTTTGATGGATGTCAGCCTATGATGACAAAATAATGAATAATTAGGTATTGTTTCCTATAAACATATATTTTTAGGTCATTTTTCACAACATTAAGTCATTTTCAACAAAAAAATTCAAGATTCAAGTGTTAAATATCTTCCACAAGAAGATTCATTAGTCTACTTGTAGATAGGGAAAAATCAACAGGTTCAATGTGTTAAAAACAACAAAATAAATAAACCCTATCAAGCACCATGAAGCACAAACTACAATGAAAATTCAAATAAACAAAGAACATGCAAACCAATTTTCAAACTAGACTTGATTAACCTCCATGGCTCTTCTCCACTTGCATAAGAATGCAAGATTTTGAAGGTTGATTGTTGGAGGAATGTTGGTTGCTCAATTCAGTAGCATAACGACCTAATGAAAATAAAAAATGGAGAATGATAGAGATAGATGGAAGAATGAAGAATGATTTTGACAGAGTGAGGATACTTAAGAATCAACATCCCCTAAATGGATTGTGAGAGGCTATATTTATAAAGTGTTGATGTGGATGGAGATAAAATTTGATAAGATTCGATAAGGATTTGATTTTTGACAAAAGAGAAAATACAACGAAATGAGATAAGATTTTAAAAAGATAGATTTTGATTCTCTCTTAAAGGAAATAAAACAAGATAAGATAAGATGTGAAAAGATAGAAGATTTTGATTCTCTTTTAAAGGAAATAAGTCCTGAAAAAGATGAGAAGGATAATTGATGAATTATCTAATTAAATTAATTAATTAGATACACATGAGTTTCAATTTTGGAAAGAAAGCAAAAAGATCTTTTTAAGATTTTATTAATTAAATAAATATTTGATTTATTTAATTAATGTTGAATTTATGATTTCATCAATTAAATAATATAAATTATTTAATTAGCATTAGAAGAATTAATAGAAATGATTTAATGAATTAAATAATATAAATTATTTAATTAACATTAGAGGAATGGATGGATTATGCATAGGAAGGGAATAAATGAAATTAGTCAAATAAATAAGATTTATTTAACTAATTAGATGATGACATGGGTACCTAGGGAAAAACATACTACAAGATGTCTAAATGATGCAATGTTGTGACAAAATGTTGTAAGAGGACATTTTTGGGTGTCTACGTTTTGCCCGTCTTTAAGATGATGTTCGAGATGATGATATTTGTGTTGAGTAACATCATTTCAAAGAAGCTAAGTTATGGATAGAGGAAAATGGATGACGATATAAAAATATGATGATGATGGAATGATGATGCCCCCATGAGAGGATAGGTGGGTTGGACAAACATGGGTAGGCTCTTGAAATGAAAGGGATGGGTCAAGAACTAAAGATGAAAGAATGGATAGAAGAAGTGAAGGATGCATTATGCTACAATGAAAGTGAGGAACCATGATGTTTGATTTAGCACTAGACATTATGCACCAAGATATAAGGACCAAGGTGACAATTTGTCTTGTGCCCTAGCATAATAGAACCTTGTCTAGACATATGAGGAAGTAAACTTAGAGGATTAAAGTCCTAATGCACAAAAGGTATGATGTGACCTTAGATGAAAAGGATAGTGCAAAAAGCTACTCCAACATATACAAGATATGAATATTAGCTGGAATGATATGGATTTGATATATATACAAATGCAAGATAATATAATAACACACACAAGCAAGCAAGCAAGCATGCAAAAATGATAAAAAAAAAAAACAAGGAATTGCCCCTGTCAAGTTGTAAACCGATGATTAATTGATTGATTAATTATGATGATAGTGTTGTCATTGCGGGGAATGATATATCCCTAGATCAATGACTGATTGAATTGGATTGATGATGATAGCGTTGTCATTGTGGGGAACGACATATCCCTAGATCAACACAAGGGTGATGATAATTTATTGATTGATTGGGTTTACAACAAGATTAGGATCAAGACCAAATGATATGATTGGATAATTTGACAAGATTGATCTACTTGATTGGTATGGATTAAGGATTGACTTGCATTTGAATTATTGCTTGGACTGATTTGATTGAGTTGATTGGATCAAATGGTTTTGATAAAGATGATTGATTGGATGATAAGATGTGATGAATTGAATAGAAGAATTGATGTGATTGGAATGATTTAGGTTGAAGTGTTTTGATTAGATGATTGCTTGATTGAATTGAGGAATTGATTTGATTGGAATGATTTTGATTGATTGGATTGATGAAGAAATGAATTGATTTTATGATAATGATTAGATTGATTAGAAGAAGTGATGTGGTTTGATTTTATTGCTTGGATTTTTGTTGGCTATTTGATTTTTTTGTCTTTTTTATGACCTTTTTCATTTTTTTTTAAATTTTGAGGATATTTTTATTTTTTATTGTTTTTTTAGATTTTTGAAATGTTTTGATTTTTGGACTTTTGAAATGTTTGATTTTTGGACTTTTGAAATGTTTTGATTTTTTGAATTTTTAATTACGATTTTTTGGGACTTTTAAATGTTTTGATTTTTTTGGATCTTTTGGGAAATTTTTATTATTTTTTGTTTTTGAAATGTTTTGATTTTTTTGGATTTTTTGAAATGTTTTGATTTTTTTGGATTTTTGAAATGTTTTGAGGTGTCAAACGATGAAAATTTGAGTAGCCTTTGTGTTAGACACCAATGAGAAGAGGAAAACCAAGTCTAGGTGCAAGGAGATAGATGGGATTGATGGATGAAAGGGTGGGTGATAGGATAAGTGATAAAAAGCTCATGATATATGGATGGATGGAAAGGATAGGTCATATTGAAAGGAATGGGTGTATTCATCACAAGAGAGCAAGAATGTGATTTCCAAAGACTATGTCGCATAGGAATAACATGCCCCATTCTAGGTACAATACTTACGATTTGTCATGACAAAGCTTATGATAATAGGAAAATGGTAGACTTGTTTCGAATAGTGAGGTATGTCAAGAGATACCCAAAACATGTTTCAACCTTTTGCCCCTATATCATCATCAAGATAAAAAGGAGAAAGGTGGATAAGTGGACTCAATATGATAGGTATCTATGATGGCTAAGATGGTAGGTAGGATGGAAATGATATGACATAAATGATAGGTTGGATAGATAAGACATTGTGCCCCCAAGTGTAAGTGACATGGAAAATCAACCTACACATGATGCCTATTTGCTAGGTTTTCATCACGGTACTTATCCAGGGTGCCTGTTTACTAGGTTTTCATTGTTGGACAAAGGGATTTCTCTTTACCTTTTTTTTAACTCTTTTTGGATAGAAGGAAAATATGGATGGGAGGGACTCAACTATCTAGTTCCATGAAAGGTGATAGTCCCACTAGAGATGAATTCCATTGCATAGACCATGTCAAATGTCATTATCCTCATAGATGTGGGTAAGGGATGACATGAAAGGGAGATGGATTAGGTAGATGATAGATTATGATGTGGATTATGGAGGAAAATAATGGATTATGATGTAGATTATGTAGGGAAGATGATAGTGTTTATATGGGACTTATGCAAAAGATGAATAGGGAGGCTTAGCCAAAAGCATGGACCATAGGAAGATGGTAGGGGAGATATGTGGGATAATGAGTGAAGGATGAGGAGATGGAGGTATGTGTAATCATTGTGAAATGGAAGGGAACCATGACCAATGGTTGCACAAACTATGATAAACGTTGAAGCTTTTGATGTGGATGGGGTGTAAGAAGCAATGAAGATGTTTTCTTAGGATTTGGTGGATGTAGTGCTTTTGGCACCCACATAGACTTAGCATTTTTATGAATTTTATTTTTCTTGTGGGTTTTAGGAATTTGAGACTTTTGAATGGAATGAGAATGTGGGGTGGAAGTGGATGGTTGGGATTTTTGTGATGTAGATGCCTCATTTGACTTGCTTTCCTTTTTCTTAAGGATCCAAACCATTTTATTTTTGGCCTTGACTTTTGGAGGTATAGCATTATATAAATTTTTATATGTACTTGGCTTTGAAATTTTGCATTGATGCCCTAAGGCATGAGGATTTTTAGGATTTTTTTACTTTATAGGTAGAGGCATTGGTTTTTTTTCTTTTGAATCCCATGGTTATGGTGGAATGAGTGGAAGCTTCATGTTTAGACAATGTGTGATTGGTCATTATTAAGAGGGTTTATGGGTAGATGGATAAGAGGATTGAATGGTAGGGATATTAGATGTTGGGAGTAATGGTGGGAAAGTGGATGGAGGGATATTAGGATTTGGAAGCAATGGTGAAAAAGTTGGTGGTGGAAGGTGTATGGTCACATGCTTTTCACATTTGTAGGATGATGGAGGAGAGATGGAAACATATGTTTTAGGGATATCATAGGCTTTATGATGGAAAGTGGACTTAGGAGGCATGGAGGAAATACCAACATCTTGAGATTGGTGTCCTTGGGGTGTATATCTAAAGCCATAAGAGCATCAAGGGACTTTGACATGGATGGGATCCAAAATACCTTGTTCATGAATGTCTAAACCTTTACCTTGGTGGTTCATGTTTTGGAGTATGCAATGGACAAGGGGACTAGGTGTAGGTGAAACACTAGACACAAGTTCCTTATTAAATGGAGAAAATGAAGGGAAGGTAATGGTTGTTGTTGTACTAAGGAGGAACATTCATGAATGAGGGTGGAAAGACCAATAGGATATGATGGAGGACTTGCAATGGGATAGATAGTGGGTGATGGAGGATCATTAGGATCTTGATTAGCATTGTGATCACTTAGATCCAAGGTATTTGTTTGATCTTCTATGTGTGCTTTGGAGGCACTTGTCTCATCATGGGAAGTGGATGTTTGTGTATCATGGATGGGTGAGGTGGAAATCTCTTGACCATGGAATGCATAAAGTTGGCTAAGGGGATCATCATGGTCTTCTTGATCATAAAAGGGGTCCTAATCAAAGATGAAAGATTGATCATGAATAG
The DNA here is from genome assembly GCA_007258455.2 of Sequoia sempervirens. Taxonomy (NCBI): domain Eukaryota; kingdom Viridiplantae; phylum Streptophyta; class Pinopsida; order Cupressales; family Cupressaceae; genus Sequoia; species Sequoia sempervirens. The sequence goes on from VDFB02000008.1 coordinate 326,614,153, forward strand.
CATTAAGTGTGTTATGAACAAAATCATTAGGAGGATGTTGATATTTATGTGGATGAGGGGATAATGTTTCCTCATGTTTAGGATTGTCCTCTTGACATACCTCATGACTTATTTGAATGGAGGTGGAAGGGGATGACTCTTGAATGGACTCAACATGTTCTAGATGGCCAACAACATGAAGACATGATGGAGGTTGACTTGGACTTAATAGGGAAGATTCTTGAATAGGCTCAAGGGGGAGACTACATGATGGGGTTGGAGGAATAGGCATGGTGTTTAAACACTCTTTGGTAGGTTCAAAAATATGAGTCGGATGACATGCCAATGTTTGATTCCTTGCTAGGATCCCTTGGGTCACATCCTTTGTAGGTGTATGGGTGGATTTGGGTAATTCCATAGGTTTACTTCTGAAATGTTTGAATTTAGGGCATAGATTTGACAAAGGATTAGATGATAGTGGGTGTAATGAAGATTTTGATCGATTAGAAGGTGGAGAGGCCAATGGATTAGGAGTAGGACATGGTGGCTTATGGATATGCATTTGATTGGATGGTGGTATATATAGTTATAGGGTGCATGAGCTAGATTAGTGTTCCCCTTGCGAATGTTTGCATTAGAACATGATGAAGTTTGACATTTTTGCGAGCTAGAACTTAAATTCACATGTTTTTTTTGTGTTGTGGCTTGATAGGTTGACGCGGCATTGACATACAAAGAAGTGGATGGATTAGATTGGTATGAGGTAGAAGGGGATGGCACATTAGGTTGAGGTAGCATTGGTTGATAATGAATGGATAGGGGGTGATGTTGTGGTTGTTGGATTTGATAAGTGGCAATGAATTGATTGGCTTGAGCTAGGAGGTGTTGGATTTGAGGTGATTTAATTTGTTGAAAATTTTGGAAGAGGGTTTGAAGGCTTTGTATGGTTTGGTGGTCTAGGGGTTGGGGTATTTGGTGAAGTGTTTGAAGGAGGTTGTGAAGTTGGGATGCTAGGTCTTCTAATGTTGGCATGATATTAAATGATGTTGACTAGATTAAATAAATGATGATGATTAGGATATGATGTGAAATGACAAGATTAGACGATGTGGCAAGTGTTTATTGGAAGTTTGACTTGGGAAATATCATTTACATAAGATCTCACATGTAAATGCATGAACACACACACCAAACATGATAAATTTGTCTTTCAAGATTAAATGTTATGATTAAGAAAGCACTTGAATACACAACAACAAGCCTAATGTGAGTAAAGTCAGTATGACCAATTAGGTCTCAAGCTAGTGTACACAAGGTTGACTAAGAAATGATTTAGAAGAAAAATCCTACCACACAATCAAGAGAAAGGGGTAATCCACCCTTCACCTTAACTTCCCAAAGGTATAAAGTTCTTTGGGGCTTAGCCAAGAGTGACAAGATTTTAACTCACAAACAAGCGTGTCTTTTGATTCACACCTCAATTGAGGTCGTCCCTAGGGGTGATGAAATCCCCTAGTAGGCCTCCTATGAAGGGTTTGATGAAAGAAAACCAAGTAAGGTGTTTGTGATCACACAGACACTTGATTCACACTCACAATGATTAATTTCCCTTAGAAATAAAATGTATGTAAGAAAACAATAAAAGAACTTGTTCTTTTTAACCCAAAGCAAAACGTGTAGGAATACAATGGTTTATTTTAGACTTGATTTTTGATATGTGATTGAAGACAAAAATTTATTTTAAGATCCCAAATCCAAATGTGTTTGCAAACAATGATTAAAAGATGATAGATGAAATGAGTGCACCTAGTTATTTTTGCTTTCCAATCTACTATCTATGACTGATATTTCTGCTAATATAGCTCCTTATGATCACATACAAGATCAAGAATTGATATTATAATGCAGCCACAAAAACAATAAGCTCATTAGAAAATTGCAATTTTAGATACATGGTTTTAACACAGCCAAATTAGATTTCATCATTTGAAGATGTTATTTATCTGAAAAATAAAAAATCAAAGAAAATATCCCTATTAATTTTCTGAGAGCTTTCCAAAAATATAAAGAAGTCAAAAAAAATCCTTGTTTTTCACTCAGAAACGTGGATTTGTGAAAACCATATAGAAAATGAAGATCAGATTTGTTTGCATTATATTTGACCTCCAAATTAAATCTATAAAAGATAGACCCCCATTATAATTTTAAGATCTTTCTAAAACTATAAAATTTTCTGAAAAATTTATAGATTTGCATCCAAAAGATAAATTTTATGAAAAAACATAAAATTACAATAAATCCTACAAAAATGACGATAAACCCTCACTTTTTTTATTGTAGCCTCTTGGGAAAATGTACAAGACGCTATGAAAATTGTGTAGAAAAATTCACAATTGTGTAGAAGATATGAATAAATTTGTAAAAACTAGGGTTTTGTCCCAAAAAAATGGCAGATCTGCAACAAAAATTCAATAAAACCTACAAAAAGAAAGCTAGATCAAAGGTTTCACGTCGGGTTCACCAAATGTAGATAGGGAAAAATCAACAGGTTTACTGTGTTGAAAACAACAAAATAAAGAAACCCTATCAAGCACCATGAAGCACAAACTAGAATGAAAATGCAAGTAAACGAAGAACATGCAAACCAATTTTCAAACTAGACTTGATTGACCTCCATGGCTCTTCTCCACCTACATAAGAATGCAATATTTTGAAGGTTTATTGTTGGAGGAATGTTGGTTGCTCAATTCAACAGCATAACAACCTAATGAAAGTGACAAATGGAGAATGATAGAGATAGATGGAAAATTGAAGAATGATTTTGACAGAGTGAGGATACTTAAGAATCAACCTCTCCTAAATGCATTGTGAGAGGCTGTATTTAGAGAGCCTTGATGTGGATGGAGATAAAATTTGATAAGATTTGATAAGGATTTGATTTTTGACAAAAGAGGAAATAGAACGAGATGAGATAAGATTTTAAAAAGATAGAAAGATTTTGATTCTATTTTAAAGGAAACAAATATTGAAAAAGATGAGAAGGATGATTGATGAATTATCTAATTAAATAAATTAATTAGATACACACGAGTTTCAATTTTGGAAAGAAAGCGAAAAGATCTTTTTAAGATTTTATTAATTAAATTATTATTTGATTTATTTAATTAATGTTGAATTTATGATTTCATCAATTAAATAATATAAATTATTTAATTAACACTATAAAAATTAATAGAAATGATTTAATTAATTAAATAATATAAATTATTTAATTAACATTAAAGGAATGGATGGATTATGCATAGGAAGGGAATAAATGAAATTAGTCAAATAAGTAAGATTTATTTAACTAATTAGATGATGACATGGGTACCTAGGGAAAAACATACTACAAGATATCTACACTACTTATAGAGGACATTTTTTGGGTATCTACACTACTTTTAGAAAAGTTGAAGCTTTAGGGTAGGAAGCTATGGTTTTTTCAGGTCTTCAAGCTCACTTTTTGTCTAAGATATCACATTACAAAGGGTTGATCATGGATACCTATGGAGAATCATGGAGAAATATAGGTTGAGGAGATGCAACTAGCCATCAAATCAAGCCTAAGGACTTGTTTCAAAGTGATTCCATATTCTATTTTCTCTCTACTTTATGGCTAAGGAAGGTTTTCATGTCATTAAGATTCATTTCTAATTTGATTTATATACAGTAGAAAAAGGTACCCTTTGTGTGACATGGATTAATTCATGATTAAATGGTCTTAATGAGGCCCTAATCTACTTTTGTGAGGCATTTTTTGTGTCCACACTAGGTCTTGGACCCTTGCAAATCGAATAACATGTTGTTAATAACATCTTGTAAAGGTGTTGTAAAGTCTTATAAAGTATTTTCATGATTTTCTAGACTTGATTAACCTATTTCTTCCTAAATCCAATATTATAATAACATTATTTCATCAATCTAGAAATATCTTAACATAAAATTAATGACAAACTAGTGTTGTAATGTGATTTACACATTCACATTAGTTCTTGTGCATTTATAGGCTATGTGGACCTTATTTTAGTGTTGTAAAGTCCATTTAATTACACTTTTACATTGATTTATGTGTCCCAATCCCTATTCAACATTTACATCATCACTACCAAGTCCTATTTCACCCATATTGTGCATCTCGAGGCTTTAATTGATCAAACACCCTACAAGATAGAATCTAAACCTTATTTACTATCTCCTAATATTCATAGGTGTTAGAATGGCCCCTATGGGACCCATTCACCATGCTCAGAAAATGAGTCCTATGTGGCCCCATTTTGACCCTTGAGTGGGGAAAAGTGAAATTTAAAGTTTATTTTTACTTTATCTCAGCCTGTGATGTAGTATAATCAAGTACTAAGGAAAAATTGACTATAAATAAGCATCCTTAACCTCATTTTTACATTACATAAATTCTATATATCCATCCCTCTTATTAATTAAAGCATCCATTATTCATCTATCTTCTATCGCAAGTCAAGCATGTTAGAAACCAAGATCACTTGCATGCAAAGGGATACAGGTCTGTCACATTCAAAAGACATGCAGAACCAAAGAAGATGTTCTGTAAACCTCAAAGTAAAAATGAATTAAAGAGAATTAGTTATTACAAAGAGATCAATCCTTATGAAGGAGATCAAGAAACCCTAAAAGGGAAACCCTAAATGAAACCCTAGTGTGCACACTTAATAATTAATCAATTATTAATGTGTGTAAGTTTAGCTTAAGTAACTAAAGGAATAAGTGACTTAATTAATTAACCAATATGATATAATTAATTAAGTGAAATAAATTATTACTCTAACACCCCCCCTTAAGATGAACTTAGGAAGAAGCTAAAACACTAGAAGAAGATGCATGAAAGCACAGATGGGTCCCGACAACTAGGCCTGATCAGGTACCCATTTACAAATGCAAGAATGAGGTAGAGAAGGAAAAACCTAGTGGGACAAATCCCCCTTACAATGAGATGACATGCTGCAAAGAAGCACTAGAAGAAAACTGTGGAGTAACACTAGAACCTGAAACTAGCAAGCAAGGAAAGATACTTCTGTTTACTACTGAAACCAGATGAGAGTCACTGATTGAATCAAAGAATCATGATAAAGCAACAACAAACCCAATGCCATAGAACACTCGAAAAATCTAAACGGGAACAACCTTGGAATCTATGAAGTAGCAAGCAATTATTGAATGATGTATTACTGAAAACGAAGTGCAAAGATGCAAGATGCACCCTCCCAACTACCAAAACATCCAAGTAATCTCCAAATGACCCATTGGGCCAAATATGGAATAAGCAATCATCTTGGGACAGATACAAAAAAGTGCATGGACAAAAACATAGAGCTCCTTAATACCTTTCCAATGCCGCAAAGATAGTGAAAATTGGAGATCGTGGCAAAAAGTTATGAGCTTGGAAGCATAAAATAAAAATCTGACTTCAAACAGCAATAAATGTAGATAAATAGTAAAATACTAAAAAATAAATAGCACTAATAGAAAGTTCTTGGAACTAGCTTTTTGGTGATATCTCATTTGCCTGATTTTGATACCATATGCCCAAGTTATAACCAAAAGAAAAAAACTGCTCTTTTAGGGCAAATTAGGGCTAGGAGGGCCAAAGAGGGTCGTACGGCTAGGTGACCTCATGCTGACGTCAGCGGTTCATGGGCCTAAATTTGATAGCCATTTGACCATCGCCACAAAAATTCGGGCCCCCTGCAAAAAAAAATTGACAGAGCCCCTAGTTGCTGATATGACTAGGGGCTGGGTGTCGGAGTTGGCCGGGGGCCAGGCTCGGAGCTCTCGTTCCCCCATAGGACCTCGGCTAGTGCAGCGAAGCCCACGGGGGCTATGAGGGAGCTAGTGGTGGGTGAGTTGGGTGCCACCCGGTGGTTGCCGCTCTTGGTGGTCATCAGGTGTCGTGGCGGTGGCGGAGATTTTTTGAACGAGAGGCACCGGATTTTGCAAGAAAATTTCAAATTTTTTTAATTTTTTTGAAATTTCTTGCCTTTAACTGCATGCTGGGGAGGTCGTACGGCCCCCCAGACAAAATTTTTTTTCCTCCCAGATCAACAACACCAAAATCAATGAAACGACAAGTATTTTTAGGGTTTTTGGCCACTACAAACATGATGGTGACCTCTGTTTGTGCCCAAACTGCTCCAAAAATTTGACTACCCCTAGATCTTGCAAAAAAAAAAGCCTATGGAAACCCTTGCATTAGAAACTCACTGAAAGGCCATATCTTCAAATCATGAATAGGTAGTTGCAGGTCTGGAGCTCTGATACCATGTTAGAAACCAAGATCACCTACATGCAAGGGGATACTTGTCACATGCAAAAGACATGCAGAACCAAAGAAGATGTTTTGTAAACCTCAATGTAAAAATGCATTAAAAAGAATCAGTTATTACAAAGAGATCAGTCCTTATGAAAGAGATCAAGAAACCCTAAAAGAGAAGCCCTAAATGAAACCCTAGTGTGTACACTTAATAATTAATCAATTATTAATGTGCCTAAGTTTAGCTTAAGTAACTAAAGGAATAAGTGACTTAATTAATTAACCAATATGATATAATTAATTAAGTGAAATAACTTATTACTCTAACAAAGTAAACTAGGGCTTTCTCATTGTAAGTCTTCAATTGAGCTTCTAAGGACATTAAAGAGCTAAATCTTCATGTTATGTTGTGGAAATCCAATATCAATTATCATTTGTAAGGTAATCTATTCCATTTTGCATGCCTCATTCCTTTATTTCATCATTTTGGTTTAATTACCTAAATGGGGTTTGACCAAGGCAAACCCCCATGCCCTGACAATCAACAATATCTATTCTTGTCTTGTTTGTATGTAGATTTATGTCCTTTCGAAGATTGAGGATGATTTAAGATTTCATTTCAAAGTCGCCCAACCCTTCTTCCTATCATTCAAGTCAAATCATCAACAAAAAGTCACTTTTAGACCCGAATTCGACAGTTTCAAATCCAGACACCTAAAGGTGCAAATTGAGCAATCCAAAATCCATAGATTCCATTTTTGAGTTTTCAAAAATTCCAAAGTGGACTCATTGACCACCCTTGGTGAATGAATCCCACCCTAAGGTCAAATTTTGGATTTTTGCATTTCTGAGTACCCTTTTATCAAAAACAAGCTCGGGTACAGTCACCCAAAACTAGAATTAATTCTCCATGCTTGGAGAATGAGTCCCACCAGGCCTAAATTTTAGCATCAACTATATTCCAGAAGTCATTTCTAGTCCTCATCCATGTCTTAGGTGCACACTGTCAATCTCATTTATTTCTACTTCATTTCTGCATATCACACTATGTTTTCAAACAAGTCATAATTCCTAGGTTTTACATGCATCTTTGATCAATTTAATAATTTAGCAGCACTTTGATCACATTATTTACATCATATCACATCACATTTTTCCTTATTTAAATGAACATCTAGCATTTTAGGATCTAAATCTCTCTCTTTCTACGTGAAAAACTTAGGAAGAGAGCAAGCATTTTGGGTCCTAAAATTTGTTTCATTTTGGTGAACCCAACTCTTTGAATACTTCTATTTTCTCATGTGGTGTCTTTCATTGTAGATCTATTCTTGCACTCACTTTACATTAGGATTTGCATGCTAGACTTTAAAATTTTCATTCATAAAAAGTGTATTTAGGTTGCATCTAAACTCATTTAGATTCATTGAAAATTTTCATTTTTCATTTAGGTTTGTGTATTGGCTCTCATAATTCCTAAAATCATTTTGAAATTTTTGAAATTTTTGAAAAAATTCCATATTGGGACTCATTCGCCACCCTAGGAAAAGCAGTCCCTTCTAACTCATAAAACAACACTTTACAAAATTTAAACCTTCTTTTTAGGCTTTTGATTGGTTCCTTAACCTATATATATCAAACAGTAGCATTTATGTAGCATGCATTTTGTTAATTTTTTCTTTGATTAGCTCATTTAAGGCATTGTTTCATTTACATTCTTCATACCATTTTCTGATTGTTGCATAGTTTAATCAAAACATTACCTTGTTTCATATCTAAAAATTGCATTTCATTTCAAACTTTTACATTGCATTTCAAGTTAGCACATATTGTTATTTCAAAATCTTAGTTTCAATCCTCTGCAAATTTGCAAAGAATAAGCTAGTTAACAAACATTCAAGTTCTTCATTCAATGCATTCCCTAGTTATGATAGTCTCCTAGCACAAGAGAATGAACATCTTAACACTTGTCTTAAACTTACACTCCCTCCTATCTCTCCTATTTGTGAGGATAATGTGTTAGAATGAAATACAAACATAGATAACAATGATGATCATAATTGTCCTTCCCTTGATATCTCTCCTTTTAGTGATGAAGGTATCTTCACGAAAGAAGGAACAATCATTGAGCATCATGAATATCTTGTTTGTCCTTCTCCTCATTCCCCTTGGGAAGATAGTATAACCACCTTGCCTAGTATTTGTTCATCCCCCAAGATTTTCCCTATTGGAATGAATGACCATTGCATTTGTGAGGACAATATGTTGATACCAAGAAACCCAATGATTGAGATTTATAACATTATTTCTCTCCTTCCTAATATTTCAAACAATTGGAAGGCTCTGTTTGAACAAGAAGCTCCAATCATAGACACACATGCCAATCCTATTTTTCCTCCCCTTCATGATTCCCCTATTTTTGATGAAGCTTTGACATGTGATAAAACTCTTGATGGCCACCTTTTTCAAAGCTCTCCTACTAGGGTAGATACTTTGAACCAAGACAATGAGGTTATGGACAACAATCAATTTTTCCCCTCTCCTAATATCTCTCCTATTAGTTAAGATGATATTATGGTATTACATGATCCAATCCATGAAAATCATAGAACAACACAATTCCACCATTAGTAACTCCCTTAGTTGTGATAAATTTATGTTGGAATAACCAAACCTTACTTGTCATGAACATGAGGTTTGTTGTTCTCCTATGAACTCTCCTTCTAGGGAAGATATTATGATATAAGATAAAGATAACATGATATTTGAAGACAATGATGACCCTCACTTGTTAAGGGATGTTAACAATATTCAACCTCACTACACTAAACCTAAACTTACCCTTTACCCACCTTTGCATCTGCTTCATCCTTCCACTAAACCTAGACTTACTCTTTACCCACCTTCGCATCTACTTCATCCTTCTAATTAACCTAATTTTTTTCTCTACCCACCCTCACGTCCACTTCATTCCTCTAATCAACCTGACACCAATGTATCATAGAAATCTAGTGATGATCATGTTTCTCATACATATAACACTCGAAATAATTCACAACCACTGCAGCCAACCCCAACCCCTTTACTTCTACCTAATCCACCTAGTGCTCCTTGTTACCTCCCACCCACAAAAGAGTATGATCTTATTGAACAATTAAAGAATACTCCTACAAAAATTTCCCTTTGGGATTTACTTCAAACATCACCAAGTTACAACACTACTCTTCAAAATGCTTTACAACAAATATCAAACCATTCTGGGACCACTCTAAATGATGTGGCAGCTCTTGTTCAAAAACATAGTCTTGATATTACTTTTCATCAACATGAACTCCCTCCTTTGGAATTACAAAAACAAAGTGAGGCTTTCATGATCATTGCTCAATATAAAACAACAGGTATAAAGATAACTCTTATAGATAGTGTTTCCACTCTTAATGTATGTGGTGTGAGTCTCCTTGATCACTTAGAAGTCGATAGATCACAAATAAAACTTGATTACATTTCTATTCAATTGTTTGATAATATAACAAAGCAACCATTAGGGGTCATCACTTTACCTATTATAGTTGGAGTGGTTACTTTGGAAACTCCTATCCATGTCATGCGTTATGAACTTTCATATAATCTTCTTCTAGGTAGACCGTAGATTCATGAGATGAATGCAGTGCCTTCAACCCTCTATCAATATGTCTATAATAATAAAATTTATCAACTTGAAGCTAATCTCGAGCTTGAAAGTTAGTTGAAACTTGGAAAATAGGTTACAAGTACTCTAAACACATTGATTCCCATTTCCAATAGAGAAATTGAACATAACAAGGATGAATTTCAATCTAACTTATTTGGTGATGATTGGGGATCCTTAGAATTCACACCCTCATTTATGGGCGAACACATACTCACACACAAGAAAGATGAGAAACCACAACAACCAACCATCATCTCAACACAAAATTCAGATAAACTTTCAAAAGCATCCACCTCAACCACTTTAGACAATGCCAAAAACTCCACAATAACACCTAATGAAAACAACAACGAACAACCTCCTGATTCCAAAGCGTTGGAAAAGCTTTATGGAAAAGGTTATCAGTTTATGAAATGATTTGGGTATAATGGAAAAGGTTTTGGTACTCGAGAACAAGGTATCTGTAGTTCTATAAAGATTAACACACAAAAAATGACTCATGGTGTTGGCTATTGTAGTCTAATAGAGATCAACAACCCTTCACTCAACATCAATACTATCACACAAGACTCTTCCAAGATTCCCCATCAATAACCTTAGTTGCTACTCCTTGCCATGGAATAGTTTTAGGATAATCAAATACTCACTATTGCATGTTTTGCATCCATCACAAGGGGCAGCATACCATCATCCACTTTAGGCTCACCTTCGTCCTACACTAAGTCGGGACAAGGGGTTAGCAAGCCTTATCCCTGTATGTCACTTTTTGTTGTCTCTTTTGACTAACTATTAACCTTTCATGACCATTTAAGAGAAAGCTTGAGATGTGGACGACATGTCTTAAGATGGACTCACATGTGACATATTCTCTTACTTTCTCTTCTCTTGATATGACGCAATCTAACTTCAAAAAATATGACCTATCATAGAGCTTTCCAAGTTGGTTCTCATGTCTTGTTTTTCCTTCTTTCATTTTCTTTTCTTCTCTACATTCAATTAATTTCTCACAGAACAATGTGTAGCAATTCCTTTAAAGTGGGGTCATACATTACCATTATTTCATTTGCATTCTTAGTGAAGCCTTGTCATTTGCATAATGCATTTGTCACTTTGTGGATGACATTGGGTGTGATTTCCTTCATAAGTTTGATCTATCTTAGCATATTGCATTCCTCTTTATGGTTTGATGTGACACATTGCATCCCCTAAGTTGTAAATATACTATTCTTTGATTGGTCCTCTTTTGGAGACATTAGACACAATGTTCCCTAAGTGACTGACCTTGCATAAACTAAACAAGACTCCTTTGAACAAATCTTTTATGTTACATTTTTTACATTTTACACTTTCATTCAACCACCTTACATAACACAATGTGCATGCTTGTGGAGCCATAGTATTTTTTTTGCCACCTTGCATAACACAATTTGCATGCATGTGGTGCCATCCTATTTTTCTTGTCTCCTAAAACTTAAACTGACATTTGCATTTCCTTTTTCTTTGTGGCACCTTGTTAAAGTTATTGAATGGGTATAGCTTTGGCATGGTTGAGTGGGAAGCCCAACTAGTGGCATGACTTTTCCCCAAAGCCACTTTTGTGTTTGTTTGTGAGTGCATACCAACTAGCATATGTATCTTAATTACTTTTGTCCCTTCTCACCTCATGGACAACTAGTTATGTGGGCTTAGAGTGAGTACATCTCTTTCACCTTGTCTCTCTTTTATCTTGCCTTTGTATGATCTTGTATCTTGGGGGCTTGGCATACATGTGGGTCTCTCTTGAATGTTTACTTTAGTGTGAGGAAGCAAGCTTCTCTCACTAAAGTGGGGGCTAAATGTACCATAGAAAAAAGTACCCTTTGCTAGACATGGATTAATTAATGATTAAATGGACTTAATGAGGCCCTAATCTAGTGTTGTGAGGCATTTTTTGTGTCCACACTAGGTCTTGGAACCTTGCAAATCAAATAACATGTTGTTAATGATGTTAATGTTGGTCTTGTAAATGACTTTCATGCTTTTCTAAAATTAATTAACCTATTTCTTCCTAAATCCAATATTATAATAACATTCTTTCATCAATCTAGAAAGATCTTAACATAAACTTAATGACAAACTAGTGTTGTAATGTGATTTACACATTAGCATTGGTTCTTGTGCATTTCTAGGCTATGTGAACCTTATTTTAGTGTTGTAAAGTGCATTTAATTACACTTTTACATTTATTTATGTGTCCCAAGCCCTATTAAACATTTACATCATCACTAATAAGTCCTATTTCACCCATATTGTTTATCCTAAGGATTTAATTCATCAAACACCCGACAAGATAACATCTAAACCTTATTTGAACTATCTCCTAAGTTTCATAGGTATCAAAATGGCCCCTGTGGGACCCATTCACTATGCTTAGTGAATGAGTCCTATCTAGCCCCATTTTGACCCTTGAGCGAGGAAAAGTGAAATTTAAAGTTTATTTTCACTTTATGTCAACCTATGATGTAGTATAATTGGGTACTCAGGCACAATTGACTATAAATAAGTATCTTTAACATCATTTTTACATTCCATGAATTCTATCAATCCATCCCTCTCATCAATCAAAGCATCCATTGTTCATCTATCTTTTATCACAAGTCAAGCAAACTAGGGCTTTCTCATTGCAAGTCTTCAATTGAGCTTCTAAGGAAATTCAAGAGTTGAATATTCGTGTTATTTTGAAAAAATATAGAAGTTAAATCATAATTTTTAAGGTAACCTATTCCATTTTTCATTCCCCATTCCTTTATTTCATCATTTTGGTTTAATTACCTAAACGAGGTTTGACCAAGGCAAACCCCCATGCCCTAACAATTAACAATATCTCTTCTTGTCATGTTTTTATGCAAATTTATGTCCTTTGGAAGCTTAAGAATCACTGAAGATTGCATTTTAAATTCATCCAAGCCTTCTTCCTATCATTCAAGTCAAATCACCAACAAAAAGTCACTTTTAGACCCGAATTCGGTAGTTTCAAATCCGGACACTTGGAGTTATAGATTGAGCAATATGAAAGCCACAGATTCAATTTTTGAGTTTTCAAAAAATTCCAAAGTGGACTCATTGTCCACTCTTGGTGAATGAGTCCCACCCTAAGGTCAAATTTTGGATTTTTACATTTATGAGTACCCTTTTGTCAAAAATAGGCTCCAATACAGTCACCCAGAACCGGGACTGATTCACCATGCTTGGTGAATGAGTCCCACCAAGCCTAAATTTTAGCATCAGTAGTATTGCAAAAGTCATTTCCAATTCTCATCCATGTCTCAGGTGCACACTTTCAATCTCATTCATTTCTAGTTCATTTCTAGAAATCAAGCTCTATTTTCAAACAAGCCATAATTCTTAGGTTTTACATGTATGTTTGATCAATTTCATAATTTAGCAGCACTTGGATCACTTCATTTACATTATATCACATCACATTTGTCCTTATTTTAATAAAAATCTAGCATTTTAGGATCTAAATCTCTCTCTTTCTAAGTGAAAAACTTAGGAAGAGAGCAAGAATTTCAAGTTCTAAAATCTATGTTTCAATTTAATGTCTTTATAATGAGTCTTGCATCTTTCTAATTCCATTTATGCATCTTATTATTGCATGTTAGAATAGGGTTGCATCTTATTTTCAAACTTCCTAGTCTTAGACACACGTAGGGCTAGGGTTTTATGCAGATTTTATCTCTCTCAAGTTTAAATACCAAATAGGGGTTTCACCGAGGCAAACCCCCCATTAGAAACCAATTTATACTCTATTTTGTAGGTATTTTCATAGGTTTAGATATGAGTTTTTGTCAAAAAATAGAGTTTAGATTGATGGATTTTGTTTCCACATTCGAATTTGCAGAAAAGTCATAGTGGACTAAGTCGCCAACTATGGCAACTTAGTCCCATTGTATTGGTTTGCTAGAGCTTTTAGTAGTTTTGGATACCCATTTGGAAGAAACAGCCTCCTGAGCAATTTCCCTGATATGGGACTAAGTCATCCAGCTTGGCGTAAGTGTCCAAGTTGGTCCAAAAATTAGATTTTCCAAAATTTCAAGGACCTTTTCAATCTTCATGATGTTCTTCATTAGTTTCGAGGTGCACAGTTTCTATTTAGCATATTTATCTTCTTCTTTATTGCATTCATTTTATCATTTTTCATATCACATTATGTTTTCAAACAACTTGCATTACTTAGGTTTTGCATTAATATTCAATCTCTTTTATCATTTTATTGCATTCAGGCATATTACATCCATTCTTGCATAATTTTGAGTGAGCACATATGCATTTTGGTCCACTTCTCTCCTTTTAGGTGAAAAACCCTAGAAGTACAAGAGAATCATGTATACCAAAATTGATGTCCACATTTTGGTAATCCTAACACGAACCCAACTTTAGAACATTTTTACTTCTAATTTCAAATGCATCCTAGGAATATCTTGCATCAACATTGCATTAGGTTTTGCATTGTTTTGAATTCTAGGGTTTTCAACTTTGCATTAGTGAAAATCTCATTTAAGCTCACATTATTGCATCCCATTTCTTTGTACAATAATGAAATTTTGCATCTACACATTAGATTTGCATGATATAGTACAAAACACATCAATATCCATCATAAAATTTAGAAAAACTTCAAAAATACCCCTACTAGGACTAATTCGCCACTCTGGGTGACTTAGTCCTAGTACACATTTTACATTAGTGTTTTCAAAATTTTGTTTCTAGCTTCTTAAGTTATTGTTTGTTTCATTTTCTTTCTTGTTTTTGTTCAAATATTGAACTATTACATTCAAATCATTAACATTAGCATCATTCACTTTATGGAAATTATGGATAGCATTACATTTTTACAATTTTCATTTTCAATATTAGTTCCTATTTCATTTAGATCAGATTCATCAGAAAATGCAAACAAAAACCTTTAAAAACCAAATGAAACCATAAGAAACTATGCTTCACTTTAGAGAAACTATATCATCCAAACCTTTTAGTACTGATGACTTGGATAAGTTAGATGAATCTATACAAGGCTTCCTCTCCCTATGTTTATCCACTAAGGTTTGTGATGAAAAACCTAAACCAACCAATAATAACTTATCTCCCAAACCTTTTAGTAGTGATGACTTTTACATGTTAGATGAAGCCCTTAAGGGCTTCATCTCAAAAATCCATCCACTAAGGTTTGTTGTGAGCAACCTAAAACACAATATGTCAATGTAATTCAACCACAACTTGTCCTTTACCCACTCTCACATAAACCTCAGCCTCCTCCTAAACCTGAGTTTACGCTTTACCCACCTTACCATGATGTTGTTGCTCACACCCGTTACACTAGAAATAATCCACAACCACAACAACCCAACCCAACATCCTTACTTTTACCAAATCCCATATTTCCTAGTGCTCCTCACTTAAATTCACACTTTAAGGAGTATGATCTCATTGAATAACCTAAGAATACTCTTATAAAAATATCCCTCTAGGACCTTCTTTAGAATTCACCAAATTATCATTCAATGCTCCAAACAACATTACAATAAATAGTGGTTCCTCTTGGTACAAACATCAATGATGTGGTAGCCCTTATACAAGGAATGAATGTAGTTAATATAGAAATTACCTTTCATCAACATGAGCTCCCTCCATTAGAATTAAGGAAGCAAAATGAGTCCTTTATGATAATTTATCAATACAATAGAATAGGCATCAAATGGACCCTTGTTGACAATGGATCTGTCCTTAATGTGTGTAGTGTAAAGCTCCAAAATAGATTATGTGTGGATAAATTGTAAATAAAACCTGATTCCTTAAATATTAGAGGATTTTACAATATCACAAAGAAACCACTAAGTGTAATTACTTTAATATTACAATCAGAATGGCTACTTTACAAACTCCTATTCATGTCATGCCCTATGATATTTCATACAATCTTCTTTTGGGAAGACCATGGATTCATGAGATGCATGTGGTGCCTTCGACCCTTCATCAAATAATGAAATATGTCTATAACAACAAAGTTTATCAAGTTGAAATAGACCCTAATCCTGAAAGTTTCTTACAACTTGAAAAAGGAACACCAAGTCCTCTAAACACATTGATTCAAACATCTCATATCGAACCCCTTGAGATCAACAAACAAGAAGAAGAACCTATGTCTAAATTGTTAGGTGATTATTGGGGTACATTAGAATTCACACCCTCCTTTATGGGAAAATACATAATCACACGAAAAGAGGATGTAAAACAAGAAAAAACAATGTATATGTCAACTCAGAATTCAGAAGAATCTTCCCCACCATCTATCTCATCTACTTTGGAAGAAAATACAACGTAAACAAAAAAAATTAATGAGATAGATTATCAACATCCACCTAACCCAAAGGAAATGGAAAGACTTTACGAGAAAGGCTATGTGCTTGTGAAATAATTGGAATATAATGATAAAGGATGTGGAAATAATGAAGAAGGAATTTGAGTTCCTATCGCACCTAATACACAAGAAACAAAGGCTGATTTGGGATATTATTTTCTTAAGACAATAAAAGTAACTCAATGACCATAACTCAACATCAATACTATCAAATGTAAACCAAGAATCAATCTTACACTAAAGCATCTTGAATTCCTTGATATGGATTTACCACCATCATGGGAATACTTTGACAATGATGAAGCTTTGAAACAAATGTTAGGTGCTTCTGATAAGACACCTTCTTCCAAGAGAAAAGTTATATGTGCTATGATTAGTACCAAGCAAAAATATATTGATACTAATGAGATAGATACAAGCATGGAACAATATTATCCTAAATTTCCTAAGTCAAATGCACTCCCCTTAGGAGATACAATTGATATACCAATGGACATAGATGATAAAGAAAAGATCATTAAGATTGGGAAGCTCCTTAATGATGAAGAACAAGATGATACTACAACCTTGCTTCATGATTTTCCTGAAATTTTTGTTTGGAAATATTCAGACATGCTAGGAATTGATCTGAAGATAGTGACACAAAAATTTGTTATTACTGACAATGCTAAACGTGTTCACTAAAGGATACAAAAAATGAACTCTAAGATAGCCTTGCATGTTAAAGGAGAACTTGAAAAACTCCTTTACACAAGTTTCATTTGACCTATTGATTATTCTCCTTAGATCTCAAACATTTTCACAGTTGCTAAACTTGACAATTGTATTAGGATATGTATAGATTTTTGTGACTTGAATAAAGCCTCTTTAAAGGATGATTTTAACCTTCCTAATATTGACATGATTGTGGATTCAACTGTTGGGCATATGCTTTGGCATCATTCATGAATGGATTTTCTGGTTATATAATCGAATCTTTATTAACTCACCAGATCAATACAAGAAAACATTCACAACTGTTTGAGGAATGTTTTGTTGGGTTATGATGCATTTTGGATTAAAGAATGGAGGTGCAAGTTAGCAATGAGAAATGACATTGATATTTCATGATTACATACTAAAAATATTGGAAGATTATGTTGATGACATCCTCCCTAAATCCTTAACAAGACAAGAAAATGTAAATTTCCTTCGAAAGATATTTGAAAGAATATGTAAATACATGTGATTAAATCCAAAAAATTGTGTGTTTGGAGTAGATAGTGGAAAATTTTTAGGGTTTATCATTTCTCACAAACTCATTGAGGTTGACACAAAGAAAATCGATGCTATCATAAACATGCCACCTCCTAGGAACATTTCTCAATTATGCATGTTACAAGAAAGAATTCAAGCCATCCATCATTTTGTTGCCTCCTTAGTTGATCAAACATTAACTTTCACACATTTCCTTAAAAAGGATTTTCATTTTGATTGGAATGAATATTGTAAACAAGCCTTTGAGAGTTTGAAGGAATACCTTGCAACTCTGCCTATTTTACAACCTGTTATGCTAGACAAAACATTCATCCTTTACATAGTCACATCTTCCCATGCTCTTAAAACATTGTTGGCTCAACAAGATAACAATGGAAAAGAACATCTTGTTTATTGCATTAGTTGAAATTTAATTTATTATGAAATGTGGTACAAACCAATCAAAAAGTAATGTTTGGATCTTATATTTGCTAATGGTAAGTTGTGACACTATTTACTAAATGTGGAAATACAATTCATGGAAAATTTTGATCCTCTAAAACATATTTTTAACAAAATAGACTTATCAGTATGTTTAGCTAAGCTTGTTTCACAAAAAACATCAAAGCCCAAGCCTTGATCGACCACTTAGATTATGCTCCTTCTCGTTTGGCACTACCCGACAATGACTCTTTTCTCAATGGTAGTGTGTTAACAACAAAGGTTTCTACATGGGAATTACACTTTGATGGATCCAAGTGTATAAAAAGCTCTGCTACTGGAGTGATATTAGTTCCACCTAAAGGAAAGCCCATTCCCTTGTATCGATTAAATTTCCTATGTACGAATAACACAGTTGAATATGAGGCATTAATTTTACTAGATTACGTGTTGCTTTAATCATGGGAATCAAACATATTAAGATCTTTGGTGATTCACAATTAGTTATCAAACAAATAAATAGAGTCTATCAAGGTAAACATGACAAATTATCAAAATATAAAGCTCCACAATGACCTTGTTGGCACAATTTGAATCATTCACCATTGACAACATCCCATGGAAAGATAATTGACATGTGAATGTAATGGTGAGTTTTGCTTCTCTTATATCTCCCCAAGATCCTTCACAAGATGTCACATTCATTGTTCATCCAATCCTAAAACCATAAATGAATGATAGCACTATAGACACGTTAACAACAATTAAGGAAAATTCAAGTGAATGGTATGATTCCATATATAATTATTTAAAAGATGGTACCATTCTCGAGCCTATAACAAACAACACCCAAGCTTGTTTCAAACAATTAGCAACCAAGGACAATCCTTGTCGATGTGTTATATAGAGGATCCTTTGATGGAATTTTACATAGATGTCTTAAGGATTCCGAGATTAATATGGCACTCGAATAGGCTCATGCAAGCACCTGTGGAGGTTATTTTGGAGAAAATACCTTAGTAATGAACTTATTTGTATGAGCTACTATTGGAAAAATATGGAAAAAGATTGTTATGTATGTTAATCAATGTCACAAATATCAAGAACATAGCCATTTGCTTCATGCTCTTGATTCTAAGCTTTGTTCCCAAATAACTATTTGGCCATTCTCTATATAAGGCCTGGATATAATTGGAAAAATATCACCACCATCTTCCATTGGACATACATTTATCATCACCACAATAGATTACTTCACAAAATGGGTAGAGGCTATTCCTCTTCGATCTAAAATAGTTGATGTAACATGTCATTTCATCCTAGAGCCCATTATTGCTCACTTTGGACTCCCTTCTGCATTAGTATCTGATATGGTACACCATTTAAGAATAATGACGTGAAGAAATTATTGGAGAACTTTAATATCCAACATCATTTTTTAACACCTTATTACCTACAATCTAATGGTCAAGTTGAATCAACTAATAAAATCCTTGAACAAATTTTGATAAAAAACTATTGATAACAATCATAGGGATTGGCACACACAATTACACTATGTGCTTTGAGCTTATCGCACAAGTGTTCGATCATCCACTAGAACCACACCTTATAACCTTATTTATGGTACTGAGGCAATCATGCCCTTGGAGATAGAAATCCCACATTATGGATTGCTCTTCAACGTATTGTTAATAATGACACTTATAAAGCACAAAGATTACACCAACTTGAAATGTTCGATGAACAATGTATTAACACTCTTTAACATATTCAAGCTTATTGCAAAAGGAAACAATGCCATTACAATCTCAATGTTATCCCTCACACATTCCATTAAGGTGAATTAGTTCTATCTGCAAATCAGCGTAACGTCAATGCCGACCCAAATGAAAAAGGAAAATTTAGTCCTAATTGGTTAGGACCATACATAGTCGACAAAAGATCTAGGTCTAGTGTGTATGTCTTAATAGGACTAGATGGAATACCCCTTAAGGAACCTATCAATGCTACACATCTGCATTGGTATTATTTTTAACCCCTTTGAATGGTATGAATGATAAAGTAGTTTTGTTAAAGCTATTGGGTCATATCCTAAATGATTTCACATTGCTTTGTTCTTGACAAACAATTATGTGTGTGTCTTGAGCACTAAAGTGGTTATTTAATTTATTTATTTATAATTACTTTAAGTTTTATGCTATTCAATTTTATCTTGTGTTTTATGTTAGATTAGATCCTTATATGCATTTAATGTTCTTCAATTAGATCATAGGTGCATTTAATTTAGCATAAAATACTTAATCAAAAAATGTTGCATCTAAGAGTTCAACTATAATAAGTTTTAATTAGATCACATGAGCTATGTTAAATCATGAAGACATTAATTAAGTAACCTTAAAAAGGTTATTTAATTAATCGCACTATCATTTAACATTTGGACAAAATAAGAAAAGTAATAAAACATCAAATTCCAATATATATATACATATCTAATCTATGATTATAATGGGGGTCTATGTTTTACAGATTTAATTTAGAGGTAAAATACATTGCGACAAAATTTGATCTTCATTTTCTATATGGTTTCCATAAATCCATGTTTCTAAGAGCAAAACAAGGAATTTTTCTGACTTCTTTACATTTCTGGAAAGCTCTCAGAAAATTAATAGGTATCTCTTCTTTGAGTTTTCATTTTTTAGATCAATAAAATTGTCAAATACTGAAATCTAATTCGGCTATGCCAAAAACGTCTCTGAAATTGCAATTTTTTTTGATGAGTTTATTTAGTTTTTTGGCTGCATTGTAATATTATTATTTTTTTATCTTGTAGGTGATCATAAATAGCTCTAGTAGCAGCAATATCACTCATAACAAATAATTTGGAAAGCGAAAATAATCGGGTGCACTCGTTTCATCCTTCATCTCTTAATCTTGTTTGTCACACATTTCAATTTGGGGCATAAAATCAATCATTGTTTGCAAATACATTTGGATTTGGGGTTCTTAAAATGAATATTGTCTTTAATCACACTTCAAAAATTGGTTCTAAAATTAATCACTGTCTTCCTACACTTTTGATTTGGGATCTAAAAAGAACGAGTGCTTCATTGCTTCCTTGCACACATTTCAATTTTCTAAGGGTCAATTAATAATTGTGAGTGTGAATCAAGTGTGTGTGTGATCACAAACACCTCACTTGATTTGCTTTTGTCAAACCCTTCATAGGAGGCCTGCTAGGGGATTTCATCACCCCTAGGGATGACCTCAATTGAAGTGTGAATCGAAAGACATGCTTGTTTGGAAGTTAAAATATTATCACTCTTGGCTAAGCCCCAAAGAACTTTATACCTTTGGGAAGTGAAGGTGAAGGGTGGGTTACCCCTTTCTCCCAGCTGTGTGATAGGATTTTGCTTTCAAATCATCCTTAGTCAACCTTGTTCAAACTAGTTTGAAACCTAATTGGCCATACCCACTTGAATAGTTCTAGGGCTTGTTGATGTGTCTTCTTCAAATGTGTGCTTAATAATCACATTCATAAATTCCAAAATTCAAACTTGCTTATGTGTCTTGTGTGTGTGATTCATATGTGTGCATGTGTGATCATTCATTTAAACATTGCCAAATCAAGCTAAACACCAAACACATAAAGACAAGTCACTTTACACATTCTTCCAACACATTCATATCAAATCAAGTCATCCAATCTAATCATTCCACATCATCACCATCACCAAAAAATTTCTAGTCACCACTTGTCAAAATGGTCATAATCATAAACAAGCCCAATCCTAATCATAAGCCCAAAATCATAACCCAAGGGGGCTATCCATCTAGGCCAAATCATGAGACAAAACCTAAGCCCGAGATCATCATTCAAGGAGTCCCTTTCTCTAGTTCAAATCATGAAACAAAACCAAAACATAAAATCAGACTTCGAGGGTCTTCTCCTACCACCTCTAATGATGACATGAACTATGTTGCATACTTTGAGGAACAAATTGATATGCAAGAACTTACACACATGTGTGACACCATGCCCACATTCGAACACAAAGCCCTAGCATCCCAACTTCAAAACCTTCTTCAAACACTTCACCAAATACCCCAACCCCTAGACCATCAAACTATACAAAGCCTTCTAACCCTCTTCCAAAATTTTCAACAAATTAAATCACCTCAAATCCAACACTTCCTAGCTCAAGCCAATCAATTCATTGCCACTTGTCAAATTCAACAACCACAACATCATCCCCTATCCATTCATTATCACCCTTCCACCTCATACCAATCTAATCCATCCACTTCTTTGCATGTCAATGCCACATCACGACAAACACATGTGAACTTAAGTTCTACCTTGCAACAATGCCAAAATTCCTCAAGTCTTAATGCAACCATCGACAAGGGGAACACCAATCTAGTCCATGCACCCTTACCATCATCTAATCAAAACCAAAACCCTAAGCCAACACCTTCCACCCATACACCTACAAAGGATGTGACCCAAGCGCTACTAGCAAGGAATCAAACATCGCCATGTCATCCAACACATATACTTGAACATACAAAAGAGTCATCAAACATCATGCCAAGTCCTTTAAGCCAACCATGTCATCCACAATCCCTTGATCCAATTCAAGAGTCATCCCCTTCCATCTCCATTCCAATAAGTCATGAGGTATTTCAAGAGCACAATCCTAAACATGCGGAAACATTACCCCCTCATCCACATAAATATCAACACCCTCCCAATGATTCCATTCATACCATACTTAATACTATTCATGATCAATCTTCCATCTTTGATCAAGACCCCTTTTATGATCAAGAAGACCATGATGATCCTCTTAGCCAACTTTATGCATTCCATGGTCAAGAGCTTTCCACCTCACCCATCCATGATACACAAACATTCACCTCCCTTAATGAGACATATGCCTCCCAAGCACACATAGAAGATCAAAGAAATACATTGGATCTAAGTGAACACAATGCTACTCAAGATCCTAATGATCCCCCATCACCCACTATCGACCCCATTGCAAGTCCTCCATCATATCCTATTGGTCTTTCCACCCTCATTCATGAATGTTCCTCCTTAGAACAACAAAAAACATTATTTTCTCCATTCAATAAGGAACTCGTGTCTAGTGTTCCACCTACACCTAGTCCCATTGTCCATTGCACACTCCAAAACATGAAACACCAAGGTAAAAGTCTAGAACTTCATGAGCAAGGTGTTTTGGAGCCCATCCATGTCAAAGTCCCTCCATGCTCTTATGGCCTTGGACCTACACCCCAAGGAAAACAACATAAAGATGTTGGTATTTCCTCCATGCCTCCTAAGTCCACTTTTCATCATAAATCCTATCATATCCCTAAGGAATATGTTGCCATTCCACCTTCATCATCCTAAAAATGTCAAAAGCATGCAACCATACACCTTCCACCATCAAATCTGCCACCATTGCTTCCAACTCCCAATATTCCTCCATCTAATCTACCTCCACTTCTCCCAACACCTAATATCCCCATTATCCAATCCTCTTATCCCTCCATCCATAAATACCCTAACATTCTTAATCATGACCAACAAATGCACACATTGTATAAACATGAAGCTTCCACCCATTCCACCATACCCATGGGATTCAAAAGCAAGAATTTCAATGCCTCTACCTATAAAGTAAAAAATTCTAAGGGTTCTCATGCCTTAGGACATCAATACAAAAATTCAAAGAAAAGTACATCTAAAAAGGTATATAAGCCCATACCTCCAAAAGTAAAGACCAAAACTAAAATGGTTTGGGTACCTAATAAAAAAGAAATCAAGATAAATGAGGCATTCACATCACAAAAATCCCAACTATCCACTTCCATCCCACATTCTCATTCCATTCAAAAGTCTCAAATTCCTAAAACCCACAAGCAAAATAAAAATCATAGAAATACTAAGTCTATGTGGGTACCTAAAACACTTCATCCACCACCTCCTAAGCAAACATCTCCATTGCTTCCTACACTGCATCCACATCAAAAGCTTCAATGTCTATCACAGTGTGTGTAACCATTGGTCATGGTTCCCTTCCATTTCACAACAATTCCACATACCTCCATCTCCCCATCCTTCAACTATTATCCTACATATCTTCCCAATCACCTTCCTATGGTCCATGCTTTTGCATAAACCTTTCATTCATCTTTGGCACAAGTCCCATATAAACCCTATCATCTTCCCTACATAATCTGCATCATAATCCATTATTGTCCTCCATCATCCACATCATAATCCATCATCTACCTAATCCATCCCTTTCATGTCATCTCTTACCAACATCTATGAGCATAATGACACTTGACATGGTCCATGCAATGACATACATATGTAGTGGGACTACCAACTTTCATGCAACTAGACACTTGAGTCCCTCCTACCCAAAAGTCACAAAGTCAAAATAATTTTAAAAAAAAAAAAAAAGTAAAGAGAAATCCTTTCATCCAATGGTGAAAACCTGGTAAACAAGTGCCCTGGATAAGTACCATGATGAAAACCTAGCAAATAGGCATCATGTGTAGGTTGATCTTCTATGCCACTTACACTTGGGGGCACAATGTCTTATCTATCCAACCTATCATTTTGATGTCTTATCATTTCCATCCTACCTACCATATTTAGCCATCATACCTATCATATCGAGTCTATTCATCCACCCTTCTTTTTGATCTTGATGAAGATGTAGGGGAAAAATGTTGAAACATGTTTTTTGGGTATCTTTTGACATACCTCATCCAATCTAAACCAATCATATCATTATCCTATTGTCATAAGCTTTGTCATGAAAAATACTAAGTCTTGTACCTAGAATGGGGCATATTATTCCTATGTGACATAGTCTTTGGAAATCACATCCTTGCTCTCTTATGATGCATACATCCATTCCATTTATTATGATCTATCATTTCCATCCATCCATATATCATGAGCCTTTTATCCCTTATCCCATCACCCACTCTTTCATCCATCAATCCCATCTATCTCCTTGCACCTAGACTTGATTTTCCCCTTGTCATTGGTATCTAGCACAAAGGCTACTCAAATTTTCATCCTTTGACACGTCAAAACATTTCAAAAGTCCAAAAAAAAATCAAAACATCTCAAAATTCCAAAAAAAATCAAAACATCTCAAAAGTCCAAAAAAAAAAAACATTTCAAAAGCAAAAAATCAAAACATTTCAAAATCCAAAAAAATCAACACATTTCAAAATAAAACAAAGTAAAAACATTTCAAAAAAAATAAAAAAAAAAATTTCAAAAGTCCAAAAAAATCATAAAATGTCAACAATCCAAAAAAATCAAATATCCAACAGCATTCCAATCACATCAATTCAAATCAATCCGATCATCCAACTAGTCAACCAAATCAATCATCTTCATCAAATCCATTCAACCAAATCAATCATCTTCATCAAAACCATTTCATCCAATCAACTCAATTGAATCAATCCAAGCAATAATCCAAATGCAAGTCAACCCTTAATCCATACCAATCAAGTCAATCAATTTTGTCAAATTATCCAATCACATCCTTTTGTCTTGATCCTAATCTTGTCGTAAACCAAATCACAGTCAATCAATCAATTATCATCATCCTTGTGTTGCTCTAGGGATATATCGCTTCCCAACAATGACAACACTATCATAATCATCAATCAATCTATCAATCAATGGTTTACAACTTGACAGGGGCAATTCCTTGTTTGTTTTTGTATCATTTGTGCATGCTTGCTTGCTTGCTTGTGTGTGTTATCATTTTATCTTGCATTTGTATCAAATCCGTATCATTCCAGCTAATATTCATATCTTGTGTATGTTGGAGTAGCTTTTTGCACTATCCTTTGCATCTAAGGTCATATCATACCTTTTGTGCATTAGGACTTTAATGCTCTAAGTCTATTTCCTCATACGTCTAGACAAGGTTGTATTAGGCTGGGGCAGAAGACACATTGTCACCTTGGTCCTTATATCTTGGTGCATAACGTCTAGTGCTATATAAAACATCATGGTTGCTCACTTTCATTGCAGCATAACGTATCATTCATCTCCTTCATCCACTTCTTATCTTGCATCTTTCATCTTATCCCTCCCCTTATCATTTCATTTCGAGAGCCTACCCATGTTTGTTCAACCCGCCTATCCTCTCGAGGGGGCATCATCATTCCATCATCCTATCTTTCTATCATTATTCATTATCCATACCTTAACTTCTTCGAAATGATGTTACTCGACAAAAATCTCATCATCTCGAACATCATCTCAAAGAGGGGAAAAATGTATGCATCTAAAAATGGTCACATTATAATAAGTCTGGTAATTAATTAAATACAAGTATTCAATTAATCTCTAATTCAATCTACATATAAATAAATTTAATTATTTATTTAGATTGTTCATTTTCTAATTCTTCTACCTTAATTAAATAAATAATTTTATTTAATTATTTACATCTCCTATATTCCTCTTAATTAAATTAAATAATTACGATTATTTATTTTTAATTATCATATTATTCTAAGTTTGAATATTTATATTCAAAATGGAATATTCCTCCTCTTCATCTCATAGTTAAATTAAATATTTTAAATATTTAATTTAATGCCTTCTAAATCTATCTCTCTCATATAATTAAATATTACTTATTTAATTAGGTGAGTTTCTAATCTCATCTCCACATATAATTAAGTTTATTTATTTAATTATGAAAATTCATTTTAACTCATCCTTCAAAATAGAAACTTTCCTTTAGTTCTAAATGGAAAAAAAATGAAGAAGAGGAAACCTTCTACTTCTCTCACTCAACTTTCGAAAATCCTATACCGTTGATCTTTGCCAACTAAGTTTTTGCCTTTGAAAATCTATAAATCAAACCTTTCACAGGCCATTTGCATCGAAATATTTAGACATCCGCATTCTGCCAAAATCATTCCTCAATATTTCAATCCATCTTCATCATTCTTCATCATTGCGTTGTTATGCTGTAGAATTGAGCAACCAACATTCCTCCATTATCAACCTTCAAAATATTTCATTCTTAGTATAGTATGCATTTATTTTTAAATCTCGTTCTTTAGTAGTCATTTTGTGGAGCTTAGCATACCAATCGGAAAGCTTTAGCAAAAATACTGGAGATAGAGGACAATGGGACGTCTTCAAAGGAGCTGCTGCATTAAGAGTTTGCTTTATTTTGTTTAATCAATTTTCCTTTGATTTAAAGTTTCATTGGTGTGCTTGAATAGTATTTATTTCATTTTAATACGCACATATTTTCAATCACACATTTCTCCTTGTTGCAATTTTGTGATTTTGCATCTTTTAGGGTAGGAAATCACACTATACACAATACTAATAATTTTTTTGCTAACCAATTTCCCAATAGTATAATAATCATGCTTTTCTGTCATCATAACAATATAACAATATAACTGCAACCTTTGGATTTAATGATGTAGAGAGGAAATCTAGTGTTGTATAGTTGGTTGTTGAATTATATCCACCTATGGAAGATGGTTGAAGCAATAAATAAGTGAAACTAAAGTCATCCACATAGAAAAGGAAACTGCAAAAATAATCATGACCCATATTCCTATGAAGAAGGCGACAAAAATTTCCTATGAAGAATGTGATAGGAAGTCCGTATGAAGATGACATAAATCTACATGTTACAAAATATCTTTTCGAAGGATTAAAAATGAAAATACTTATTAGTAAAGATAATCAATAATTATTTTTCATATTTTTATCCCAAAACCATATTAAATATCACTCATATATATTGAATCATATGTTTGACATAGAATGGTAAAATGTTATGATAAGATATAGAAATAGAATATAGGAATTGAATTGAAGTCATATGAAAAAGGCTAAAATGTGGCATAAAATGGGGCATAAATGGCTCTCATCAATAGGGTTTATGGTCATTCTACTAATGAATGTAAGGCTTTGAGTAATCAAATTCAAAATCTTAAGGATTGTGGTGCTCTTATGTACAAGAACCTAGATCCTCTAATTGATATTTATTTTCATTTTTTTCATCAATCACCATAGCTCACCCTTGTCTTGCACTAAGTGGGCGCAAGGGGGTTAGGCAACCTTGTCCTTATATGGCACTTGTCAATGTATCTTTTGACTAGTTGACTTCCTTCTATGTATATATAAGCGCAAGCTTGGGATGTGGATAACTTGCCTTAAGTTGGCTTGCATGTGATGTACTAGGTTATCTTTAGTTGTTACATTTTGGGGGAAACCCCTTATCAATGATGTAGTTTCATTCAAGAAAATATGACTTGGCATAGGGATTTCCAAATAAGCTCTCATGTCTTCTTCTACTTTAAATAAATTTCTCACAACAATGGTATTAGCATTCGTTTTAAAGTGGGGGCATACATTGACACTCATGTTTTACTATGTGATTTTATTTATTCTTGTGATGCATCTTTTTCTTGGTGGCATCATTGGGTTTGATTTCATCTAATAGTGTGATATATTTATTTTATTTTTCCTCTCTTGGATATATTAGGCATAATGATCCCTAAGGAGAGACCTTACATGAACTAAGAAAAGTCCCTTTGAAGAAATTTTTTCTTGCATGTTTTCATAAGCTCAAAGTTTCATTTTATGGCACCTTTTCAAAGTTATCAGGATCTATAGCTTTGGTATGATTAGTGTATAGGAAACCTAAAGTAGGCATGAATTTCCCATAGCCACTTTTTTGTGTGTTTGGGTGCATACTAGTCGTGTGTGTATGTGTCTCACCTCTCTGGGTACTCACCTAGTAGACGTCTTGAGGTTTCACTAGCCCTTTTGAGCATGCATTTGGTTTGCATAGTAGACATGGTATTCCACTTGAAATTTTTTTTTGGAAGAAAAACTTAGATCTGATCCACATTGTGTTGGACAAATAGCCTAGGCTTCATCCACCCTCTTTTTTCTTTTTCTTTCTTATTTATGTCTTTGATAGTCTATGCTTGATCTTTTTGTTGCTTCATACATCATACACATGTGTTTTATTTTGTTCCTATGCTAGTTTGACATAGGATATTGGATCCTACGGGCTTGACCACCCTCTTGGTCTTTGTCATTCTATACCATCCACATTGGTACACTTGGACCCTTCTTGAATGTCTACTTTAGTGCAAGTTTGAAGCAAGTTCCTCCTGTCACTAAAGTGGGGGCTAAATGCAGTGTAGAAAAATGTATCCCATTTTCACACTTAATTTGGGAATATATTAAACTAAGCCTAATGTTTCCTTGATTTAGTGTTGTAATGTGTTGAACACATTCGCATTAAGTTTAGCACCCTCTTAAACTAAATAGACCTGATTTTTCCTCAATTTAGTGTTGTAAAGTATATTTATTTACATCTTCACAATAATTTTTGGGCCCTCTTTCTTTTATGACTGTTAAATCATCATTAATATGCCCCTAAGACCCTTTATTATGCATCTTGAGGCTTATTTCAACTAAAATATTGAAAAATTCAATAAATACACTTAACATTCTAACCCCTTGACATTTCCTCATCCTACAAAGCTAGGGTGGGACCCATATGCCACCTTGGGTGTAAGAGTCCCATATGGCCCATTTTAGGGTTTTGAGAGGGAAATCAGGATTTTCAATTCAAATTTTGTGAATGTCAACATTTGGAATCTAATAATGGTAAATTTTAGATGGAATGCCTATATAATTAAGGTTTCAAATCATTATTTCTCCTTTAAAGTAA
Source organism: Sequoia sempervirens (assembly GCA_007258455.2). Lineage (NCBI taxonomy): Eukaryota > Viridiplantae > Streptophyta > Pinopsida > Cupressales > Cupressaceae > Sequoia > Sequoia sempervirens. The sequence goes on from VDFB02000008.1 coordinate 326,644,005, forward strand.
CCTAAGAATCTTCAAGAAAGAGAGTCTCACCTAGATCTAGAACCTTCAAGAGATATTTTTAAGTATTCAAGGGAATTCAAGAGTTTACAAGAGTATTCAAGAGCTGACTATCAAGAATTTTGGAGCCTAAATTCAAGATTCAAGCATCATGTCAAGGTCTTCATGTGTGTTTGTGAGCTAACATGTTGATATACCATTTGTGATCCAAGTTCAAGTATTCAAATCCATATCAAGTTTTATGATCAAGATCTACATCCATTGAAGCCAATTCATACAAGTTACAGATCTACACTCTAAGGATTCAACAAGGTTTTGTTGAGTTGTTGCATTCATTTGTTCATTCATTAATCCTTCATGTTATTTATATTTGTTTCAAATTTGAATTACTTAAATAGGGTATGACCGAGGTAGAACCCCATCCACTAACAAAAACAACATTTCTCTCTCTCTCTCTCTCTCTTGTGATGTTTTTTTTGTAGATTTATATAAATGAGACTAAATTGCCACCTTGGGCTTATGAGTCCATGTACAATAATTTTACCAGTTTTTAAAGGATCCTGACCTATTACCTAAAGATTACAGTTTTTTCCTAGAAACCCTAAATTGGGACTAAATCCCCTAGTTTGGTGTATGAGTCCTAGTGCACATCAAAATCAACAATTTTAAGATTTTTTAGGTCTTCCTTAGTCATCTTCATTTTCTAGGTTCTTCTTTGTTCATCCTCATTTTATTATTCCGATTTTGAGTTCATTTTATAGGTTACATAGATAGATTCACATATTGCTTTCATTTCCTTCTTTCTAAGAATTTGCTTAGTGGTGAACTCTCTTTAATCACACTTAGGGAAGCCTTGTAGTAGCTCCTTCCCTCCATTCAATCATTGGGTTGGAAATCTCTAGGGTTTCCTAATGAAATAAGAGTGAAAGAGGTCCTAAATCCCCTAGTTCCATCTCTTAAAAGGTGGAACCCTATTTCCTTTTCTCTTTGCACTCTCTCTTCCTTACATGATTTATTTCATTTTCTCTCCTGCTAAGTGGATGAAATTTTTCACATGATTCTTTATCCCCCTTTGACATCAATGGAAAAGAATAAAGTTTTTTGCATTGTTCTCCCCCTTTTGGCGCCACATCATTTTCCTTTTTATTGTATTGAATACCCCCCCTTACAAATACACTCAACCAAATCAACAACTTTGCATAAAGACAACATATATTCCTTATTATAACAATGACATTACATACTTCCCTTGAGAGGTAGCCACCAACACTAATCTATAAAATGAATGAATCCATAGATTCATTGGACTAATGCACCTCCATATGCATATAGTTCAAAGGAGGGGTAATAACCCCCAACTTCTCCCAAAGATGCTCAAAAGTATCTTTAAGAATAACCTTAGTGAATATGTCAGCAATTTGATCCTTTGTAGGTACAAATTCAAGCTTCACCTCATTCTCCATAACCTTCTCTCTTAGAAAGTGATAATTGATTTTTATATGCTTTTTCCTTGAATGAATCATTGGGTTCTTTGAAATGTAAATTGCACTTGTATTTTCATAGAGGATAGAAATTGGCTCATCATACAAATTACTCTAGTATCCTTCAATGTATGTATCATCCACAATACTTGTGTGCAACAAGATGCTGCTGCAATATACTCAACCTCTATAATGGATAAGGAAATTGAATCTTGCTTCTTACTTAGTCGTGCCACCATTTGTACTTTTCCTATCATCAATGCATCTAGCCCAATTTGCATATGTGTATGCACTTAATGTGAAATCAGTATCACTTGGATACCATTGTAACATAGATTGGATACCATTGAAATCTCTTCCTAAGTTTTTCACCTAGAAAGAAAGAGATTTAGATCCTAAAATGCTAGATGTTCATTAAATTAAGGATAAATGTGATGTGATATGATGTAAAATAACTAAACTAAATGCAATTGACTAATTAAGGGTGGAAAATCAGTCCACCTAAATAAATCTAGAAAATCAAAGGAAGGTTCTGATGAGTTACATCTGTATTTCTGCCTCCTACATGTCTTTGCTTCTGAAATTGTCAGATTCGGGTCTAAAAGTGACTTTTCCTTGATGATTTGACTTGAATGAAGGTAAGAAGACTTTTATGAACATGAAATGCAATCTTCAATGATTCTCAAGCTTCCAAAGGACTTAAATATGCATACAAGCAACACAAGAAGAGAAATTGTTGATTGTTAAGGCATAGGGGTTTGCCTTGGTCAAACCCTGTTTAGGTAATTAAACCAAATTGATGAAATAAAGGAATGAAGCATGCAAAAATGGAGTAGATTACCTTGCAATAGTTATTTGTCTTGGATGTCTATTGTGATACATGAAAAATTAGTGCTTGAATGCTTTAGAATGCTAACTTGAAGACTTCTAATGGAGAAACCTTATCTTGCTTGACTTGTAATAGAAGATGGATGATGAATTTATAATGAATGCTATAATAATGAGATAAGAGATGTGAAAATGAAGGTAAATATACTTATTTATAGTCAATTGTGCCTTAGTACCCAATTATACTACATCACAGGTCAACATGTAGTGAAAATAAACTTTAAATTTCACTTTTTCCCGCTCAAGGGTCAAAATGGGGCCAGATAGGACTCATTCACCAAACATGGCGAATGGGTCCCATAGTGGCCATTTTGACACCTATGAAGCTTAGGAGATAGTAAATAAGGTTTAGATTCTATCTTATTAGGTGTTTGATAAATAAAGGCTTGAGATGCACAATATGGGTGAAATAGGACATGTTAATGGTGATATAAATGTTGAATAGGGCTTGGGACACATAAATAAACATGAAAGTGTAATTAAATAAACTTTACAACACTAAAATAAGGTCCACATAGCCTAGAAATGCACAAGAACCCATGTGAGTGTATAAATTACATTACAACACTAGTTTGTCATTAAGTTCACATTAAGAATCTTCTAGATTGATGTAATAATGTTATTATAATGTTGAATTAGGGGAAAATAGGTCTCTTAAGTCTAGAAAAGTGTGAAATATTCTTACAATACTTCATAACACCTTTACAAGACATTATTAATAAACACATATTATTTGGTTTGAAAGGGTTCAAGACCTAGTGTGGACACATAAAATGCCTCACAACACTATATTAAGGCCTCATTAAGTTTAATTAATCTTATGTCAATCAACGGGTCCTTTTTCCAATAGGACAACCATAAGCCATAATCCAGATTGTGCTTCAAATATCTAAATATGCACTTTACTACTACAACATGTGAGTCTTTAGGATCTTGTTGAAATGTAGCCACAAGGCAAACTGTGTGCATGATATCCAGTCTAGTAGTAGTTAGATATAGCAATCCACCAAACATAGATCGATACTTTCTCTAATCATCCTTAGGAGATTCATCATCCCTACTCAATTTACAGCTAGTCACCATAGGAGTACACATTGGTTTGGAGTCTCCCATTAGTTGTATCTTATCCTAATCTTTCTTCCTCCTTAGCTTGGAAGACTTCTTTGAGATTCACTTTTTGAAATTATTCTTGTGAAGTTCTAGAGTCGATAAAACCTTGTTACCCTTACTAGGTTCTTGGACCTCTACCTCTAGTTGTGATTCCAACAAAGCCAAGGTTTAAACACCACCCACCCCATTTCTCTCTAGAGAAACTAGTGCTATAGGTGACAATAAAAATTGATCATTATCAATTTGTGACTTAGTTCTCATCTCCATTATATTATCAAGACTACCATCCTCTTTAGGAAGCAACTAGTCCACCTCCACGTTAGCATTTTCATTCAAAACCTTGTCTAGAAATTATTTTTGTTCATCAAAATCTTCTTGATTCTCGAACTGATTAAAATAAACATCATCTTTCCTATCCTCGAGGGTTATTTTCTCACCTCTTCCCTTGTGAGAATTCACCAGAACAAACCCTCCTTACTTGTTCCCCCTCTAACATAGGAGATTTTCCTCTATCATTCGTTGGTACTAAGCGAGGATGAACCTTAACTAAAACCCCATTGGTGGATATCCTTGAAGTTTTAAGGCTAGGAAATTTACTTTGCAAGTGCCCATATTCATGACAGATCCAACATCAAAAGGGAAGAGCCTTATCATCCAATTGTTGAATCAATTAAGTGGACCCAACCTATATTTCCATCGAATCTGGTAACAAGTTATTTAAATCAATCTCAACACAAATGTAGGAAAGGGATATTACCTTCTTATCCAAAGTCTATTATAGTGGTCCCATAGGCTTTCCCATTGGAAGAGGAATAATGTACAAAATTTCATTCCTCCAAAACTCTAATGGGAGCCATAGAAGCCTCACCTAAATCAGAACCGTCAACAAAAGATCTTCTGCTAGATTAAATTTTATGTGATTAGGTTTAATAAATAACCCCACTTGATTGTAAAAATAGGGGCTAATGGAGTTGAAGACAAAACTACGTAGGTAGAAGGATAAATATCACTTCACATGCATACCCTATGTAGCCTAAACAAACAACATGCATAAGGTGTGATGCCAAAAGCAGTATGGGTCTTTGACAATTAATATAGAAAAATAGTTGGTTAAAATATAGTATGTGTGACAATATAGTTTGTTAAGATATAAACATTAATTCTTATGTGTGTGCAATTAACTCTTGAACAAGTGATGTAGAAATATTATTAATATCATACTAAGTCCATTTGTCACTATCCATGATATAATTTATTCCCTTTGATAATTGTATCTTCAATATAGTCTCTGAATTTCATGTATGTCAATCCAAATGACATAGGGTTGATCTCAAGTGGAAAAAACTTGTTCTAATTTGTAAAAAATGTGCTTTATTACATGTACGAATGATACTTATCATTGAGCTTGTTTTGTCTTCAACTTGATTAGATTAATGTGTGAAGGTAGTGTTTATAGATATCATTTAGTATATTTTGACTCAACATATGAGTGGGCTCCCCCAAGTCAAATATTCCTAGTGAGTTGGGATAGCAATGATAGGAAATATTGAGGATAATGTTCACCAACATGCAAATGCGATTCTTTTAACCTTAGAAAGTTGAAGTGTGCTTTATAAATTATTTTTTATTTTATAAATCTTTTGTATTAATTAATGACTTAAATTGAATAACTTTAGTCTTGAAACATACCATATTATTGCATGGATATGTATCACGTTATTTCATAACAACTAGTGGAAAGTGACTAGAATTTGAAATTTTAATTAGAATATTTGAAAGATGATTTACTGCAATACACCATGGATTGAATTAAAATAAGTATTCACCATTTAAAAATAAATTATATGACAAAAGCATTAATCTCAATATCTAATACAAATATATAAAAATAGTACCAATAAATATGAATAAACAATAAATGAGAAATGAATAAAAATTTAAATAGAAATAAATACAATAAAAATATTTTCAATATATTATCACATTAAAATATTTTATGAAATCCACCTGTACAACTAAATGGGAAATGGCATAGACATGTTAATTCTATCATTGCAACAATACAATTTGATACAACCTTTATATGTAACTTGGTGTACTAATGGAGCTACAAAAGGACTATTTCAGAAGTTAAAAACTATACATCCATTTGCAAATAAATCCAAAAAGACAAGTAACTAGGGGAGAGTGGCCAAGAGTCATGAGTGGTAAATTTTTCAACTTGTAGAAATTGATTGGAACATTATAGGGCATTTTTTTTAAATTTATACTATTCTCTTATCTATCTATAGTTCTAAGGTTTAGAGGTGTGACTCATCATTCAACTCATTAAATCAACACATCTATTGATAAGTGCCTAAAATTTAACTTTTTAAAGATTCAACAAAAACTTAATCATGGTACCCCTAGTAGTTGTTCAAAAAAATATCTTGTGTTGCTTGTAGAATATCATATTTTTGTTTGAAATAAATCTTATATGCAACCTAAATAGAAAAAATACCTATTGGTAACCATAATTTTTATATTGAACACAGATAGACCAATTGTTGAACACACAAAAAAAAACTACTTACTTCTATAAAAACACAACACATAACTATTTAAAATATAACTTATATCAAACAAAAATAGACCAATAGTTGAACACTAAAACATTTTGAAAATGCTTCACATTTAATGAAAAAATACATGGTATTTGTTGTGCTCACATTTTATATTTGTGATAGGACAAAATATTAATATGAAATACTCTTTAATGTTTGTGCATTGCTACCCCAATAGTTGTATACATAAAAACAATATTTTTCACTATGATAACAATACTTGTTTATATGAGTGTCTTATTTTATTAAATTGCCATTTCAAAATGGACCTATACTTGAACACATGAAAACCTATAAATGTTATATAAAAAGAGCATAAATACATTCATGAAGAAATGAAATATGTTTTTTTTGGTTTCCAATAAAATATCATAACTATCCACTATAAATGTATTGCAACAAGTTTTTGAATTAGATTGTCTCAGAATTTTTTGCATCAAAATTTTAAATCATAATCTATGATCCATCATCAAGATAGAAGAGAGCATAAAGAATCATAGACCATGATGAACCACAATGAATCATTGAGCATGATTCCTTGTGCTCTCTTCTATCTTGATGATGAATCATGGAGTGTGATTCAAAATGTTGAAGCAAATTTTTTTGACACAATCTAATCTAGAACAAGATGCAATAATATTCATGGAATGTGGAAATATAATATCACCACTATAAGTGTGTCATTATGAATTACCATTTTATTTTATAAATGACACAATTATAGTGGTGATAATAGATTTCCACAATCCATGAAGATTATTGCAGCAAACTTCTAGATTAGATTGTGTCAAAAAATTTTGCATCAACATTTCAAATCACATTCTATGATTCATCATCAAGATATAAGAGAGCATAGGAATCACACTAAAAATTATGACACAATCTTGTTGACATCGATTTTGGTATCCACGGTTCTCTTGCACTTCTAGGGTTTCTGACCTAAAAGGAGAGAAGTGGACCAAAATGAATATATCCTCACTCAAAATTATGCAATAATGGGTGTAATATGACTAAATGCAATGATAAAAATGCAATAAAATAATAAAAGAGATTGAATATTAATGAAAAATCTAAGCAATGAAAGTTGTTTGAAAACACATTGTGATATGAAAATGATAAAATGAATGCAATAACAAACAAGATAAAGATGCTAAACAAAAAATGTGCATTGTAAACTGATAAAGACAAAAATGAAGACTAAAAATGTCCTTGAAATTTTGGAACATCTAATTTTCTGACCAACTAGGACACTTACGCCAAGTTGGACGACTTAGTCCCAAATCAGGGAAATTGCTTAGGAGCCCGTTTCTACCAAATGGGTATCCAGAACTACAAAAAAATCTAACAAAAAAGCATTGTTGTTGTTGATTTAGTCCACTTTCTCTTTTCTACAAATCTAAAAGTGGAAAAAAATCCCCTTAATGTGCATTCTATTTTCTAACAAAAACCCAGATCCAAACCTGTGAAAATACCTGCAAAATAGAGTATAAATTGGTTTCTAATAGTGGGTTTTCCTTGGTGAAACCCCTAGTTGGTATTCAAACCTTGGAAGAGATGAAATATAGATAAAACCCTAGTCGTAAGTGTGTCTAAGACTAGGATAAGTGAGCCCACAATATTGGTTTACAATTTTTTGGAGATCCTAATTTTTGCTGAAATCACATATTTTTAGAAAATATAATGATTTAAGCCTTGAAAATTTCCATTTAAAGGATTCCAATTGACGATGGTTTGATTGAACTACCTTAGATCAAACCCCTTGGATAGAAACCCACTAGTTTTAAACCATACCTATAACAAAGTCTCCTTTACACCTATCAAAATGTTGATAAAAACCCACTTTTGATTTACCTTTTGGGGGATCAAATGAATTCATTTAAAATTTTATTTTTTGTAAGTATGTAGTCCTTATTATAAGCTTCCAAAAAAGTATAATTTTAAATAAATTTATTTTTATTATTATATTTATTTTTTATTTCTTGTGAATGTAGGTTTTTCATCGAAAATCAAGCTCTCTATTTTGCAGATGTGGAAAAATAGCAGATTATCAAAAATAAAAAATAAAAAATATTGGTTCACTAGATCTTGAAGTCCTTGATCCAACAAAAAAAAAAATTGATACATAAAAAAAAGATATGTTGTATATAGTCCACCTATGTGTGAATTGCAATCTATTTGACTTCAAAACTTGATTAAGAAAAAATATTCAATAAAACACTATGAAACCAAATCAAAGCACTAGATATCATAGTTACAAATCTAAATTCAAAAAAATTATAATTTTATCCTTCATGGAAAAAAAATTATGTTGTATATGGTGAGCATCACTTGTAATGCCCTGCCGTGTAACCTTAAAGAATGTTGCAAACACAATGAAAGTGTAGTAATTTTTATTTTATTTTTTTAATAAAAAAAGTTAATATTAACATGTGATATGAACAACACTAGCACAAACAATCTCTAAGATACACGACAAGATAATACATTCAAAATCCATTTTACCAAAGTTATATAATTATAGCATATAATTTAAACTCATAAATTTAAGATCATACATTCAATAACATTAAATACATCACATGGAATATATGTACAATAATGATTCATTCTTACATTGCATTCATTGTAATAATTACAATATTCATTTCCAAATAAGATAGGTCAAAGATAAAAGTTACAATTTACAAGTATCAAGAATTCTCCTTGAACACAATTGAGGAGTGATACATATACAAGGTATCCAACTGATATAAGTGAGTCATAAAAGAAAGTACATAATCACTACTACATGTGAGCTCTCTAATCAGGAAGTACCCGCTATAATAAACAAGAACTAGGGACCCAACTGTGTAAGTTGCATGTTCCACCCAACCAAGTGCTACCTATAGGTCCACCCCCTGTGCTAGGAGATAGTAGAAAGGATTCCCTAGAAAAAACTAACAACCACTAGACATAGGAAATATCAAGAAAAATTAACACAAATACAAAACACAACATGAGGGTTACATTGTTTCCAAAATAAATAATTAAATACAACCACTATACAGTACAATATAACTATTGTCATAGGAAGAGTGTCACACATAATTTGCTATGAGTTACCTTGGCATAACCTTCCTAGGCTACCAGACCCCCATCTTAGGTTACCCTGACTGCCTCTACTGGCCATCGAACCCCCATACAAACTGTGCTTCTCATCTCACCTCAAGCCTAAACAAGTGCATGAGTCATGAGAGAACATACATTATCTTTAATTATGTGAGAGTTCCCCATTAATTCTTTTAAGTTATCACTTAATTAAACTCTAAGTGAGTTACCCTAGTGCCCCTTTGTGTGTCGTACCCCCACAAAGAGCCACTCTCCTACTAACAACACTAGGTTCAACCACAAACCATAGGTAAACAAGGTGCACAAAAACTAGTAACAAATATTGACCATACTACAAAGGTTCACTCAAACCGTTTGTAGTAACTATGTGTTCAAACTAGACTACATCCACATGCACGACCCAAGGTAAATCAAAGAGCCAATCCATAATAGAAACCTCCCCAAAAAAATAAATTCATCTAGAAGACTTATAATCACTATTAACCCCAAATTTCCCATAAACGTGAACAAGAGAGATCATAACTTTAAAACAATTCGAGCAATTAAATGTTCTAATATTTGGATTTCCTAAATCCAATTAAAATAGTAACACTATAGTTGAAATTAATTAACTTAAATATAATTTCATTTGCGAACAATAAGGAATTTAAAACAATTAGTTTAACTCCAATTTCACAATAACACATTACTTGCAATTATCCAACTTAACTTAATTCCATTTCCAAGTAATAAGAAATTTAAATCTAATTATTTAACTTAATTTCCCAAATTACAACCAATTAAAATCAATATCCTCTTTTAAATTATATTATCTAAAAATAATCTATATTATATATATATATATATATATTTAAAATTAAATTATAAATTTTCATACATTAACAAGGTGTATATATATATACATATATATATATATATAAATATTATATATTAAAAGAAATTTTAATGAAATAAATGAATTCCAAATCATATTTTAAAATAATTATTAAGGGGTTAAAGGTTAGGCACAGGTTGTACCCATATACAACCACACTTCCCATTGGGACTGTGTACTGTGTGGGCAGCCCAAGCGCTACCTGTGAAGGTAGTGCCAACTACCTCCATAGCTCACTTCCCCCCTATGGGGACGACTATGGGGGTAGCCCTTGCATCCCCCCCAAAAAATAAATCATAGTTTTAATTTTTTTTTCATAAAATAAAACCCTGCGAATTTGTCAAATTCGCCGTATAAATTTTTTTAAATATAACATTTTCTAAAATATTTTCTATAGAAAACCTCATTAAAATATACTTATATATATATTTGTATATGTATATGTTAGAATATATACATCTATATATATATAAAAATTAGTCAATATAAATGTTCTAAAAGGGAAAACTATTTTCACAATCACAGATGCATATTTTAATATAAATATGTATATACAAAATTTTTCTATAGGAGATGTTTAATCAAATAATACAGAGGTTTTAATTTCACAATTTCAATAGAGGATTTATAAAACCTTGTGAATTTTTCAAATTCACCGTACAATTTTTTTTAAATATAACATTTTCTAAAATGTTTTCTATAGAAAACCTCATTAAAATATACTTATATATATTTATTTGTATATGTATATGTCAGAATATATACATATATGTATATGAATATATATATATATATATATATATATATATATATATATATATATATATTAGTCAATATAAATGTTCTAAAAGGGAAAACTATTTTGACAATCAAAGATGCAAATTTTAATATAAATATGTATATAATTTTTTTTTTCTATAGGAGATGTTTAATTAAATAATACAAAGGTTTTAATTTCACAATTTCAACAAAGGATTTCAATTCAATGCAATTTCACAAAATATTTTCTACAAGCAAAATTCTTACAAAGGTTTCCATTTTCTTAGTTTAACCAAAAGATTGGACATTTGCAACCTACAAAGGTTTTTCTATTGTTTTCGTTTGTAGTTTTCCTATTGTCTAACAATAATTTTCTATGAGGCTCTCTGATTTTACTATAAAGTTTTCTACAGAGGCACAATATCTTCACAATAATTTTACACATAGAGGCTATCAACATTTTTTTCTACAGGAATGTTTTTGACAAAATCTTCATAGTAATTTTACACATAGAGAAGCTTTCAATATATTTTTCTATAGAAGCTTTAATCAAATTTTCTTCTTCAGGAAATCTTTCCATTTAACAATTTAACAAAGCTTCTACTATATTGAATTTTTGTACAGGCAATCTTTTCAAAACAACAAAATATATAAATAAATAACCAGGAACCTATTTTTGTGAAGTTTGAAAAATTGAAGGTTGGAGCAAAGCTTCACCTTTGAGTTTAATTTCCAAAAAGATTTTCCAAAATTTCCACTTCCAGAAAGATGCAAAATACTAAACCAAAAAAATTCCTGAGAACCTCTTCCAAATTTTTTTGAACCAAAAACCCCAGAGATAATTTTTCCAACCAATTCTCCTCTTTCTTCTTTCGTGAAGTGACTTCTTTCCTTTCATAGTTATGGAAAATATTCTCTCTGAGAATAATCTTTCAACAAGAATTTTTGGATTTAACTTAACTTTACTCACACACATGGCTAATCTAAAATATCTTTTAGCTAACTTTTAGATATTTACCCCTTTTTGATAATTACAAAGAATTTGTACTATTTTAGTAATTTAAAATTCTACAATTTAATATTATCTTCTATATGCAATTTAAAATTCAATTTCACATAATAATATCTAAAATAAATTTAATCTAATTAATCTAATTACCTTATAAAATAAATTTAATCATAAAGATTAATTTACTTTACAAAATAATTAAATTTAATTAATTAAATTAAATACAAGCTTCTAACAATTTTATTTAAAATTAATAATTAAATACTAAAATCATTAAAAATATCAATTTAACATTCATTTTCACAAAATAAACCTTGCATAGATAAATAACAATTAACAAGGAAAACGTAAACATGACAACCAAACATACCGGACATAAATTGATGATACATTGTGACTAAGTTTGTGGCTAGACTAGGAAAAACCTCATTACTATCTTCCAATCAATAATACCGTTGAGCCTGGACATGCTCAGACCTCTGAAACTAGGTGGAGTCGATGTCTTGTACCTACAAATCCTACAATCAAGATGAATGTTGCACATATATATACAAATCATAATAGTCACACTGTGAAGAGAAATCGCGGGGTAGTAGGGCACTCGCGAACAAGTGATGCCACTCCGTCCTTTCACCAAGGCTCACTAGAAAACACATCAAAAACCATAGCAACATAGAATCACAACATCATCACATATATTATTAAAGAAAACCATATCATAACCAAAGAATATGATCATCACGTAATGTGTCATCAAACATCATAAGTAATATCAAGTGTAGCAAACCAACTAAACTATGAATCCACACACAACCAATCCAGTGAACTAATCACCATCACAAACCAAGTACAAAAACAACACATAAGAGTTTTAAAGAGTATCAACAACATGAGGGGTATTACATCACTCCTTAAAATTTATGTTTACAGAAAAAAAGCTAGTTTTCAAAGGAGATGAAAAAGAACTATAATTTGATTCCATAAATTTTGAAAAAAATATATTTAAAATATATAGAAAAAATGTCACAAATCATTAGTTTGCATCATCTTCAAATTTTGCACGTTTTAGCTGCTATAGGTACCCAAAAATGAATATTTAGTTGGAAAATAATAGTTCAGTGTCTAGTTTGGCCAAAATTGTAAACCAGTATTACAGGATCACCCAAGTCAGAAAATAAAATGCAACACTATTCTAACATACAAGAATAAGATGCATAAATGGAATTATAAAGATGCAAGACAAATTATAAATACACTAAATCACATTAGAAATGAATCTTAATGACATGCAAACCTTCCTTAAGCTGAAAGTAGAGAGAAAATGGAAGATGGAATCACTTTGAAAACAAATCCTTAGGCTTGATTTGATGACTAGTTCCATCTCCTTAACCTATATTTCTCCATGATTCTCCATAGACATCAATGATAAACCCTTTGTAATGTGAGATCTTAGACAAAAATTGAGCTTGAAGACCTACAAAAACCCTAGCTTCCTACCCTAAAGCTTCAACTTTGTTATAAGTAGACTAATGAATCTTCTTGTGGAGGATATTTAACACTTGACTTTTGAATTTGTTTGTTGAAAATGGCTTAATGTTGTGAAAAATGACCTAATATATATATATATATATATATATATATATATATATATATATTTATAGGCACAAATACCTAATTATTAATTATTTTTTCATCATAGGCTGACATTCGTTAGAAATTTGAATTAAGTCAGTTGTTTTCCTGTTCAAAAGTGAAAAAATCCCTCGAAAGGGACTAAGTCACCACCCTAGGTGACTTAGTCCCACTAGGGGTTTTTGCGGTGGGTTTTGTGGAATTTGAATTATTTTAATGTTGTTTGTCAGGATTTGTATGATTTGTGAGTGGAATAGGCCTTAAAGTCCAAAATAATGAGTATTAGGGGCCTATAAATGTTGTTTTTAAGAGGTCATTAATGCAAGGGTGTCTAAAAAGGGACCAAATTAAGTACAAAATTGCCTCTTTCGTCAAGATTATACAATTTTTGGTGACACATTAAGCCCCCACTTTAGCACCCATATGACTCTACATGCATATGTAAGCTAAAGGACTCTAAATAGTACACTTTGCTTCATAAAAGGATACTCATTCAAAAGATGGGAGAATGAAGCCCCTAATGTAGTTATCTACAAAACCACAACATTAGGAATTGTATCCTACAACACAAATTTGTTAGATGTACAAAAATACTCCTATCTAACTTCTAGAAATCAAATTTTAGGGTAGATGTATGCCCCCCTTGATTCCACTTACTTTACGAAGGTGGAATCAAGGTAGCAAACTAACCACATCAAATAAGGAAAATCATATTGTAGGACATATAAAAGTACCATTCCACATAATGATAAAAAATTGATGATGTTGGGTGCGGAATAAAAATTCCAACACATCAAACGGCATCAAAAATGGGGTTCACTAGCATCTGTTATGTTGTTTTGAATAGAAATTACTTTATTAACTCTTAAGATAGTAAAAACACTAATTTCATACATAAAAGTGAAAAAGAGTTAAAGGGGTTAAAAGAGGTAAAAGTGAAGTAATTTTTCACTTACCATTTCATTTTATCTTCTTGTAGTGTGAGAGCAACGAGAGAAGAAGAAAAAATTATGAGCAAATGAGACTACATGCCTATGCAATTGGATGTTTTATTAGACTAGGTGGCACACGACAAGCATCATCATGAGGTGAGTCAATTATGCTACCTATGCTATGTGATTATGCAATTATTTAATGATTTTTATGTATTTATAGGTTAATTTAGATCTTGGAAAAAAAGTTTTGAACCATAGATTTTTGGCACCATAATCCTTTCTAGCACTTCTAAGGTTTTCAACTTAAAAGGAGAAAGAAGAGCCAAAATTCTAGGTGGTTCACTCAAATTATGTTATGTGTGATGTAATTATGACTAATTTAAATGATATAAATGAAATAAACTAATGAAATTGATTGATTATGAATGCAAAATCTAAGAATTATGACTTGTTTCAAAACACATTGTGTAATGTAAAATCACCTAGAAACAAATGTAAAACTAAACAAAATTGAATGAAAATTGAAGTGTGCACCTGAAAGCTTTAAGGAGATTGGAAATTGATTCTAAAACACTGTTGATGCTAATTTTTAGGCCTGGTGGGACTCATTCACCATTCTGGGCGAATCATTCGCAGTTCTACAAAACTAAGCTAGAACCTGTTTCTGACAAAAGGTTACTCAAAAATGCAGAAAAATCAAAAATTGACCCTAGAGTGGGACTCATTCACCACTCATGGTGAATGCATCCACTTTTTAATTTCTATATTTTCAAAAGTGGAATTTGAAGCTTCTGATCTACACTTTGACTTCCTAGAGGTGTCCGCTTCCGAAACTCTGATTTATAGGTCTAAAAATGAGTTTTTGTTGATATTTTGACTTATTGAATGAAAATAATACTTTAACAAACTGTCAACTTGATCTTCAAGGATTTTTAAGCTTACAAGAGTCCTAAATTTTCATAAAAAAAAGACAAGGAAGTTAGATTTTGAATGTTAGGGCATGGGGGTTTGCCTTGGTCAAGCCCCTTTTAGGTAATTAAACCAAAATGGTGAAAGAATGGAATTAAGCATGCAACAATGGAATTTATTACCTTTCCATGATGTTTGATCTTGGATTTCTATAGCAATGGAGGAATATTCAACCCTTGAATGTCTTTAGGAGCTTTCTTGATGTCTTGCAATGATAAAACTCTAAGTTGCTTGAGTTAATGAATGAGTGATAAGAGATAAGAGATTTGTAAAATGAGTTAAAAAACTTATATTTATAGGAAATTCATCTATTTTGCCTATTAATACCTCATCAGAGGCTAACATGAAGCAATATTAAACTTAAATTTCACTTTTTTCTTACTAAAAGGTCAAAATTGAGCCAAATGGAACTAATTCACCACAAATGGTGAATGGGTCCCACCTAGATGGGACTGATTCACCATGCATGGAGAATGGGTCCCACAAGGGCCAACTTGACAACTTAGATGCTAGGAGATAAGGAAATGAGGTCTGGAATGCAACCTTGTCATGTATTTGATCAATTTAGGCCTCAGGATGCACAATATGGGTTAATAGGGGTCTATTAATGATGATGTAAAAGTCAAGTAGGGCTTGGGACACAAAATTCAATGTGAAAGTGTGATTTAATACACTTTACAACATTAAAATGAGGTCCACATAGCCTATAAAGGCACAAGAACCAATGTGAATGTGCAAGACACATTACAACATTAGTTTAACATTAAGTGTAATTCAAAAACCTTCTAAATTGATGTGAAGTAATTAAATATGTCTTATAATGTTGAATTAGGAAGAAATGAGTTTATTAAGTCTAGAAAAGCGTGAAAGTACTTTACAAGACTTTAGAACACCTTCATAAGACATCAATAAACACATTTTAAAGGCCTAATGTGAATGTTCAAGCCACATTACATAAATAAATCAAAGCAAAATAGATCAAACACTAAGAGAACAAGCCTAAAAAGACCATAAAAATCACAAGTGGCCATTTTTCTACGGTGCAAGTTTGAAAAGTGCCCCCTTGTTTTGTGAAGTGTCCCATTTGTTTGTAAAGTGTCCCTTTTGTTCGCAAAGTGTCCCATTTCTTTTTGAAGTGTCCCAAAAGGGGTATAAAGTGTCTAGGGCCTTTAGGAAAGCACACTAGATGAACTTTAGTACACTTGCATGAGGAATAAAGTGTAAATTAAAGATACTAGATGATTTTTAGAGCATATTTTGTGTGTTTGATAGGTACCTACCCATTCACGATAGCATCTATAGGGTAGGTAGTTGAGTTTTCTAATAGATTTAGCCCCTTCACTTATAGCAGAGGAGACAAAGCACCTGCAAGCCATGGGTATCTATTAGGAATACCTCATGCCCCCATGAGGTACCATAATGCTATGCTAATGGCGCTTTGAGAGCGCTACGACGCAAACACATGCACATTCCACCTTTTGATAGGTGAGATGAAAATTACCCTGGAGGACGTACACTGCATTCTCCATGTTCCTATTTAAGGAGAGTGGGTATAGTTCGAGAGAAACTGCACCCTCTATAAGGAAAAGCTAGATATGCAGTATTATCTGGGTGGTCCAGTGCATGATGAGCGAGTGAGAGTGTGGGTTGACCTAGTGATGTTATTATATTCATGAGTGCCAATGGTGAGATAGATCATGATGCATACAGTGGCACTAGTTCTTGTCCCTGATGGGCAGGCAACACACCTTGAGGGAGGACTAGTTCATTTGATTTGCAAGATGGCAGAGCACCAGACAGTATATGCCTAGGGGCACAATATCCTAGCACATTTATATTATGATCTTGGTCAATTTTTGTTCTGGAAGGTAGACAACATGGTGCACTGCATGCTTCTCTAGGTGTGGTGCCTAGAGCATATTACTTGTACCAGGCCAATCGACTTCTCGTGTGCTACATTAGTGGGGTATCCTCAAGCCTTCGACTATCCTCTACAATGGTTATGGTAGTATGGGGATTTACATTTTTGGAGAGTGAAATTTGACCAATTGGAGGAGGATGAGATCTTGTGGAGACCTTATTAGTTGATGCTATAGTGGCTAGATCACATGAGATAGTTGAGAAAACTATAGTTAGATAGATTTTTGGTTGGTTGACATGATCACGTAATATGTCCCTTCTACTACGATCGAGTCATACGGTAGTTTAGACAAATTCAGATACCACCCAGGGCACGATATTTTTCCAAGAGATTAGTGCAGAGTGCCCAAAGACCAGGTGATATAGTACGAATCACTCTAGACCATGTTTCCAAGAGCGGCTTTGACTTCTCAGATCATGATCAACTTCTAGTCTCTGATGTAGACAACATCAGTGCCAAATGCGATTCTGAGTGGTGGACGATATCATGACCAACTCCTGTATATCCAATTGATGATCTTGTAGAAGATGCAGGACCATTACCAGATGAAGGATATGACAGATAGGATATGGCTAAAGAGACATGATACAAAGATGCAAACATCTTTACTAATGTCATTGATGATGAGTATGATGAGGATATAGATCCAGACTATGATGGCCATGAGGGAGAGGAGGATGAGTATGAAGAGGTATAGGAGAAGGATGAGGAGGAGGAGAAACCATTGAGTGAGAGTGATGAGGCAACAAATGAGGATCGACACGAGTGTTGCTTGTTGCATGGCTAGATATTGTTGGTATCCTTTTTGAAAAGCAGCTTGTATCTTTCTGAAAATGTAAAAAATTCTAAAAAATTCGCCGATTTGCATTTAGAAAACCAATTTTACGAAAAAAAATAAAATTACGATAACTTCTACAAAAAACGATTATACACACCCTCAATTTTTTTACTGTAGCCTCTTGAGATAATGCAAAAGACTCTGTAAAAATATTGTAGAAAAATTCGCCGTTTTGTAGAAGATATGAAGAAATTGGTAAAACTTGCAGTTTTGTCCAAAAACTGTCAGATCTGCATCAAAAAAATCAATAAAACCTGCAAGTAGATATTAAATGTGTGATCGAAAATATGTGTGCATTAAAATGAAATAAATACTATTCAAGCACACCAATGAAACTTTAAATCAAAGGAAAATTGATTAAACAAAATAAAGCAAACTCTCAATGTAGCAGCTCCTTTGAAGACGTCCCATTGTCCTCTATCTCCAATATTTTTGCTAAAGCTCTCTGATTTGTATGCTAAGCTCCAAAAAATGACTACTAAAGAACAAGATTTAAAAATAAATGCATACTATACTAAGAATGCAATATTTTGAAGGTTGATAATGGAGGAATGTCGGTTACTCAATTCTGCAGCATAACAACGCAATGATGAAGAATGATGGAGATGGATTGAAATATTGAGGAATGATTTTGGCAGAATGCGGATGTCTAAATATTTCGATGCAAATGGCCTGTGAAAGGTTTGATTTATAGATTTTAAAAGGAAAAAACTTAGTTGGCAAAGATCAACGGTCGAGATTCAATCTGGCAAGATGAACGGTATAGGATTTTCAAAAGTTGAGTGAGAGAAGTAGAAGGTTTCCTCTTCTTCATTTTTTTCCATTTAGAACTAAAGGAAAGTTTACATTTTGAAGGATGAGTTAAAATGAATTTTCATAATTAAATAAATAAACTTACTTAATTATATGTGGAGATGAGATTATAAACTCACCTAATTAAATAAGTAATATTTAATTATATGAGAGAGATAGATTTAGAAGGCATTAAATTAAATATTGAAAATATTTAATTTAACTATGAGATGAAGAGGAGGAATATTCTATTTTGAATATAAATATTCAAACTTAGAATAATATGATAATTAAAATAAATAATCGTAATTATTTAATTTAATTAAGAGGAATATAGGAGATGTAAATAATTAAATAAAATTATTTATTTAATTAAGGTAGAAGAATTAGAAAATGAACAATATAAATAAATAATTAAATTTATTTATATGTAGATTGAATTAGAGATTAATTGAATACTTGTAATTAATTAATTACCAGACTTATTATAATGTGACCATTTTTAGATGCATACAAGAAATATACACAACACCACCTCAAGACTAGCTTAAGTTGAACTTAAACAAAAGAAAGATAAAAGAATGATTACACCTTTGTTCAAGTTGATCCTTTTGTTTGGCCCTTTGATGAAGATTGATTTTTTTCTCCTTCATAGGAAATAAGCTAAAATGATAGATAAAATCCTCTACATTAGATGATGTATACAATCAGAGATTTGGGTATTTGGATAGGTGTATGGAATGGATGCAATGAAAGCTTGAAGTGCAACAATGGAGATTGAATGAAAGTGATTGAGAGTGCTAGAGCTTGAATTATGAATAAATTTTATGAGAAAATGATACCAAATCCTCTATTTTAGGGGAAAAGTCTCTAGAGAAATGGACAACTAAGATTTAGCCAACATGGACAAGATGGAGGGCTATAGTGATTTGAGGACTCACAAGCGCTCACATCTTGCCATGTGGAAATGAGATGGAAAAAAGGACATGTGAGGTGGAGAGAGGACCTGTGAGCTAGAGGTACTTGCAAGTACCTTGGGATAAGGGGAAGATTTCATCAAAAAGGAATTTCTTGTCCCCATGTAGGAAGGATAGTGACAAGTGAGAAATTTTAGAATTCCTCACTAATCATCATGGGGAAGAGAGAAGTGGATGGGATAATAAATGTGAATTTTAAATTCACATGATTGGAATTACCTTGGGGATAAGACAAGGTCCTCATAAAGTAGGTCCTTGTCCCATGTGAGTGATGTGACTTATGAGAGGTTTTAGAATTTCCCAACAACTTTCATGGGGAAGAGGGCAGCACTGGAGGCATAAATATGAATTTTTAATTCACATGGGGAAGAGGTCATGGATAAATAAACAAGGTAATTATGAAGGTTGACTTGGAGGACATACCAAAAATGGCATGTGATTAGATTAAGGTTGTGCAAACAGGTGATTAAGAATACTAAAGAAGGATTAGAGGCAAGTGGCAAAATATGGAGGATGTGACAATAATCTCGATTAAGGGTGTGCACATCCTAATCATGGATTGATTAAACTAATCCATATTAGAAGAGGAATATGGAGGATGTGACAAGGAGAGAGAAAAGAGGAAATTTAAAATTGATTTAAATTCAAAAGGTTAAATGACTAAATTAAATAAATTGATATATTTATTTAATTTAGAGGGAAAGGGGATGAGAGGTATTAAAGTATTTAATTATTAAAGTAAATACTTTAGTAACCTTAGGAAAAGGGGAAATATTAATTAAATAAATCATTTAATTAATATTGATAGAGAATATGAGATAAATGAATAAATGGGATGAATTTGACCATATGGCAGTGGTCAAATTTGGATGTCTATATTTTTCCCCTCTTTGAGATGATGCTATGAAGTAGCATCATTTCAAAGAAGATTAAAAGATAGTACCAAGAAGAATATGGTTAGATTGGAAAAGATGCACTAGTCATTCAAATTAGTGACTAGGAAGAAAGATGATGGGGGTGAAGATGAAGATTAGGGATTGAGGATGCCCCCTCGAGATGACATGCAAGTTCAAGAGAACACAGGTGTGCTCTCAAATGGATGAGATGATGAAAGGGAGGATGGGGAAGATGATGCAAAGTGATGGATAAAGTAGAGGTTGGTAAGATGAAGAGGGAAAATCAAGCACAAATGGATGTAAGGATAAAGGTGATGTTGCCCCAGTCAAGCTACAAGCCAAAATGGGTTGATTATGGATGAAGTGTTGTTGATGAGGGAATGATATGTCCCAAAACAACATGAGGATAGGGAAGGATACATCTCGATGATGATGATGAAAGTGTTATTGATGAGGGAAGGATACATCTCAAAACAACACCATAGGATAGGGAAGGATGCATCCTGAAGATGATGATGATGATGATGATGATGATGATGATGATGATGATGATGATTATGATGATGATGATGATGATGATGATGATGATGATGATGATGATGATGATGATGATGATGAATGAATCAGGGCTTAGCAAGGATGGAACAAGACCAAGGATGTGATTAGATGATTTGTGTTGGATATGACTTGATTAGGATTGGATAGAGATGTGATATGGTTGAAATGAATGAAAATGATGAAGAAAAAGATGCTTAGAATAACCAAATATGATTAATCTAAACAACTTAAAATGAATATGATGTAGCAATGCACATCAGATGAAATGAAATGAACCTAGAATGTGGAATGAGATGCAATCCTAATGTGATTTTCCATTGTTAGAGCACTAATTTTTGCTATAGCATAAGACACCAAGTGCCAAGGTATGTGTAACCAAGGAGGATTAGTGTCCAATGCACAAAAAAAACATAGCAGACAAAAAAGCTATCCCAACACCCAAAATCCATGAAGACCTTGGTCAGGTCAGGAATTGGGATAACCACAAGCACAAAAGGATGCCCTAACATAACACAAGACTGTAGGGATCTTGGTGGGTACAACTCAAGACAACTAAGAAGGAAACAACAAACAAAAGATCAAGATATACACCTATGTTCAACAGTCAAAGCATACCATGATATGATAGATAAGGTTATGTTGACAAGTATGATAGGGAGCTCAAATGATAAAAAAAATTCAAAAGCACCAAAAGATCACAATCAATTTCAAACATCCTTTTGCACAGGATCAAGGGAATGGATGGGAAATTTATGATATCTACTAGGAAGGATGCATCCTATTGAGACCATAGATAAATACTAAACTAAAAGATTGACATGAATCAAGATATTTAGAATAAATTGGATCTCATGATATGAGTGGATCTCATTTATGAAGGACCAACTAGATAATGGAATAGCTTGATGGAATGACACAAGAGAGACAAGACACGAGACTAACATACCCTAAAGACATAGGGGCTTGGGGCTTGATCAAAGATTACCCTTGCCTGCATGAAAGTGAAAAGCCCCCGTAGTTCAATAAAAGACCATGGACAAAAGAAGAAAGAGGAAAATTAAGACCAATGATAGATGACAAAGAAAGGATGAAAAAAATCTATAGGGGTGGATGAAAAGATCGACCTTTCCTATGTGAAGGTGTAGGGGAAACATAGTTTGACAAAATACCAAAGAAAAATGATGGATAAGGGATGATGAGATAACCATGATAAGAGGATAAAATGATGGGTCTGATATGACGCAATAAGATAGACCTATTGGATAGGATGGTGGTGATCACATGTAGCTCGGGAATGGGATAGTTATCCAAATCATCAAAAATGAATTGGGAGGATGATACAATGGGGATATGAGTGATGAAAAGTGATAGGAGATTAGAAATATGTGTGAAATAAGTGGGAGTGATGATGATGAGATAGATGGCATTGGATTGCATGGGGAGAAGCCTATAGCCAGATACCAATGACAAGGTATTATGAGATGGGATGAGGATAGAGATAAATGGATAGGGAGATAAGGATGGGGGATGGAAGGAATGCTATGATGGATGGGTAAGGAGATAAGGATGGGGAGATGAAAGGAATTGTTTGGATGGATAAGAAGGTAAGGATGGGGAGATGGAAGGGATTGTTTGGATGGATAAGAAGATAAGATGGGGAGATGGAAGGGATTTTTTGGATGGATAGAAAGATAAGGATGGGGAGATAGAGGGGATGGTAGGATCAATGAATAATGTATCCAAGGGATATGTCACAAAGAATGAGGTTCCCCATTCTAGATATGTCATGTATAATAAGGTAGGAGGGATAGCAGATAGAAGGATGGGTAAATAAGGGAGTGAGATGGATATGGATAGGATGCATGGATAGGGATGGGAGATTAATGGTAGGAAAAGGAAGGTAGACGAATGTGGATAAGGATTAGCATAGTGTATAGATGAGGGGAATGTATGCCAAAAGGTGTATAAAGCATGTCTATATGTTTTCCCCTATCTATATCAAGATCACGAGGATGAAAAGGTTGGGATAAATGGGATATGATAGGCAGGATGTGTAAGATAGGTGGGATGGAGGAGATGGGTGAAGGGGATGTAGTTTCCCCCAAGTGTGGAAGGAAATAGATGGGGATTTACACATGATGCCTATTTGCTCGATTTTCATCATGGTACTTATCCAAGTCGCTTGTTTTCCAAGTTTTCACCATTGGACATTTTTTTTCTCTTTACTATTTTTGACCTTTTTTGACTTTTTTGACTTTTTTGTGGATTTTTTAACTTTTTTGTGGATTTTTTGGATTTTTGGATAGTATGCGGAGGGAGATTGACAAGAATAGGGATGTGGATAAATGGAATTATAATATATGTGATAAGGAGATGGATGAAGGACTCAAGCATCAAGTTCCATGTGAGATATTAAGAGCCCATGTGTGAAGTGATTATTGAATGTTGGTACAACATTATTAGGATAAATGGATTGTGCAAGAGAATGGATTAAATGGATTTGATGGGGGAGATATGTGAGAAAATGGATGGGATGTTGGAAAGTGTATGGATGGAATGATGGGGTGGATTGTGATGGGGTAATCTTTTCAGGAACACCATTAGAACATATGGTGGTGTATGTGAAAGGATAGGAGGATTAACGGATGGAGAATCTGGGGATAATGGAGGAGATGGGATAGTGAACTTTAGGACACAAGGACCCAAAATAGATTTAGGAGATGGTGGATGAGAATGATTATCTTTTGGATTAGCAACTTTGGATGTTGTTACAAATTTTTCATTTGAAGGCATTGCATATTTTTTCTTTGGGATCCACATGGTTTTGATCTTTTCTTTGGTGGGCCTTTGTGGCCTGTGGGTTTGACTTGGATTTTGGATTTGATTTTTCTTTTCATCAACATGTATTTTTAAGGAGACATGAGGGGATTTAGATTCATGTGGATGTTTAGATTTATGCATTTTTACATTAGCATGCAAAGTTCTTTTAATAGCAATGGGATGGGTGCGAGGAGATGGATGATGTGGATGATACATGAGTGGAGTGATTGAGATTGGATTTTGGGGATGGTATGTGGATGGAGAATTTGTAGGTGCATGCCATTATTGATCCTAATTAGGGAACATGAGAGTGGGATGTTTATAATGGGTGACATGAATAAGTGATTGTTGAATAAAAGGATGAATAGGATGGGATGGAGGAGGTTATTGTGGGGTATAAGGGCCCAAAATGGACTTAGTAGCTGGAGGATGCATGATGATATATGGAGGGACATAAGGGCCCAAGATAGATGGAATAGATGAAGGATGGGAGATGGTGGATGGAGGGAATTATGGACCTAAAATGGATTCAGAAGATGAAGGAAGAATATGGATAGTTTTTTTGAGGCTATGCAATGGAGGGGGGATGGTGGAAAATGGTTTTGTGGAGTGATGAGAAGAGCCTATTATTATTTTTTAGGAGGCTTGGTGAGGATGTATAGAGGTTGTACCAACATTTTTGGCTTGGGAGTCTTGAGGGATATATCCAATACCTTATGTAACTGGATTTTCTTTGACATGGATGGACTCTAAAATACCTTGCTCATGAAGGCATAAACCTTTTCCTTGATAGTTCATTCTCTTGAGCATTCGCTCTATGGTAGAATGTTTTTTATTTAGGAAGAATTATGTGAGTCCATTATTGGGTGAAGGAGGATGGGTAGTGTATATGCTCAGTTCCTCATATGTAAGGAAACCACCATGGAAATATGTAAGAGTACCGAGGGAATATAAAATTGGTGTGGGGTTAGTAAGGTTAAGAAGTGATGGAGGATCATGAGATGGAGATGATGGGATAGTAGCATCTTGATCAAGAGGAGTGAGTGGTAAGGAATCAGGAGAGGTATTAGGTGATATAATAGGATCTAAATTTGTGGTAGTACGTGATAGGGGCTCATGAGATAGAGTAGTTGGATCTTGAGTGTCAAGCAGATCAAGGAATGGAATGGATGGGGGACTATGGTCTTGAAGTGGGCTAGATGGGATGAAAAGATCTTGATGTGGAGAAGGGTATATGTTGGTATGCTTTGGATCAAGCTCTTGGTATGACTCATTTCATGTGGGAGGCATGATAATGGAATGTTGAAGAGACTCCTCAATTGGGGGAGATGGAAGGATGGAGGATTCATGAAGTTCATGAGAATGTATTTCAATGATACTAGGAGTGGGAGGAGTGGATTGGATTTGGGTGTCTTCAATAGGTTCAGCGGTTCTCGGGGTAGGAGATGGGGGTTTAATGGATTTGATGGGTTTGATGGTTTTAGTGGTTTGGGTGGTGCTAGGGGTCGTAACAATAATGATAGGTGTGGGATGGAGAAGTGTCTCATCACTAGTGACCGTACATGGGGGAGTGGGGCAGCATGGTTCCATGACTTAAATGTGTGGAGTTGGGGATGTATTTTTTGTCACAAGTCCTTGGATGCCATTGAGAATGAGGTCTTGCTTATTATAGGACTAGACGGTGTGGTAGGAGTAGGTAAAGGATCATGAATGGGTGGAGGACTAGGATTATGGATTGGTGGATGAGGATTAGATGGGGGAATGGGATTGGATATAGGACAAGGAGTAGATGGAGGATTAGGACAAGTGGGTGGAGTGAAGATAGAGTGAACCAGGATGATACAAATGGTGGATTAGGAGGAGAGGACATGGATGGTGGATTTTAGTAAAGGTATTGGGATAGAGGATTTGGAGGGGAAGATCAGGATGGTGGATTAGGATAGGAAGACGTGGATGGTGGATTGGGACAAGAGGATATAGGCGGTGGATTAGGACAAGAGGATGTAGGTGGTGGATTATAGTAAGGGTGTTGGTTTAATAGATTAAGAAGGGAAGATTGAGATGTTGAATTAGGATAGGTTGATGGGGATGCAAGATTAAGATAAGAAGGTTTGGATGTTGGATTAGGATGGGTAGATTGGTATGAAGGACTAGGATAAGGGGACATGGATGGTGGATTATAGTAGGAGTATTGGTATGGTAGATTAGGATGGGAAGATTGGAGTGGTGAATTGCAATAAGAATATGTGGATGAAGGATTGAAATAGGAGGACGTGGATGGGGGATTATAATAGGGATATTGGGACACAGTATTGGCATAAGAATATATTGATGTTGGATAAGAAGATGTAGAGGAAGGATATGATGAAGATGCAGGTGATGAAGATCATGGATATCCCTT
Source organism: Sequoia sempervirens (assembly GCA_007258455.2). Classification (NCBI taxonomy): domain Eukaryota; kingdom Viridiplantae; phylum Streptophyta; class Pinopsida; order Cupressales; family Cupressaceae; genus Sequoia; species Sequoia sempervirens. The sequence continues at coordinate 326,670,573 of VDFB02000008.1, forward strand.
ATCAAAGGTAGCATAAGGATTGCTAGTAGGTGTGGGTGAAGACGTAATGGGATAGCTCATAGGAGTGATTGGATTTTGGAAAGCAACTGGGGAAAGCTTACTAGAAATGATACCATCAAGGGGATCTATGTCATATACCTCTTGATCAACAAGACTCTCATTATCACCATCAACGTAATTAGGGTTTCCCTTGACTGCTATTTTTGGTTGCATCAATGGAGGATAAGAATTCATGATGTTAGATTAGATGGATATGGATTGAAAAGATGGGAATGGTCAATTAGAAGGAAAGAAAAGGTGATGAAAGGATAAATAGGATAAATTTGAAGAAGATGGAAGGAGATCTTAATATTTGTTTTGATATCAAAAGATCTTGGATGTAGATGGGAAAAAGCTCAGACTAGGATTGGATCAAAGCTCAGATTAAGATGATTAGATAGGGTTGTGATTGGAATAGATTGGATAAGATCGATTGATGAGACAATTAATAATATTACATGATGGATTAGATAAGATGATGAAATGGATTCTAAACCAAGTTTAGAGATCACCCTAGGTGTATTAAGGTACTAATTGAATAGATTAAAGGACATATAGATGATTATGGCACCGAATCCACAACAAGATGGAAGTGAATTGATTGGGCCGAAGATGATAACGGACTCAAGACGGATGAAAATCCTGAGTAGATGTGGATAATGATGATTGGATTCAGACACCTAAGACAATTTGGATAATAACCTATAAAACAAAGTTTAAGGGATTCAGATCGAGAAAATGATGATGGATATGTAACCTAGAGATTTTCTGAGATGTGTCTATTTGATTTAGATGATGAACATATGACTTGCATATGGACTAAAGTGGAGATTATGAATGAATAGAAGGTGCAAATGGCTTGGGAAATGACAAAATTTTTGAGATCATAATCAATTAACTTTCTGGACAAAGATCAAGGTGCAGGATCACCTAGCCAAGGTGCAAGTTCACCCAACTGGGGGGAAGGGTCACCCAACTAGGGGGCAAGGTCACCCAACTGGGGGGGCAAGGTTTCCAAACTCGGGAGAAAGGTTACCCAACTGGGGGGAAAGGTCACCCAACTAAGGGGAAAGGTCACCCAACTGAGGAGAAAAGTGGTCAAACTAGAGGGGAAAGGTCTTCCAACTAGGGGGCAAGGTCTGCCAACTAAGGGGAAAGGTCGCTCAACTGAGGAGTAAGGTCACCCAACCAAGGTGCAAACTCTCCTAAAAAACTTTTAGACTCTTGGAACAGGGAAACATGATCTTAGAATGAAAAAAAGAACTCTCTAAATGAATAAACAAATGCATTGAATGGATGAACAAAATCTCTAAATGGGAGAGCAAAGCCTCAAAACTAGAAAAGAAATGCTCTGAATGGGAAAATAGATGCACATAATGGGAAAACAAATGCTCCAATTAGAAAAATGGATGCTTGGAACAAGAAAATGGATACACCTAATGGGTAAGTGGACTGACTGAACAGATGAATAGACTGATGAGATGGATGAATGCACTGACTAAATGGAAGACGAGATTGGTCATTCAAAGTGAAAATTCACCCAAGAAAGTTGCAAAATCGCCTGTTTCCAGGGAATGGGCTAATATGATGACTTTGGGACTGATAGGGGACTGAAATAGCAAGCACAATCACCCAAGTATGAGGAAATTTTTCCCAACTCAGAGGCATAATCAACCCTTTTGAGGAAACAAATGAATATGATGAGCTGACTTGGACAGGAAGAAAAATTGCCTTTGTTAAGGTCAAGGTCGCCTATCTCTGGGGTAGGCTCTACTGGCAAGAGACACTACAAATTATTTTTAGTGTTGTCATTGATGGCAACCCTAGTTGGTGATTGGATCCACACATCATCATTTTCTCATACTGGCAAACAGATTGAAGACAGTCAAAGAAGAACAAAGCATTCAACAGTTTTGCATTCATCAATTCACATGCAAATTTTCTGTTATTATTTTGAGTTGTGCATCTCATGGGAGGTTGATTAATGTATGTCTGGTGTTATTAAAAAATCTCAGTCCCTTGTATCAAATTGTGTGCAAGTCTAGAGATCTGGTTTGATATCTTTTTGTTCATTTGTGTTTGGTGGCCGACCTAGTTGATATAGCGTGTCATGGATATTCAAGGAGTGTCTACTCAATTTTTTTTGTGTTCAATCATTTTGATTTGTGTTTGAACTAAGTTGTGGCTGACCATTGTGGATGCGCATTGAATATTATTCATGATTTGAGCCAACAGTTGCAATTTTTTTTCCATTTTGTTGGATTCGATATGTACTGATTAAATCTTTAGTCGCTGATATATATAAGTGATCAATTATATCATTTTGTATGTAAGTAAGGTGTGTCGATTTGTGTCATGAATATCAGGAGGGTGATTGAGAAATTATGCATAGTTTCACTTGTGCATTAATTTTTTTGTGATGTGAGTTAGAGCAGAGCAGAGTAGAAGTGAAAAATTAGTCAGAAGGATAGAAGATCAACTATTGAGCCTAACCAAAACTGTAATCAATCATTTATAGATGCTACTCTCTTAGTTAATTCTTTTGGATCTAATACAAATCTTTGTAAGGCATTGTGTCTTTCTATTTTGAGCAGTGAGCTCTAGGCAGTTTTCCTAAATGCAAGTGCATTCCCACATTGTATTCTTTCTTTTGGGTATACTCATATCATATTGTGGATTGGCCATCCACTATGGTTTTTCCCCTAATAGGGTTCCATGTAAAACTCTTTGTGTTATGGTGTTGTGGTTGTTTGCTTTATGTTCCTACATATTTCTTTTGGTTGAATGTTCTAAGTGGATTAAAGATTAGAATAATAAAGTTAATTTTTACAAAACACTAATTCACCCCCCCTCTCAGTGTTGCTTATTTCCAACAATTGGTATTAGAGCTAGTTCCTCAAAAGAAGTCTAACAACTTGGGGAGATCTTGGAAATTATTTTCAATGGATACAAGAAGTATTCAACAACAACTTTTGGTGGCCTTCGATGATCTTGACCAATCAAAATCTAAGAACTAGGAACTATAGGAAAGCCTTGAGAATGCAGAGAAATTAATTCAGTCATTGAAGACAAAATCAATGAATCAAGGGAGAAAAGAAAGGAATTATGTGATCAGCTTAAGTAGAAGAATAGAAGCATGGAAGATGAGCAACTGAGTCATTCCTTGAAGGAGAAAACAAAAGAATGTGAAAATCTCTCTAGAGAAAATGTTTCCCTAAAGTGTGAGATGGAATTTTTCATGAAGAGAATGACCAAGGTTATTGAAGATAGAAAGAAGAATGAAGAAAAACTTGCTCTATCCTTGAAATAAAAATCTAAAGAATACAACTAATTGGATAATGAATTGGAATAGTCTAAAAACAATGAGAAAGTGCTTGAAAACCAGCTTGATGATCTGATAAATGACCTTACTACTACAAATGAGTACAAGGAGAAATTCAAAGCTAGCTCAGCCAAGCTTGATTAATTGATTAAAGGTCAGATGATTGATGGTGACAAGTGAGGTCTTGGCTATGAAGAAGGAGAAAGTTCCAGATCTAGAAAAAGGAGATTTAGGCAAGGAAATTAGATGAATGAAGCTAGAATAAATCTAGTGAGACAACCAAATAATCAAAGATTCAATGGTTACTATTTTACTTGCAATAAATTTGGTCATATGGCTTTTCAGTGTAGAAGCAGGATGAATCCTAGTGGACCATCATTCTCAGGTCAGTGCTTCAATTGTAATAAGTTTGGTCATAAGTCAAATGAATGCAAAAATGTGATGAACAACTTTCAAAGAGATGTTAGATGCTATGCATGCAATAGACTCGGGAATATCGATAACCAATGTAGATCAAGGAAAAAATAGTGGAATAGTAGGTCTGGGTAGAGAAATGTTGTGTGTT